>JACEGR010001062.1:0-192640 GCA_014170235.1 Listronotus bonariensis
GAATGTAGAAACGTTGAGAGTAGAACGTAGAAACCGGGCTGGTCTAAAACAAAATCACATAATTAAATTTAATTCCGAGACAACGTGTTTTTGAGGTTAAGTTTCGACAAAAAGGTGAATTATGCAAAAATACTAACATAAAATATAAATATAGAGAAAAACATACCTTTTAGGCTAAAGATGGACAAGGATTCGTGATTTTTAACAGAGATAATTCGGAAATTCTTATGAAATCACAAATTGCCTTCTTATTCGTAGCACCGGTAGGCAGAAAGTGACATTTGAAGTTCCCAAAATTTTCGGCCAAAATCTGTCACTTCGTCAGGCGAATTTTTGCGATTTGACTCTGTGACGTATTCGAATTCTGACGATTACCACAGGCCAAGGATTTAAAGATACATGTGAAATGTCGCTGCTCTCATCAAAACCATGGACTCGAGGAAGGTTCATATACCACAAAAATATTAACCGGTCACAAAAATCTTAAAATATATATTAATTAAAGCTTAAAACTAACAGCTAGCGAAGCCTCTAGTAGATATATGCTCGAAGAACAAAGTCAGGGTAGCGTCCTCCAATAAAACGCTTTTTAGGCTCACAGAAGGTTCTAGGCCACTGGAACCTTTTAGCTTGGTTTGCGACAATTAAGTCACTGCGCACTAGACGGCGCTAGATGTACCAAATAAAACAAAATAATACGCTAGGAAAGCTGTTGTAAATAAATTCGAAAACTGCACTGTTACAAATAGATGGTATTTATTTGGGTACACGCCAAAATAAAGATAATTAAAAATCGACGTTTCGGTAGCAAATCTGCCACCGTTGTCAAGATAAATGTAATAAAAATAATAAAAATAAAAACTTACTATTATTTAGGTTTTAAAATTCACCATTTTTCTGTTTTTTGGGATATTCTGAAAATCTGAAAAACTTTGACATTAAATGTCAAAACATGTTTAAACTATGACACTATAACCAAACAAACATGTTTTGATATTTAATGTCAAAGTTTTTCAGATTTTCAGAATATCCCAAAAAACAGAAAAATAGTGAATTTTAAAACCTAAATAATAGTAAGTTTTTATTTTTATTATTTTTATTACATTTATCTTGACAACGGTGGCAGATTTGCCACCGAAACGTCGATTTTAATTATCTTTTACTTGTTTAATATTTTTTTGGTTTTTTAGTACTTTCAATTTTATTTTGGCGTGTACCCAAATAAATACCATCTATTATAGTCATGGTTGTCTATACTGGGAAACATGGGATATTGTTACCCTCAAATTTTTTTGGATGGGATGTCAAAAAGATAAAAAAAGGTTTACGTGGTCTTACTTAAAGAATGTCATGTAAAAGCAACGGTAATTGTCTAGAAAATGGAAGCAACTCCGATTTTGATGAAATTTGGTATACAGGGGTTTTTAGGGCGCTAATCACGAATCTGATTTTTTTTCGGAAACCTTACGATCTCGAGATATTCGTCATCAAAGTTGAAATTTAAACTATCCTTAGTTTCACTATATTCCGTTTTCTTTCTGCACTAAATTCTTGATATAACACTAAATTGGCACATATTATTTTATGAACAACTTTAAAAAACCATTTTTTTAGTTATTTTACACGTTTTTTCAATATAATTCCAAATCTTTTACTATAGGTGTATGCATGATTACAGCGTTCTGTAATCATGCATACTCCTATGTTCATGAATGATTGCAGACATGGCGACTTGATTTAAAGTAAACCTTTTATATTGATAAAGAGGGACATAAAATAAATAAAAAAACATGTTTTAAAAAGGTTTTTATTGTTAAATAAAATATTGTGTGCCAATTTAGTGTTATATCAGGAATTTTGTGCAAAAAGAAGGGGAAATATATGGTAAAAATAAGGATAGTTTGAATTTCAACTTTAATGACGAATATTTTAAGATCGAAACGTTTCCAATACAAAAATTCTTTTAGATTTGTTATCAACGCCCCAAAAAACCCCGTATACCAAATTTCGTCAAAATCGTAGTTACTTCCACTTTTAAGATAATTACCTTACTTTTTATTATTTATAGGGTTTATTATTGCTTTAAGTTTGTGATATTGTATTACCAATTACAAATGTTTTATTGCGATCAATTAGAGGTTATGAGGGGGTTCGTCGATGTTGCAAAAATACAGTTTTGTTTTTAAAGTTACCTAATCAAGACGTCTGTAGAAATGCTTTTATTAAAAAAAGTTTGTATTAGGTTGTTTTTTCTGTATTTTATTTAGCTTGTTTGTTTTTGTTTTAAAAGTAAAACTCCTTTTTGTTTGGATTTTTTTTATTCTTAAAAAAGTTTAAAACGTATTAGTAGATTTTAAAATATTTTCGCATTTTTTGTACCCTTCCCTTAAATTTCGGTATTATCCCGGGATTCCGGGCTTGTCTGTGCCCACCCCGGAATCCCGGAATTTTTAAAAAGCACTGGATTATATCCCTAAGGTGCAATGCTTAAAAAAAAAAGAAAACAAACACCATGTCGTGTACGACGTTTCCAATTGTGTGAGGGATTTTGTTTGTCTGTTTTTCTTCGGAAAAATGTATTTATTAATCAAGAAAATATTTTTTACAGACAGTTAAATAATAAATAGGATGTACTGATTTATTTTACGCTATAAGGCATATGATTTTAAATAATTAGGGTACAATATAAATAATTTTTTGACTAAGAATTAGGCCTTGCAACCGAAACCGGTTTTTGGTTAACCGCGGTTTTGGCCATAACCGAAAACCGGTATTCGAAAACGGTTTCGAATACCGGTTAACCGGTATTCGAAAACCGGTTTTTGAATACCGGTTAACCGGAGATTTGAAGACCGCTTTTCAAATACCGTTTAACCGGTTTTCGAATATCGGTTAACCGGTTTTAAAAAAGCGGTTTTCAAATACCGGTTTTTTGGATAATCGGTTTTCAAATACCGGTTTTTGGATAATCGGACCAAAATCAAAAAGCGGTTCTTCGAATATCAATTAATAGGTTTTTGGTTGATTGCGGTTTATATCTAAAAAAGAAAACCGTTCATTTTGTAGAATCGGATATTGGTTGACAGATTATACAGGGTGGTTCATTTAACCTTAGACAGGCAAATAACCAGAAAACGGCGCATTTTAGAAGAAAATGTTTCTAGTAAGAATTGTTTGAAATAAAAGGGCAAATTTAATGGTAGTATTATTCAAAATTTTAATATATCGGGATTCTTGCAATTAAAATCGGTAATGTCAATAGCATGTCGGCAGCACTATATTTGCGGTCATCCAGAAATCCCATGTTGACAGATTTAATACAATTTTTCTTATAATATACGTCGTGCCAGCTACTTGCAGTGTGTTGAACACTAGCAGGTCAAAATTAGACAAAAAAGCATTCCGGATAGGATGACTAATCGAGCTTGCTTAGTGGCACGACGTATATAACAAATATGTACTAAAAACTACAACTTACTATAATAATACACTAAATTAAAATTTAAAAATCACCACATTTCCTTTTCTGTTTTTTTATTAACCAATAAACCAAGAAAAACCACCGAAAATAGAATACCAATTTTAAATAAAGAGGACAAAATAAATTATGTATGTATGTATGGAATTTTTACATTACCTTTTAGAATCTTGCATTTTATTAACAGGGATGTTATATTTTTATTCTTATTTATATCTACCCAATTTCTTTTGAAGAATATTCTAGGATGAATAATGATTATCACTTAACACCACAGCTCATGGGCAAATCCGTAATCAACGCAAAAACGATTAATAGAGAATAATTACTTTCCGATTTTCTGTTAAATGGGGTTAAGAAAAGCCTTTTTCGGTTTTGAGAACCGTTCTTGGTTTTCAGTTTTAAAGAACGTTTTTGTTTTTCGGTTTTGAAAACCGATTTCGGTGTATCCGTTTTGAAAACCGTTTTTGGTTTTTCGGTTTTAAAAACCGGTTTCGGTTTTTCGGTTTTAAAAACTGGTTTTTAATACCGGTTTTTATTACCGGTTTTTATTACCGGTTTTTAATACCGGTTTTTAAATATTCGGTTAACCGGTTTTAACCGAAAGGTCTTCTAATTTTTTTAGATAAATTCGGAGCAATCAAGGAAAAAAATGAGTAGTTAGATTATGACTGCTTTTTTAGTAATATTTATTTACGATGTTGATTTATTTTGTACCTACATTGGTGTGTCATTGATGGCATTTTGCAACTTGTAACAACTGGAGCTCGGAATAGATACATTTTAGGACATACATAAAAACCCAGTCTTATTTTGACCCCTAACATGAGTCTTTAAAATATTTTTTACTAAATTTTTAGCAACAGAATAAGTGAACGTTAAATAACTTAAATTTCTTTAGCCTAAATACAAAATAAATTCAGTAAATTATACATTTCTTATTTAAAAATTTAAATATTTTTTAATTTAATTAATGGTTATGTCCTAGCACGAGGCAAATTGCCAAGTAGCTAATTTATAAATAAATTTTGCTAAAATATGAATAACACATAACAATGTTTTGGTAAATAAAATAATTTTAAACAAAACATAAATGACTGGTTAATAATTTTAGCTTTGTATTATTTAATTTTGTCAGACTTAAAATGGGAGGTTATAAAATTAAATTTACATATCAAAGCTTACTAACTGAATATAAATATTATTACTTTAATAATAATCAAGTGTTGACTTAATATGTACATTTTAATTAAAATCATGTACACACAATTTTAAATAATGGCGACATGGAAACGCTTTTTTATTAAAATTAATTTGTATAAAAATATTGGTAGTTTTCATCTTTTAAATTTAAAAGATATTTATTTATTTTAATAAAACCTTAAAATGTTTTGCAGAATATTTGTTACAGTCTTCTTGAATATGAATGCTTTATTAAATTGCATATAGGGTGTCCCTAAAAGGTCTGTACAAAAACTACCACAAATTCTTTGGGCCAAATTATAACGACCTAATGCAATTTACCTTAGTTCAGAAGTTAATCGTTTGAGAGATACAGGGTGTCAAATTTTTAAACATTATACATTCTTGGACCAAATTTGGTACTGGGAGATGCTTTCAAACATATCATAGAAAATAATATTAATCATCCTATTTAACCTTTCTTATATGGTGGTTTAAAATGTATACCACCATTTTTTTCATACAGGGTGCTTCTAAACAAGTGCAAAAATTTTAGAAGTTAATTCCTTGTTCAAAATTAAGAATAGTTTGCTTTATAAACATGGAGTCAGAAATGAGCCATTAGGGAGATATCGCAAGAAACTTAAAAATGAAAGTGCCTTAATTTTTATATTAATAACAAAAAGAGTTTTAAAATTATAACAAATGCTTGACAGCAGATAAAAATATTTTTTATTAAATACATTTCTTTGTTCTAAACCGTTATAATTTACATTTTACTTTTTTATTTGTAATTGGTAAATGAAAAAAAAAAAAAAAAAAAAATTCAAGCGCTAAAATTTTTTTAACTAAACCAGGCATATTTATATTTCTGAGGTCATTGCGTAAGTCTCTTTTTAAATTTGGTTAGCAAAAACGATAGGGTTGGTCTATTTCCACCACATCCAATAATTCTAAAAAGTGCAAAAATATTGAAAATATGTTTTGTTTTTTTTTAATTGCAATACTGTCAAATTTTATTATTTTAGCGCTTAAGCGCAAAAGAGTTAAAAAGTTTCTAAATAAATCAAGACATTTTATTTTACATTTTTTGAGATCATTGTGAAAGTTTCTCCTGAAATTTGTTTAGCAAGAACGATAAAGGTAGTCTATTTCCACAACTTCCATTAACTTTTAAAAAGTGCAAAATATTTAGAAGATGTATTTTTATTTTATTAATATTTCTGTAAAATTTTAATATTTCACGGCTTTTCGATTTTAAAATTAAAGAAAAAATTGTTTTTCTGCAAAGTCGGTTTACTGGCGATAGTTAAACGTAACAACGTCGAAAGAATCATTACCTTTATCTCCGCAATTATCGTTGCTATAAACAAATGACACCACATTCACTTTTCAATGCACGCTCACTCAAGTAGGAGAAAAACAGATGTTGAACGACGCGGAGATTGTGCCTCTTTGTCGCTCGTTCCGCGCTCTCGCTTGCACTTCAAGCCTTAAATAGAACACGCGAGGTAACGCCGCATAAGTCATGTTTTTGGTACGTGCAGCCGGGTCCATCGAATTATAAGTCGTTGTCACGTCAAAATGAAAACGTTATTTTTTTCGATATTTTTGTACCGCAATATCCCTCTAATGGTTGACATTTGACCCCAGGTTTATAAAGGAAACTACCCATTATTTTGAACAAAGAATCACCTCCTAAATGTTTTCGCATTTGTTTAGAAACACCCTGTATAAGTAAGTTTTTCTCTTAATATTTTGTAATGGGAATTTCTTTTGTATGTGGAGGTAAATCATGTTTTGTTAAAAATATTCATAGATTTTTTTTCTGTACAAGAAATATTTTTATAACACGTTTTTTCGTACCTCAAAAGGGTTTTGATAGAAAATGAACTTTCGAAGTGCTTTTAACAACATGTAAAGTGCATATTAATGGTTTTTCTTTATAGAAAAGTCAGAGGTTTCGATACGGTTTAAGGCTGGACATTATCGGGGTCTCTAACAAATAAGGCTAGTCCCCTTTTCTTAAGCATAGTGGGTCGAGTTTACAATTTGTCTATACTCTGTCCAAGTTACATATTATGCAAAATTTTAAACCGTGTTCAACTCGTAATATCTTGTTTTCTAAACAGCTATTTTTTAAAAGGCAATAAAACATAATGATACACCTAAAGCATTGCCTTTTTAACAATAGCTGTACAGAAAACCCGATATTAGGCGATATCACGAGTTAATCACGGTTTGAAATTTTGCTTATGTAACTTGGACAGAGTTAAGTAGCACAGCAAAAAATTAAGCAACTATGGTAAGTAAGCCCAAGAGGGGATTTTGGGATTTACTACAGCGCGGCAGATTAATATACCGGAGAATACCTTGTACCCGCTTAAGTATCTCTACCAAATATAAGCCTCGTATACAGGGTCGATCATAAAACACAAAAATATATCCATCAAAAATGGTTAAGCGCGTCAGACTAAGATCGGGCAACTTAATTACATGCTAAACAGTGTATATTCCACTAATCTGACAATTTGAGAGTGACGTAAAGGAACAGAGGGCTACAAAAGAAAACGTCAGTTAACATTTTCGAACGTGGCTTTTTTTAATAAAAAAATAATTTAGGGATAACGAAAAATATATAATCCTATATGACCCGAACGATTTCTACAAGCCGAAATAATAATAGCTTTTTTTGACATATTTAAAAGTCTATGGCCACTTTCCCCATCGATAAAAACGTATACATAAAATAAAATTATTTTCTCCTTATCATTTAAGCTTTGAAACCCTATAGGTCTCTATGATGCTCGAGTAAATCCCCATTTAGCATCGTAGGCTCCCCTACTACTAGGGATATCACGCCCGATAATAATGTTTGACATTTTCTTTCAATTTTGACAACTAGTTTGAATAACAGAAATTTATTCGGGGGTAATATTCCTAGTGCATTTGTTTTTTCCGGAAATTTTTTTTTAAGTAATTTGTTTTAACAGAAATGCTACTTTTTAAAACAGATTACTTAGAAACGAGTGTTCCAATAAAATTAGATGCATGAGGGATATTTGATAAGAATATTTCCTGAGTTATATAAATAGTTTATTTTAATACAACATTTTTTTTTATCAAAAGACTAAGAACAATAATTAATAAGAACAATATAACTTGCAACTTGTCAAACTTGCATGAATTAAAATTAAATTTTTATTCCGGAAAAACTGCTGACAGCTAAGTTGTCAATCTTAAGTAATTTTTCCACTTAAAATTTATATTTGACATACCAATCCTTGATAGCGATTGGTCAAAATAAATAGGAAAGGAAATAATCGCGGTTAAACCGCACATGTGGTTTAAGTCACTTATCTAAACAAAATTTATCCGAAATATTGCGGTTTCTAATTGGTCCCTTTTCTATTGAGGGAAATAATTCAAGAAAAAATCTTACTTAAAATATTGTTGGGTAGTTTATCGATTACATTTATAGGTGTTGTGATATATTATATGATTATTGCTTTAATTTATAGTTTCTTTATTTTTACGTTTAATTTAAAAATTTTAGGTTTTTTATACCTTATTTAATAAAATTTATTAATACACTCTGTTATGATGCTTAAAGTAGTTCTCCTCTTAAAAAGTCTGTTAAAAGAGTGTCTGTAACTCTTAATCTAAACGTATTTGTTAAATTAATCACTGAATTATCCCATAGTCGGATTGGAGGTTAAATTTGTAACGATATTCACAGTTTTGGAAAAGATTTGAAAATGACACTTAGGTAAAACAGCTGATATGTGTAGAAACAAAATAGTGGGAAATAAAACAACCTTAAATATTTGCTAATATATTGGGACAGTGTTTGTTTAATCGTTTGCGTTATTATTTTGTCTTATTATCTGAAATTAAATATAATTTATCATATACAAAACATATCACAAAAAGTAAGGTTAGAAGTTTATTTTTATTTATTTGCTCTCTTTGTCATTGTATATACTTTTTCTTGTCAAATTTAAAAGAATTTAGAACCGGATTATCTGCACCCAATCAAATCTAGGATAAAGGGCACAGTATTAGGTTCAATGCAATCCATCCAATCGGATTAGATTTTTACGATGTACTCTTAGTCTGTGTTTATATTTTTTCTAAATACAATGTTACTAAACCGTATATCGTGTTCTTTTTAAATTATGATGGTAAAATGTACATTTGGCCATACTATAAACATATTTTAAGGTTTGTAAATTAAATAGTAATTATAAGATATTGGTAAAGTAATATAATGTACAGTGTAACAAATATAATATGACAACGTTCTTGATTTTATTGATTTTACGAAAAAGTTATTATTTATAAAAAGTTCTAGCATAATTTAAAACCTAAAATGCAATCATAACATATATATTTTTATAAAGGTACGTTTTATAAGGTACCTCAAAAAATGTGAAATTTGTTTAAAAAAAGTACCATTAATATTAAAATTATCGAAAATTATTATTAAGGAAAAATGTTCAGAAATAAAAATGACTCGTAAATATGCAAATTCCTTCATTTACAAGATTTTTTTCATTTTTTTATGCAATAACGAGCTTTTCTGAGACTTTTCGCTGTTTCGACAGTTTTTAAGCTTTCTTTAGGTATTACATTTTGAAAGAAATATCTACAAATGAACAAATTTAAATTTTCATCCATTTATCATAAAAAAACTTACACATTTAAGATTTATTTTTATTTCTAAACATTTTTCCTTATTAATAATTTTTAATATTTTTAAAAATAAGGGTACTTTCCTTTGAACAAAATTAAAATTTTTTTAGATACTACGTAAACTACTAAAAAAATTAACATCTATTAACATTGCTTTTTAGATTTTATTTCATGCAGAACTTTTATAAGGAATAACTCTTTTTCGTAAAATTATTAATAAAAAGTTTTCCATATGTTAAAACTTAGGTGGGCTGTGTATAATTTCTATTATGTGTATTGCATTAGCAATCTATAGTTATTAAATAAATAATCTGTTTTTTATTTAATAATTAGGCAACATTAACAAAATACATGTAACCAATTACTTAAACTGTAATGCCCTATTAGAGCGAATTGTATATAGTTTTATTTATTAATTTACAATAAAATATGCCATTTTACCATGCCTAAAATATAAAGTAATCTAATTAACATTCACATTTATAAATTTAAATTTAAAGTTAAAAGCCAGCATTATATTTGGTTATTTTTAAAGCATACTAAATGTAGATATTAATATTTGAATAAAATATATTAAATTAATATGCATGAATAAAAATATATTTGCTTTTTTGGTATAGAGTTTAGAAATTAACTTAGGTTAAAAACCAAATGAAAGAAAGGTAATAATGACATATCGTTAATATTAAATACAGAACAAGGTGTTAAGGCCGCCGAAGACATTAAGTCGAAAAGAGAATGGGACATCTTTGGAACCAAACTTAGATCGATTAAAGACGATATTAGCCCATGGGAGCCAAGGTCTAACAACCGACGCGACGTCTTCAAATTATTCTTACTTGACTACGACTAGAACACACAAGGTTTACGTCATTCGTACCTATTTTCAAATAGACCCCTCCTTTGTGTGATACATGTAACCTAACAATCAGTATCTCTCATCTATTAATTGACTGTTCCAAAAACAGCGATTGTTATGTGATATTCTTAACAGCCTACCTCAACTTTTTGGAACGACCTGACCAGTGAAAAACTTGGTTAACTTTCTTAAAGCAATAAACATTATAAATAAACTCTTATTAAAATCAATTGTAGCTTATTGTAATGTCGCTAATAACTTTCGGGTGGATGCGGATGCGACCTGTTATTAAATAAAATAATACAGAGCAAGGAAGTTAAAGGACAACGTTAAATCTCAGTAGACGTGATAGGGCTTAAACGCCACGCAGTTTGTAACAGAGAAGGCAACTAAACTCAGTTGAATAGCACAAGTAACACAAAAAAGCACCTACTATGGTAAATTTAAATTTGTTTGTTAAGTATTAGCCATATGTAGATATAAATTAAGATATAACTACACTTTAATTAATTTTTATTTAAACAATCTGACACAAATTGCATAAATCAATTTAAGGAAATTTGTAATAGCATATTACATAACAAGTGTCGAAAGTGATATATTTCACACAAGTGGGATAGCCAAGTTCGACAATACCACGAGTGTAAAAATCACTTTCAGCACGAGTCATGTACAATGCTTTTTCTACGACCAAAAATTTATATGTCAAAAATTCTAAGTTAGTTTTTTTATATCATTAATGTCAACACAGACAAGATAAACTGACAAAAAATTAGACGTAAATCGATGTCAGTGCCATAAAATCCAAATAAAGAAATTCCTTTTACCAAATTGTATGTAAAAGCATGTATTTTAAAATTTAATTTTAGTTACTTTACAAAAGTGGTATTTCACTGTAATTTTTTTATTAGGTTTTTAAAATTACGTGAAAAAGCCTCATTACTAAACAAAACATTAAATAATCTTTGAATAATAATAATAAGTGAAGGCTAGTGACCTAACATGGATTAAATTAAATGTCAAGTCTGGTTTAATGGCAATTCCATTTTTATCTTATCTTAGCCTTTTTCTAACAAGGGATGTGCTATTTAGGAAACAAAAAAAAACCGCTTGACATTTTGTGTAGAATTTGTGGTTAGGTTATAATGTTATAATTTTACAAATCAGGGTCCCGCAGAACTTTAGACACTTCCACACTTACATGTGTTTAATGGGTTGCCTATTATTAATTCAGGCATTTGCTATAAAATAATTATGTCTATAAAGTAATAAACCCTTAAACATAAAACTAAAATTAATATATTTTGGAAAAAAGATAACGTGTGTTAGCACTGGTAAGTCAAAACCTTTAGTTTGTTGAAAATATACTGTAAATATCTTTTTAACGGTTAGGTAATAACGGTAATTGTTTAATACGGTTTTCTGCTATTATAAGGGTTTTTTAAAAATTATCGATACTTACATATTGTAGACACTCTTCTAAATAAAATGTAAGTGGTGCATATCCAAAATATTCCGTTTTTTAAAAAATATCAGTAAACAAACTTACGGGACCGGGGAGTGAAAAGGGGTGCTGGGTAGGGTAAAATTGGTAAAACGAGTTAATGAAACTAAACATCACATGTAAAATTAAGTAAAAATTACAGTTTTTCCTCATATTTTTAAAAATAAATATAAAAATATGAAAATTGTAAATGCATAACCTAAAGTCCTAGAAGTAAGAAAAACGACTACCAAACGTCAGTTACCATGCAAAATATGGAAAGCATTTGGCAACGTTGGAAGGGTCTGATTCTATTTATGAATGGATAAAAGAAAGTGGATTCATAAAGTGTGTATTAGCCTTAGGTTTAATTAGGAATTAAAAAAAAAATTAACTAGTTGTTTGAGTACACGAAGAAAGAGAGAAAGGAATTTGATCTATAGGCTTTTTTTCTCTGGCGCTTTAGGTCGAACGGTCAAGCGGCAAGGCTGCCTCTATAAAGTACGTGCTCAAAGGTAGAAGGGATATTTTAAATTTGATCTACTTACCTGACAACACTGTGCCAGTCAGTGAAAGTTGTTTTTTGTGGTTATGTCTATTTTTGTTTATGTTTTTATTTTTATGTAAATTTTAATAAATATAAAATAAGATGATTTTCGCTAATTTGGGTTCTACCCTTTAAGGTAAATAAAAAGTTTTTTTACTGTCACTACAATAAATATGTCACTTGCAAAACCAATAGCAGTTTTTAGAATGACATCATAATATGTATCACACCAGTGTTGTAAAGTACTTTGCAACACTAGTGTGATATAACGCATTTTCTATGCATGAAATCAGTGTGCTATTTGCTATTTTCACAAGTGGTCGTAGGAAAAGTACATTTCAACACGCGTGTGATATTATTCGTTTAATAAAGAATCAAGGAGGGCGTTTTATGTCATTTTCATTAGTGGTCGTAGAAAAACAATATTTCAAAACAGAGAGCACAAAATAGATCACATTACGTGGAAGGATAGTTCTGGCCACACATAACCGCAACGAGCCCGCAGCGTAGCTGGGCTGTGTGTCTTGCTTGTGGTACGTAGGAGGAAGTGGGGCAGTTTAATATTTAACACAGAATTTTCTAATAACGTAATAAAATGTCCCAAAAATGTTTTTTGTAGTTAAGGTCTAAGGGCACCGCTGTTCAAGTTCACTAAACAAAATAAGGAAATATTTTTGTATAATATTTAAATTGAAGTAAAATGCTCTATGAGCTAACATTGTAGAAATTTCTTACACTGGATTACGAATTTCGTAAAAAAATTAATATAATTAGGGCCACGGAAAAAACTAAAAGTGTCAAAAGATTTGGTAAGATAATTTAAAAAGCTTATTTAGGAACTTACATAGTCTCGGAAAACCTAGACCAGTAGAAAATTCACTCAATAAAATTGCAGTATAATGATTTTTTTATTATATTGTTAGAAATTTTATATTACTGGCCGCAAAGCCATACCTATTGTTCTGACTCACTTAGTTTTGAAAGATAACAGTTTTTGGTTTATGCTGGGTCTCGTATAGAAAAACATCGGGGGATAGTAGATTTCCATGTATTAGGCAGTAAGAAATAGATGTTATGTTATTTGATAATTTGGACGTTTTTATTTATCTTTGGACAATCCACAAAGGATAAAAGCCTAAATACAAACTTAATACAGACCTCCGCTAGGCAGTTGGTTCCACAGTCTAGGAACTCTGGGGATAAAAGAACGAACAAAATGGGAATTTCGAGGCCTGTCCAATTGGACCGTATAGGGATGCATACGTGCGGCACCACGAGTTTCTCTGTTGGGAGCTGCAAGAGGAGGGACTATACCGGATAATTCGTCGGAACAGAAGCCGTAAAGTATCTATAAACGAGCGATAGATCTTCCACAGCTCGACGATGGGCAAGAGAAGGAAGTCTTTGAGTAAGTAAAGGATCATTATTAAGACAAACAGCTCTTCTTTGAATGGCATCAAGAATGATGAGGGTTGTAGGGGATGCCATTCCACAGACATGAGAACAATATTCCAGAGAGGGTCGAATTTAGGACACATACAAAGTGTATAAATTTGAAGGAGAAAAATACTTTTGGCTCGGAAATGAAATTCAAGCTCTTTTGAAGTCACGGTGGCTATACATACAATGTGTTTATGCCAGTTAAGATTATTCTCAAATGTAACGCCAACAAGGTTGAATGTGCCCCGCTTTGCAAAACTTGGCCACTCATAAGCAAAGGGTGAATGTTTGATGATTTTTTTCGCGACAAGGAACATAATTGTGTTTTGGATGCATTAAATTTAACGAGATCCTTGGCATTTAATTATGACTGTATTTAAAGTTTGGATTAATATAATAAGGTTAGTATTATAGTATACATCTGTAATACTACGCTTTAGATAATACCTGATCGTATAATAAACGGTGACAAAAAGGTGTAACACAGTTTTACCTGCACCTTAAGTTTGACTAAAAACAGAGGTAAGTAGAAAAATCTATTTTAGTTAAACAAGGCGCCCTAGGTATAACCTTAATACATAATTCAATACACTCAACCTAAAAAATAAATTTAATATTTTGAAAACATACAAGCTTTTGAAATTTTCCGAATTAATCTGCCCCACTCTCCCTACCATTGTTAACCCAGGCCCGGTACGGGCTTTGTGCGGTTATGTTGGGCCTTAAAGTCGTAGGTTTGGGGTAAAAGTCGGTAAACGACTTTTCCTGTACGAAAAGTTACGTAATAATAGTAACTTTTTTGTAAAATTAATAATAAAGTAAGTTTTCATATGACGCCAGTTTATATTCGGTATAATTAAAATTTAGTGGTAGAAGAAAATAATGATTTACTTAATATTTACAGCAAAGTAAGGAAGTAAGGACAAAATAAATAGTTTAATTTTAAAATTAAAAATATAAAACCAAACTTTAGTACCAACATTGAATGTTTCCTTTATTTAGTCATAAAAATGAAACCTACACAAACTATAAAATTTTATGCGTGGATTCTAACAATGAATGCAGATCCAAAGCCACAGCTTTGCTGTCATGCTTTGGTAGTGCCGGCATTATATCAAAATTAATCAGTTTTTAATAAACTTTGAGTGCACATTCTGGCACAAATGAAATTGTCATATCTCGCAAAAACAGTTGTTTTTAATAAAAAGAATTATTGTATCTATGTGACCAAATGAAAGTTTTAAAATCGAATCTATATAGGCTGGTTTCTATACAGGTTTTAATAAAACGTCAACAAAAATATACGACTTTTAATTTCAATCTATAAATAACGGAAAAAGAAATAAGGCAATCTTTATGATTTCAATCCGGGACCCAATATTGCATATTGTTTTATAGTGTGACGTAAGACATTTTGAAATTACAATTAGGGTCACTTTAACGTCACTGGGGCAAATCTGCCATATGGAACTATCTTCATAAGACCATAAAATCTAACTTTCCATTTTAACAACTAACTTATCTTAGTACGGACATACCCCCACTAGGGGTAGCCCGTACAGGGGACTTAACTACACCTTTAACTTTTTTCTTCACTTCTACCCTCTACTACCCTTACTTCTTCTACTATCTCTTCTACAATCTTCCTTTTAAAAATTGTGTTTCCCTTAAATATACAGCGTGTCTACTTAAGTTCGCACAAATGGGAAACTTTTATTATTGATTTAACAAAAAAAGTTATTCTTTATAAAAAGTTCTGCATGATCTAAAACTCTTAATGCAAACATCAGATATTAATTATTTGTAGTCGTATACGGGGTATGTCGAAAAATGTGAATTTTGCTCAAGGGGAAAGTACCTTTATTTTTAACAATATCGATTATTTTTATAAGAAAAAGTTATTTAGAATTAAAAATTACTTAGAAATATGCAATTTTTACTATCTACTAAAAAAATGAACTTCAGTTCTTATCATTGGGAATTTATTTATATTATGGATTTTTAAAAGTTATTCTTATAAAAGTTGCAGTGGTATACGAGGTCTGTCAAAAAATTTGATTTTGCTTAAGAGAAAAGTAGCTTTATTTTTAACAACATCGGATTTTTTATAAGAAAAAATGTTTAAAATAAAAATAAATATAGAAGCTTAATTATTTATATTTTTAACAGTATTAATATTTTTTGACATACCACGTATACCACTGCAAAAAAATTATATCTGATGATTGAATTTTAGGTTTAAGGTCATGCAGAACTTTTTATAAAGAATAACTTTTTTCCGTAAAATCAATAATAGAAAAATTCCCATGGTAAGAACTGAAACTTTTTTTTAGTAAATAGTTAAGTTTGCATATTTGTAACTAATTTTTAATTCTAAACAACTTTTTGTATGAAAAAATCGATATTGTAAAAAATAACGGTACTTTTTCCTTGAGCAAAATTTACATTTTTGAAATACATCGTATACCACTGCAAAAAATTAATATCTGTTGATTGAATTTTAGGTTTTAGATCATGCAGAACTTTTTATAAAAAAATTAGTTTTTTTCGTAAAATCAATCAAAAAAGTTTCTCATATGGTGCGAACTTAAGTAGACACGCTGTAGAATTAGTAGGTCTTTGTTTGAAGTTCAACACGGTTAATATTGTTTTTGGTTTTAAAAATTGTTTAATTAGTTTATAATTTTAGTGGTTTAAAACCTTGACATATCACGACTTGTTTTGTATTTAAAAAAATCTCAATGTTAAGTAATTAAAATGTATGCTTCTTTTAAAATTTCCAAAATGTATATTTTTAAAATTCACAAAATGTATGCTGTTTTATACTAGTTGCTTCAGAATAGTATGATTTAATAATTTATATTTTTTAACATAATAAAAGATCTCTAAATAAATTGCTTTGCAACCTTAATTACTACACAGCCCCACAAAAAAAGTAAGTTCATACACAAGCGTGAGACATATGAATTCCCATGTCTTTTTGACGTTGAATCCGATTCCTAGCTCAAAAATTGCCCTACATGTCTGGAATTGGCCCCACGGACCAAAAATGTCCTCTATCGGCCCTGAAATACGATATAGGGGTAAGGCGGGGCCGAGGGTGAATTCTAAAGCCAAAGCTGGATTTTTGCTCGACAGGTCTATGGTTAAAATTTCTTGTTTAGGACCGAGAAAATGACCCCTTAGGGGCTGGAACATCGTGTTTTAGACGTAGCAATCAGAACAGTGATATTTTCATGTAGATTGAAATTCTGGACCGGACTGAAAACATTTTTGCCTGTTAAAATTTTTAGATTAAGTACCGGAAAAATGACCCCTAAGAGCCGGAAAATCGTGTTTTAGACGCACCAATCACAACAGTGAAATTTTATGTACTTATAAATTCTGTAGCTTACATTGTGCTCGACAGATTTATGCCAAAGTAAAATTTTCTGTTTGAGGAAAAGTAACCCCTTAGGGGCCGGAAAATCGTGTTTCGGATCTAGAATTTACGACAGTGATATTTTTATGTACTTTTAAATTCTGGACTTTACACTGTGCAAAAGTTTTTGGCCCGTTTAAATTCCCAATTTGGAATCGAGAACTTAACTCCTTAGGGGCCGCAAAACCGTATTTTAGACGTGTTAATTGCGTCAGCGATATTTTTATGTAGTTCTAAATTCTGTACCTTAGACCTCGCCTTATCCCGGCAACCGCATTTCAGAGGCCATTTTCGGCCCGTGAGTGGGGCCAATTCTAAGCTCGGAATGGGATTTACTGTCGAAAAAATACTCGAAAATACATATGTCTAACTCTTGTGTATAAACTTTTTTGTGGGGCTGGGAACTTTGCCCCTATCCAAAACAAAAATATACTAAAATAACAAAATGTTTGTTTGGAAGCACTTATGTTATTGAAAGTATTGGTAAATATACAAGTTTTCTTAAAAACAAAATTGTCGTTGTAAAATGGAGGTTTTACGGCTGTATTCACCAAGCTATGACAAATATTTAATAAACTGATAGCCTGCTTTTTAAGTAGGGTAATGGGTTTTGCCCGTAAATAAATAAATAAATAAATAAATATTTCTCTTTTGCTGCAAGAACAACATATTTTTTCGGGGTCAAAGATTTCTACTTCTTGCAAGCTAATTTTTTCGGGAAAGTGTAAGAACTGTGCAAATCAGTTGGAAATTTGTATTAAAAACAAAATAAAAGATCTAACCTAACCTTAAATCAAGATTAATCTGTCTCCTTCGTCAAAATGCCTTGATTAAATCAAGGACAATTGGATTTTTTTACATCCCCCGAAGGCATATGCCCAAATACCAGAGTACCGTGGGTGTCGGGTTATTAGATGTTTAACCCATCGTTCCCCCTGTTCCGTCAACAATGTCCAAGCACTGAAACATGCATTTATGCATTTCACAGTACCTTTTAGACAACGCGGTAGTGCTACCACGGTCGTTATTTTTAAATAACTACTATCTAAATATGTCTCCCCCGCTCGGAATCGAACCGGCGACCTCTGGCTTCGAAGATCAAAGCTCTGTTCACTGCGCCACCGGGGAGATATGCGTTTGGATGCAATAAACGAACGATTTCCTCGCTCTCCTCCGGATTTAAACAAAGAACGATTTCGAAGGGTCAGATCAATCTGAGGTAATATCAGATCGCGCCTTAAGTATACTAAAAGTTAAAATCGCTCTGAGCAACCGTCTTTGATACATTTTTTAAAATTGTTTAGTGAAACTAAAAGATAACATTCATTATAGCGTAACGTCCGTCGCCCTCCTTTTAACTTCTGAACCGTTCGTTTTTCATAAAACTTGGAACGATAATAATTTTTGACCAAGGTCTGCATTTTTTGACATATCGACAACAAATATAAATGTCAAGGTGACAGCTGGGCGCCATAGTGCGAGAAAAAAATAAATAGAAAGGTATTGTGACACATCATTTTAAAGCTTTTGTGTGAGTACTCTATGGCCATTAAATATTTAAAGTCAATTCCTTTACCCATTTCAAATTGGCGGTACTTTAAAAATCGCCAAAATACCATATTTGCGAAACTAATTAAGTGAGCTGTACCTAACTCTTAACCTAAAGCCAAAATAGGTAAATGAAGTGGATTCTGATGGTAGCAATATCAAATAAGATGCCGAATATATCGGATCATGACACTGACTTAGAGATCGAGGTCAACAAATAAGACAAAGAAAATAGAGTTGACATTAAGAGGTAAAAAATATATTGCGATGGCAACTTCTAAAATAATAAAAATCGCTACAAATAGTCAAAAAGTTTTTTAGTTCCTAACGACGCTACGCTACAAAATACCAGCACAAAAACTCCTATAAACCAAATTTTGATTTTTTTTATGTATTTTGTTTAAAATTGTTATTTTTTTTCTGTGATACAAAACTACGTTCTGTTGTTTTTCTTTTACGTCTATAAATGTTTATTGGTGCATATGACAAATACATAAAAATAAAAATAATTTTATCAATTTCTACTCTTCTTTTAACAAAAACTATTTAAACACGTATTAAATGCAAATTAAAAAAATAAATACTAATCCGTATATGTTCATAATTTTAAACAAATATTGTTGTCTGCGTATAGTAAAAAAGAAGCCAGTCAAAATGACCGGTAGTCTGTGGTTACATTCCGGCACCTCTGTAGTTAAGGGTTAATCTGGTGTTTTCTATTCAATGGATCACACTGTACCTATATTGAAAACAACAAACAATTATTAGATTTAATGCATTATTACTTCAAATTGTAAAAATATGCCAACCAAAGCGGTATGTCACATACATTGTACGTGTTTAAACGTCAGAAACGGGGTAGAATGAGAAAAATACATTGAAAAATCTAATATATTTAGGCGAATTTTCTTCGCACCCTTTAAGCCAATTGGGTAAATATTTCCTAAACTGTGTATTTTTACGCTTTGAGAAATTTAGCTGGCTCTGGAGAATTTTTTGATTAAATATTCCAAAATGTGAAAAATAAAACACATATTACGTGGAAAGGTTATTGAAATAAAATCTTGTAAAATTTGTTTAAAAATATACTGCGTTAAAGTTAAAAACCTAAAAAATACAGATTTTATATTGCTGATATAATTTGCAGCTGTAAAAGTAAATTGAAAAAATATAGTGCCTGGACGATCAACGAAATGGACTTCAAGATAATAATTCATCTAAAACCTTTTTAGGGAGGTTCCTGTTGACATGTGTACCAGAAATATTTATTCAACCACATATCGCTACTTTGGAAGAAGACCGACACAACTAAAAAATCGAAGTTTTGACAAAATGCCTTTTAAAAGTTTCAATACAATTGTAATTGAAATATCTTGGTAATAAAAAATTATAGCATTAAGCTATTTTAGCCTGGAATATGTTATACCTGTAGTTAACTTTATTTTGGATTAACGTCGTACTACCTTTTAAATTAACCCAGTTATATTTAACTGTCTTGTCGAACGGTCAAACAAGTTCCAAAATTTCAGGACTATTATAAGCGTCATCCAGCCGCCGGCCGTACGAGTTACCCATAGGAGTTACCTTTGTAATACTTTGCATATAAAAATATACCATTTTTACGTTGTGCTTTATATAAAAATAAAAATTTAAATTTTTTGACTTGTGCCGGTCTTCTTCCAAAGTAGCGATATGGCAGTGGCGCTCTATTCTAGCCTGTCAATTTTGACATTTTTCGGGTGTCGGACTGGGCGAACGCGTTACTTTCTTTGTCCAAGAAGTTTACCACAATGTTTTACATTCAATTTTAAAAATTGTGTCAAAAATGGCAAGGGTTACAGTCCCGAAATTATAAGGCTTAAAATTGGCATGTTTTGGGTTTCGGGCTGGGGGGTTTCTGATTGTAATTCGTACCATTTTTGGAACAATTTTTAAAAATTTGATGTACTTGCCCGACAAAAAAGAGACGAGTTCGCCCAGTCCGACACCCGTCAACATGTTGACAGGCTGAGTTAAAGCGCCGCTTCCATATGTGTCAGTATGAATATTCAAGGTAGATTCGTTAAAGCAACGCAACCCTCTAAATGTGTTTTAAATGGGTTATTATCTTAAAATCCATTTCGTTTCTGGCACAGACACTAATAGGTTGCATATTTAAAACACTACACCATTACAATATTTTAAAGTAAAAAAATATTTTTGTGTAAAATCGGTGAGGTTCCGTTTATATTGGCATCGCTCGAGCGATGAGCGTCAAGCGATACCGCTTGAACGTTATCATCGCGGGCGTCGTCGTGTTCATATTGGCCAAACATTACTTAGTTATTTTTCGATTTCTTTTGAATACGAACTGATGAATTCAGTGACAAAGCAGTTGTTACTTATGAAAAATCTTATGCTACGATAGTTAATTAGAAAAAAATATCACCATCTTTATTATCAACTTCGTAGCAATTCAGTACGTTTCTTCCAGTTTTTAAATACATTAAATTATACTCATAATAACAATAAAATATTTTAAAAACTTTACCTATACAGGGTAATTAAAAAATCGATCACGGGAGTTAAAGGGGTGATTCTATTAGACAAAATAAGGGTAGAGCTTTCATATATTTTTTTCAGAATGTCATTCGTTTTCGAGTTATAAGCCGTCAAAGTTCAATTTTTATTTTGGCTTTTTCGAAATATTGCATTTATTTTTTAACCAATCCAATTGATATTTGGCAAACAAATTAAGCTTTGCAGATTCTTAAATTAAAAGACAAAAGTACTTTTTTAAATACCACCAGAGGGCACTTTACCCAAAGCTTATTATTTTTTAGATATTTAACATACCGTAGTTCAATAACTAAGACGTTTAGGACATATGTTTATATGAAGTTTTTTTCTTATTTTTTGTTGTAGAATGTTAAGTTTGTCGGTTGGTTACTGGACACACTGTATGTAGGTAATTTGATTAAAATTAATGAAATCATTGATGTATATTGGTGCCTAAACGGTGAGGTTTATCGAATTTAATAAAGAGTACCTTATTTTTATAAGTTTTCGATGGTCTATAAAATGGCGCCCCGAGCTTTACGATATCTGTTAAAATTAAAAAGTTATGATGTAAATAAATTTTAAGATTTTAGGTAAAGTGCCCTCAGCGGTATTTAAAAAAGTACTTTGTCTAAAAATTTTAAAATCTGCAAAGCTCAATTTGTTTGCCAAATATCAACTGGATTGGTTAAAAAATAAATGCAATATGGCAAAATAACCAAAATAAAAATTTAGAATTATCCTTCTTAAGTTTCGTGATGGATGTTTAAATCACCCTGTATATCTTTGTTTAATTTCTTGGAACTACAATCGTTACGATTTCGCCTCATAATTTTACAACAATTTTCCTGTCTTTGTAAAACCGATGTCTATCTTTCCAGAGAGCTGGTCTTATGTAGATTTTAGAAATCAATAATTTAGGATCTAATTATTTCAGTTGAAGATGTCATTGTAATTTTTCCGTTTCATGTTATCCATTAAATTCGGTGTACCGCTGCAGCAATGTCGGTTAAGAAACGAACCAGATCGAAGCTCGAGCGGCGCGATGCTTTGCAACGCGCCACGCGTTGCCAGCAAATACCACTCGTCAATATACACGTTTCCATTTAGAAGCTGAATCTAAGGATTGACGTTTTTGTTTCTGTTTGCCGTTTAACGTTTTTAGTTAGAAGATAAAATAACAATTTTTTATTTGTTAATTTATACTTTTCATTTTTCGTTTTCATATACCATATCAGAAACCGAAACGTCAAACGGCGATCGGTGACGAAAACGTCAATCTATAAATTCAGCTAAAATCTGTGGCATCCGTCGACGCTTATCGCGCGATGTCAATATGAATGTAACCTAAGAGACCTTTTTTGAGCATTAATTTTTTTTAAATCATGTTATTTCTTAATAACTAATTATTTTTCCGATAGTTTGGCAGCTTAGACAAATAAAAATTTAAATTAAAGGATACCTCTAAATATCAAAATTACCTTTTACGATTTTTTCTTTTTGTCACCTTTAAAAATATTTTTAATATAATTAAAAAATGAACTAGTACTTATAAAATCTCAACAATTATATTTAAATTATGGTCAACTAAGAATGAGAAAAAGTAAATATTTTGTCTCTTTTTCAATTTGCTAGTAAATGGTAACAGGTGCGTTTAGAATTTAGAATAAATTTTTACAGAAATTTCCGGTAAAGTGCATTTACATTTTATCTGCACCGATACTCTATTTATTGCAAAATCAGGAAATTGTTGGCCTCCGCTGGCGAAATTGCATGAATATCATGTCATTCGAAATAACCAACTGTGACACATAAGCGGCCATGAAGTTGTACATTTTAGAATGGCTTTAATGTTCACTGACTTATGGTGGCTTTGTTTAAGATAGTGGCTTATATATCATATTACTTATAAGTTTCGAACTGCAAAGTGCATAAACTCAGTGCTGTATAAAATGCAACAGACATATGAGAAGTGTTCAGGCATATTTTTTCTGTGGTTTAGGGTTTCTGATTTCGTGGCAATTGCAGGGTATCTTGGTTAATATTCTAGATAGAGACTTGCGGGTTTCGCTAAGTGTTGCTACTTTTTGATGAAACAAAAGATGACACTAAAATATTTTGTATAGCCCTCTTCGTTTCTGATATACTGGGCATTTTTTTTTCATTTTCGGACCCGCTTTGTATTTTAGTTGTCTTTTAACTCACAACAAACGTAAAGACTGATGTGGGTAAATATTTTTACGTAAAATCCAGTGGAGTAGTTTTAGTAGATTTTTTTTAATTATATATTTTTTGAGATATGAACCAAACATGGCCTCATTTAGATTCGAGAATCTTGGGGTAAACTTTACCCATTTTGTGACCTTGGCAAACAAATTTGTTCCTTATGTTTAGTTTTCATAAGGTTCTGCCAATTGCGCATGTCTTTGCCGAGCGTCGATTCTGAATATGTTTTTTTTCAATAGAACACCCTGTAGACCCGAAATTGATGTTTTTAATTTTAAAATTGAACCTCGCCTAGTGGGCCATGATATAGACTTTCTTACAAAAACATGAAGTGATCATAATTTGTTTAAATTTTACAGCAACATCAATGTTTTAACTATTTTACCCCGCCCAGCATCCCTATTTACGCCGCAGTTCCTTAAGTTTATTTACTTATTATGTAATTACAAACTAATCATTAAGATTGTCCAAATTCAGTATAGGTGTTTAAAAGAACATTCTATTTAAAACAAATCAATAAAAACGATGTAGAAAACTGATACCTTTAAAATTTAAATTTTAGTAAATAATAATAAGTTTTTAAGCACATAAAAACTGCGCTTGTAATTAACAAAATTAGGAAAAACTGTTTAGTTTTTTCTTAATAACTTTTAACATAATACTATTAAAAAAAATATATAGATAATTAATTATATAAATTTTTATGCCTTAATTTATAAAACCCGAGATTTTAAAATAAATTATTAACAAACTTTTTAAAAAATCGACATAATTTTTTTCACCAAGGATTTTTTCCTTCAACTATCTAGACTAGGCCATAACTTTTTTGAACAATAATTAAATAATAATATTTTAAGTGATATACCGGCTCTATGCCTATGCCGTAACCCATTTTTAGCGTTAAAAAAATATAAAAATTGGAGAGTTCAAGGCATTGGAACTTTTTATTGGAACTTTCTCTTAAATTCCTTAAATGATGTTATTTCTAATTTTTTTTTCTTTTTTTGGTATTAACTATTTCAATTTTTTAGGTGCTAATAATATTCCGAATCGAATAAGCTATCGCACATATTTTTCGGAGCTTCATTACTAATTAATACGTCTATGAACGTGTTGACTAGACTACAACGCGTTTTCACCTACATCAATAATGCATTTTGGGGGTCAAAAAACGTATTGGAAATATAAAACAAAATAGAAAATAATACTTTTTGCATAAAAAGTTGTTCTGCCAATCTTCTTCCATAATTTGTACCCATTGTATCCTGAGTGTACTCGAGTTGCTAGGCGGCGATAAGATAATAATAAAATTTTAAATTTGAGATTGTTGAGTTGCTAGACATAGATAAATGAGTTGCTAGAAAAAGATTGTTAAGTTCCTAGACGGTAGTAAACACAACACCCCATGCAATAAAAAAATCTTATATGATTTTTTTTTGTTTTGCTTTTTTGCGTTAAAATCCACTTATTTTAATAAATAATGTACAGATTTTAAATATGTAATATTATTATTGTTGTCTTGGGTTTAATTAAGCAATTAAAAAAAAAATTGCTTACCAGAACTTATTACTTGTAAGTGTGAATTAGACTTGGGTTTATTAAGGAATTAAAAAAAAAAGATTAGCTTACCAGAACTAACCATTTGTAATTCCCTAAAACTGTTTTAATTACCCTCTCGGGCACTGTACCTACCTGCTTAACTACCTGACTGTAATAGGGTCAGGTACTGGCGTATTTTCAACAGTATTTGAAAAATTTAGATAATTTTGTAAAAGTTAGAATTCGTCTATAAAATTTTTAATATACTCACAGTAAAAATACAAAAAAATGATTAGCTTTTAAAACTTAATTTTTTTTATGGGAAGGGGTCCAACAAAAAAAAACTGTTCTCAGTCTATATACAGTGTGTCCCGCTTTTCATGAATACACCCTGATATCTCAGTTATGAATAACGCGATTTTCTTAAAATTTTGGTGGTGATTGTATGTTAGAGAAATGAAGTATTTGGCATAGTGAAAACTTTCATTCACCATTGGCGTGCGGTCTTGGTGGCTAAAAAAGACTTGATTTTTTAGGAAAAGGATATTAGGGCTTATTCAAAAAATTTTTTTCTGTCAGATTTAGAATCAGCATCCCCAAAAACCCCTTAATTCATATTTTAAAAATCTCAAGAACTGATTTTAGCAAATAAATAATTTTAAGTAACCTTTTTAATAAGTCCTTTATTTAAAACTGTGATATCAAAATTACTAATTGCATCATTTTAGATTTCTGCATACCTTCTAAAACAATACACTTTTCAACAATTCTTCTTAAATGTAAATTCACTTTTCTTAAAGTTTGGGGAGTAATTTCCTGGCACGCTTGCCTGATTCTAATGCAAAGTTTCTGTCTATTTCGCGGCCTAGTAGCATACACTTTATTCTTCAAGTATCCCCAGAGAAAAAACTCACAAGGGGTAATATCCGGCGATCTGGGGGCCATGGTTCTAACGGAGAATTTCTACCTATCCACTTCATAGGAAAGTTTACATTACCAAAAAGTTAGGAATAAATAACCTCTTAAAAAAGTTAATTAAAATAAATATTTTTTTCTGTTAAAATCAGATCTTGAGATTTTGAAAATATTAATAAAAGGGTTTTTGGGGATGCTGATTCTAAATCTGACAGAAAAAAATTTGAATAAGCCCTAATATCGTTTTCCTAAAAAATCAAGTCTTTTACCCACCAAGACCGCACGCCAATGGTGAAAAAAGTTTTCACTATGCCAAATACTTCATTTCTTTAACATACAATCACCACCAAAATTTGAAGAAAATCGCATTATTTATAACTGAGATATCAGGGTGTATTCATGAAAAGCGGGACACACTGTATATAATCATTTAAAAATAGTATTAACGACAGTGAGGTCACGTCTGGGTTACGTCTAGGACCTCAACCATGTCCCCGTCTAGCAACTCAACTATGTCCGTCTAGCAATTAAAAACACTTAATCTGTTTTATCTGGATTCGTCTAGCAACTCGAGGACACCGGTAATCCTAACTAACTTATCTCGGACCTGTATTTTATTGTATCATGTACAATATAGAGAGAACATCAAAAAGATAGTTCTTATTTAATAAAATTCACGACGCGTTTTGACTGGTAATTATCTCCAGCTGTCTTTAGGTAAGTAACGAATTCATTACTGACCTGAAGACGGCTGAAGATACTTACCAGTCGAAACGCATCGTGTATTTTATTAAATAAAGACGATGCAAGTCCAAGAAACATCTTTTACTCATGAAAAGATATTTATCCTTTTTTATAAACCTACGACCACTGTATTGACACTTTAAAGACAAAGCTAAAAGCAGTTTGGTTTAATTAAAGTTAACAACCATACGTTTCGCTTTGATCGTTCATGGAATACAAGTTCTAGTTTAAAAATTGTTTCACTACCGGAGGATTGCAGATTGGCTACATCAAATATTAATGTTCTGCATGGAAATGAGACACTCAAGCGAGAAACCGACATTAAAGAATAACCGTTGAGTAGAAATATAACTGATTAAATAAATAAATAAACAAATAATTTATGAGCGAAAAAGTCAATTTTAACAAATGAGAGAAATTATAACAATAAAAAAATAAATAATAATAAATCAATAATAATAGGCACACATTTAAGTCAAAATAATAAATTGCCAATAACAGAAAAATCATTTTATTTAATTAAAAATAATAAATTAATATTAACAGACAAATACTTATTTAAATATACAGAGGTATGATGCTATCATGTAGGTTATATAACCGTAGGGTTATTTAACCGTAACCATGCGTTTACCATTATAATTCATAAGCAAAATATTTCTTACTTAATACATTTACGTTTATTAGACATTACCTTAAATAATTATCGTGAAGACATCCGTTTATTGTCTTTTCTTTTTGTAAAAAAACTTGAAAGGTAAGAAATACGTTAGAAATTGACCAAAAAATAATTTGAAAGTCGTCTAGATATTCATGACATAACGTGCCTACTCTTTTTTTAGTAAAATATAACAGGCAGGTTCAGGTATGCGCATGGCAAAATCGCTAAAAATCCGATATGGTATTTTGTATGTAAAATTTGTGTTTGTCTAATTTTTTTTAAAAAGGGGTCAAATGCCTAAAATGTATTAGTAGTATTTTAATAAAAATTAGACAAAAACAAATTTTACATATAAAACACCATATCAGGATTTAGCTGATTTTGCCATGCATTAACATAGCTTTTATTTCTTTAAACAAAAACCGTTGGTCGTACGACAAAAACAAAGAAACTCTTAAGTATATGAGTATTTCAAAATAATAATAAATTGAAAAAGCAGTGGCGTACTATTTTTTTCTTAAAAAATTCAAATAAATATCTTGCACAAACGACAGTGGTGGAAATATTTTAAACTTTACAGCAAAATATACTGTAATAGTTAAAAGAAGTGTACAAAATTTTGTAAAAATATCTGAAGTGGTAGAAAAGTTATGATATAAAAAGCATTTTTTCTTAAAATTTAAACACCCTGTATCTCGGAAAGAAAGTATTTTTAAACATAGTTTTATTTTAATTTTTTTATTTTCTTGCGTTTTATACAGTGTTTAAAGAAAAATACCATTTAAAAAATAACCCTGTATATTCATAATTAAACAAACATTGTGCCACTTTCCGCTATAATAGTAGTCAAGCTTTCGTAAAAAAAATCCAAATTAGCATCCCAACTTATATTTTTAGCATTTATACAAAATATTGTCATACAGATAATAACCTACAGTTAGTATGAATAAATGTTATATAAATAAAGCCGACATATCGAAGTGTGCAACATTGTGCTTGGTCTGAAATTTGCCCTGCCCATACATTAAAACTTATGTGTGACAGGTATAGTGTGAGCTCTATCTGAATTTAGCCCACCACAGTGGATATATAGTATCCAAAAAATTGGAAAATATAAATTTTGAAATTCCATCATACCGATAATTACAAATTGTGCAATGGTAGCCTCTCAACCTTTCATTAAAAAGACAACAAAATTTCAACACTTGTCATCTCACACAAGGCAATAACTAATCACTGTACCGTGGTGTCGGTTCAACAGCGACCGGCTTATCTACGACCGATAATAAAATCGGCGCATTAGCGACCCCCAATTTTCTACCCTGTGGATCCAGAATACATTAAATTTAAGACGCACTGTTGCCAAAATGTAGGTGGACTATTAGAAATATTCATTAGAATCAGAAAAGAGTACTAAGAATAGGCACTTAATTAAACCCAGGACATACTTACGAATGGTTAGTTCTGATAAGCAACGCCTAAAGTAACGCCCAAAACCTAAGACCAATACAAATTTACAAATAATTAGTTCTGGTAAGCAACGCCTGTTTTTAGATTCATTATTTAAACCCAAGACGAATACAAACATAAATATACTGAAATACGTATATTCTTGTATTTTATATTTACGTAAATTTGTAGGCCTCTATATGCAATAAGTAAATAATATACAATAAATATATCACAACTGGGTAGGAAGAGTTTATAAACAACTTGGCAACAATGCTTACGCATGTACTCTTTACGTAGTTAGCCCTCTCAAATTGTACTGTGGAAGGCAAACTATAAACCTAATTATACTTTAGATCCGATATATTCAAGTGACATAAATTTAACCTATGTTTTACTTATAATGCACGGTTTACAAAAAAAAGTCTTCTTTTTCGACAGTTTAGAAGAATAACTCCTGATTTTCATGTAATTTACCGGCATCCTCTTCAGTGATGCGTTTCGCCTTCCTCATAGGACTCATTAACCTGGCTGTACCGGGTCCACGGTGAATAACACCATAAAGTAACATACCTACGGATAAGAGAAACCATGGCATGCTAAAATTTTCGTACCGCTTTTGCGGCAGGCTGGCGGCAGGCTTGTCATTTTTGTCAGTTTACACTTTAAATGCGTCGGTCCAAGCCTCGCCTCGTGTAACATCAGCGGTGGGGAGACACGTAAGTTTACTGAAATGACTAACTGGCGGTATTTCAACGAGAAACGAATAAAATTATATTGGGACTTTTCGCATGACCTGTTTTTAAATCGGCTATTCCATGATAACTCTTATAATTTCCTTACTCTATGATAACACGAAAAGCAAGATTATGTTTTATAAACAACTTCGTTGTTCGACAGAAGGATATAATATTCTCACTGTTGATACCGCACTAAAAGGCATCATTCAGTAAATCGGCATCGAGTTTTACCGGAAGTCGGCAAGTAAGACATACGAAAATAATTGGAAACAATTCCCTACTGTCGTAATTATATACAAAAGAAATTTCCCTTTTTGACAGTTAAAAGAGAAACTTCTGTTTTTATGTCATTTATTTTATCTGTCGAAAAGGGAGATTCTCTTTTTGTATATAATTACGGAAGTAGGGAATTATTTCCATTTATTTTTGAATGCAGGGTTTACTTTCTAAAAAAATCTGGATTACAGAAGAAAACGAAACATACCTGATATTCATAAGAAGGCTTTAAATAGTACAGCGCCATCTCTTGGTGAAACACAGGAGTTGCTGATCCAGACAGTGGGGGTACAATCCACACCCAATCAGCTGGACAACCGTTTCTTAACCTCACTTCATTTTCAAGATGTTTCATAAACGATTCCGAAGCTGTATGATGGTCGACTATGGTTACACCTCTTTCTTGAAAGCTGTAAAGCACTGCCAGATTACACTCAATCATGGCTTTGTCTTTCCATAGAGTTACGGGAGTACGAACGTCTAGGCCCATATTCAACGCAATTGTCTAAAAAAATACGTTTAATTACACAGGATGTTCATATAAATTCTTACCACTCATGTTATCTGTCAAATGAGAGTTTTGAAAAAATTGCCGAAACACGTCAAGATATTTAATAAGGAGGAACGATTTTTTTCAAAACATTGGATGGCACTTCTTCAACCTCCATACCACCAGAGGCTATCACTACAAAATTTTTAAATAAGAAGGCGTGTCGAGTCATACACCATTTTGAAGCTCCTGACAAGTACTTTACAACCATAGAATATAAACTCAATATCTTTACCTACTAAATACAAAGTGGCGGTACTTTAAAATTACACAAATAAAATGGGATAGCCATATTTCCGAGACTAATAAAGTAACATATAGTTGATGTGGTATTTTCTTAAAGCTCTTTTAAAAATCTTTTTAATAGTGATACTAGGGATAATATAAGATACGGGTAGAATAAAAAGTGTATCTTTTTTAATGAAGCACACTGTTTATTATATAACCAATAAAAAGATCTTTAAAAGAGCTTTAAAAAATACCACATTAAATACATTACTTTATAGGTTCCAAAAATATGACCATCCCAAACAGGTATTTGGGTAATTTTTAAAGTACCACCATTTTGTAGCAGACAGAAGTATTAACTTTATATTCTAGTGTTATAAAATACTCGTCAGGCGCTTTAAAATAATGTATTTCTTGACCTCCCCTATATTTTAAAAATTTTGGGGTGGTAGCTCTGGTTAGTTCTGGTTAGTTCTGGTTAGTCCAATTTTCTTTAAAAAACGTTCCTTTTGAATAAATATCCTGACGTGTTTTCGCGATTATCTCACATAGGTATGTCTCTTTTGGCAAATAACTTGAATGGTAAGAACAGCCTGTATATTATCAGCTAAATGAAATAAAATTCATAATAAATAAATAGGGGTATATTGTAAATTGAAATTTTTGGCTGCGCAATTTTTTCAATTAAAAAAATTACAGGGTGAGTCACGTAACGGCGGCTAATATCAACTTTCCGATTTTATAAACAACATTGTGTGTATTATATAATTTTTGGATTTTTTGGAATATTCTTTTAAACACATTATTGTTGTTAAACAATTTTAAACGGAAATTTTATTAATAAAATTATTTAAAAAAGTTTATAAATACATGGGTCTTAAAACGCAATGTTTTCCATATACAAGGTGTAAAACTTTTATCTATTTTTAAATAGGTTTTTATTATCATTTTAAATATTACTTATTCAATTTTTATAAAATGTGGCAGGGTTATTTGCAGGCCGAGTAGACCAATTTAGCTCTAACGCGATTAAGTTTATTTAGTTGAGTGGTGTTTAAAGAGGTATTTAAACAAATATTTCTGTCCAGACAAAGTCAGCTACGGACATCTCTAAAAATTTTATATTTTATTTAGAAAATATACCTTATTTAGCTTCAAAATTTGTTTCTATCTTTTTAAGTTTTTGAGAAAAACAATACAATGTACTAAATTGCATACCCCTGGACTATACAGGAAATATAGGGACAATTTTATTTTAAAAATTATTTTTATTTTATAAATAAATATACAACATTAACAAAAAACAATAAATTAAATACTATTAATATTTAAATTAACGAATTTTCCAAAATTAAGTGTTTTTTAAATTTTTCTCCATTTTTTTGGTGCGCCAAAGATATGAGGTATGAAATTAGTGACGAAAACCAAGCAAAGTACGAAAAAAGTCCAAGACGTAAAAATTCTGTAGTTTAACTTAATTAATAAAAGTGTGAAGTGTCGACAAATGACATGTGAGGTGTATTCAGAATGTCATATACTATCAAAATAAGATAAAAATTTACCGATGATGCCATTTAAAATTTAGAATTAGCATTAATTTTCGGTTAAACCAAAAGAAATAAAAAAACAAGTATATCGACTAACCAATCCATATTTTTAAATTACATACCGACAGACACAGTAAAACAGTTATGGAAAGGAACCACCTCTGAGAAACACCCGGTATATTTTTTGTTTTTCATAAAATATTTTTCTTGTTTTAATCTACGAATTTTAACTTCAAAAATAATGCTGTCCTAAACACCTAACAGCCAATTTAAATGTGCCTTATAAGCTTAAAAATAATATACTAACTTGTTTTACGAAGCGGCATGTAATTACTTTTTAAAAATAAATAATACCATTTTTCAAGGGAAAAAGAAAATCATTTTCCAGGGACAATTTTGGCCTAAAAATATTTACAAAAGATGTCAAGAGATGGTTGACAAAATTAATAAAGAAGGGAAGTTATGAGGACTGAAAACCCCTCAGGTACTTATATGGTATTTATATTTTAATTAATTTTGTGGATTAGAATATAATAAAATATAGGATTAAAGAAAAATCATTAGAAATATGTTAAAAAATGTTAACAAAGCCTATTGAAATTTGCAATTTTGTTGTTTAAATTTTTGCTTCCTTTATTAAAAAAATAAGTGTTTTGTTTTGTGTTGCTTTTGTATTAGGGGTTGCATAATTTTAAATAAAAACAAAGAAGCATTATCGCAAAATAATTGAATACTGGAAATAAAAAAGTGTGCCAAAAATTTTTAAACATATTTCATTTCAAAAATGGATTCTCTATACCTATTTAATTCGTTATTTGTCTAAATGATAACTTTAGTTCTAATTCTCTCATTATTTTTAAAGGTTTCCAAAAATGCTCTGAATAATCTGTTGAGAAGTTGTGTTTCATTTCGTAATATACGTATAATTTACAGAATATTTCTACAAAATTCTAGACGTTTCCACCTTCCTACAAAGGGTGACAGGAAATCTCCGAGAGTTAGTATAGTTCCGACTTTTGTAGGATTCACATGGACACAAAGGTCTGTTTACTGCGCCACGAGAGAGACAGTTACGTTTCATTGTTAATAAAAGGTAGAAAAGCGACGACACGTGTTTTTATACGCGGTGTTTCAGAACAATATTAGTATAAAAATAATTTTTAATTTGTTAGCCTAAATAAAAACTCTTTCTGTCTTTACTATTGAGATACAGACTGGTAAAAAGGCTTATTTTTTTCTTTACCACTCAAAACTTAAAACTAAAAACAACTAGGACATGGGTTTATTTAAACTTTTTTTTTTAAACTGATTAAATTATTTATACCTATAAGTTTTAGCATCTTATTCTAAAATGCTCTGTGTAGTTTAAAGCAGTTTATAGAGGAAGTTTTTTTTAAATCCATATATTTAAAAAATTGCTGCTCAAATCAACTTTAGCCATACATACCATTTAATATGTTAAACATATTTAAAATAAAACATTTTTTGTATCTTGAAATTCAGTGACTCAGAGAAGTTATTTTATTTTAAAGTTGTGCAAGATACTTCAGTAGGAGCACTCTAGTGTTTAAAATAAAATTAAAAACATATTCTAATTTTTAGTCCACAAAACCCTTTTTATACGAATATAATACCGTGATAATACATGAGTTGTTATTACCAAAATTCTTTATTAAAAACTACACCAAAATAAACTTTGATACTTTGTGTCTTCGAAATTATCCACTTTTTAACTGAGATAAGTTGGATTGGATCTTTATGTTTTAACTTCAGGAATTTGTGGTACCTTTTAGAGACACCCTGTATATTTTTAATATTTTGGTTAACTTACCTCTAACATGTTGAATCTATAAGTATCACATAAGTTTCTGCAGCCAATTTCAGTACTCATGTACCAACCATTGAAGGGAGCTGCTGTGAATTGAAGTCCACCACAGTCAAACATCATATTTGATACGGCAGGAAGAGCAAACCATCTTAGGCCAAGATCTTCAAACCAACTTAAACTGTAAAAATAAGGATTTTAAGCAATAATGCTTTATAGTGAGGAATTTTTGTTCTTGGGTTTGGACCGCGTCAAATTAAAATCGTTTACCGACGTTTCGCCATCGATTGCAGGGAGGCATCTTCAGGGATCTTTACTCTGGGAACATTAAATAAATGTGTTTTTCTGCCAAGAGGTTGAAACTGCCAAAACTGTCTGGGGACTGAGGAAATATCTTCTAACAGATAGAGAAGTAAAATACATAAAATTCAGCTTTTATAGAATAATCAAAGTTAAGTTTTAATTTAATAACCTATGGTACCTAGTACCTGTCAAAGCCACTATGAGTCAAGCTTCAAAGTCTACCATTGTTGGGGCATGTACTGACAAACTTTTGGGTTTTACAAAATAACGAAGGTCTGCCGCTTACGGACTATTATATTTAATATGTCTGTCAAAGTGTTATAACTCATAAAAAAAAACTAAACTAATTCTTAAAATATCAGTAATAGTTAAAACCAAAAGGGTTTAAATCTGATAACCTTGCAGGCAATTTTAGTTGTCCTTTGTTGCCAATATTGAGGCTTTAGTATCAAAGGACCTCACCATCATGGGGTACAAATGAGAGTTATAGTTTTTTTAACCCTAAGACATGGATTTATCATAACCTTGATCAGCTTTAGTTTAGTTGCAGTTCACTGAACTTTAATGTTCCAATCTTACAGACTAAACATCCCTGAAGATGCCTTGTACAATTGTTGGCAAAACGTCGGAAAACGATTTTAATTTAACGCGGTCCAAACCCAAGAACCAAGATTCCTAAGTTGACCAAGGCCGTTAAAGCTTCTGTTCCATATTGCTTCAAAGTATTAAACAAAAAATAGGTTTTGGATAAATTGACGAATACTTGTATACGCGATGGTTAATTCAAACTTTGATCAATGTTCTGTAAGTGTAGGCATATGCAGAGATTTTTATTTAAAAAATAAGAATTTACAAAGAAAACAGTTTGCTATATGGATCAACATTCAAGGCAGTCATCTGTATACAGTGCTTGTCCAAAGTCAGGACCCCCCTTCTAACTTCTAAATTGTTTGGTAACTTTATGAACATTTGAGGACTTTAGTAAGACAACATAAACCAAATTTTAGACAAGAAATACCAGATGTAAATGTCAATTGATAGTTGGTGCCCGTTTAAAAAGAAAAATTAAATGAAAGGGGGTCTTGTGGACCATCATTTTAAAGCTCCTGACAAGTTCCTAATAACCCTAAAACTTCCAAAAAATGACGGTACTATGAAAATTACCTGAATGCCTGATTTGGATGGCCATATCTCTAAAACTAATAAGGGTAGATATACCTAATGTGGTATTTTCTTAAAGGTCTTTGGATATCTTTTAATGGTAATATAATATACAGGGTGCGGCATTAAAAAACTATACTTTTGCCCTACCCTGTATAGTATCACCAATATACCCATTAAATAAATACCTAAAAGAGCTTTAAAAAATTATTACATTAAGTGTATCTAACTCTATTGGATTGGGAAATACGGCCACCCAAGTGAGGTATTCAGGTAATTTTCAAAGTAGCGCCATTTTGTAGTAGGTAAAGGTATTTAACTTATATTCTGGGGTTATAAAGTACTCGTCAGGAGCTTTATATTGTGCCACAAGACCGCATTTCCATTTAATTTTTTATTTCAAATTGGCACTCAGCTGTTAGTTTGATATTTATATCTGTCATGTTCTTTCTAAAATTTTGGTTTATGTTGTCTCACTAAAGTCCTTAAATGTTCATGAAAAAATACTAAACAATTAAAAAGTAAGAAAGGGGGTCCTGAATTTAGACAACCACTGTATGTTATTTGCCTGTATAAATTATTCCCTTTGTAGAAAATTAACGTGGTTAATTATGTCCTAAACTACACATTAAAGTTTTAACTTGGTAGTTTGTTTCATAGTGTACAAAGTGGAAATACGATAATTTATCACTATTTTAGTGTTTACGTTCTAAATTCTTATCTGTTTTGCAGAAGTTTAAGTCAAGTTAGTTAATTTAAATAGAGCTTCTGATTGGAATGTGATGATAAGCAACTACTTTTAAACAAACAGGTTATATTTAAATTAATTATTGTTTTAAGCAAAGATGCATTTTCTATAGAATAAAGTATTTATTGTATTAAAATATACCTTTAATTAAGAAATATTGTATACCCATATAACATTTTTTTCCGGCGTTGTACATTTAATTTACTGGCATTGCCAACACTCTTTAATGGCAAGGCATTGGCAAAAAGGTATCAAAAAGACGCGAAAGTGGGCAATTGGCCACGTGTTGCAGATAATGTGATGGCATCCGTCATTAATAATTCATGATGAAAAAATGCATTTGGGATAATGACATCCACCATTAATAAGTTATGCCCAAAAATGCGTTTAGGATGATGGCATCCATCATTAATAAGTTATTGGCAAAAAATGCGTTTAGGATAATGTTTTTTATTTATATCCTATTTATCATTAAATGCGTATTGCAAGTTTAATAAGTTGAAGTAAAAAAATGAGAAAAAAGGCAGGAAAACTCTATTAATAAAAAAATTATATAACATACATTTTTATATCGTAACAATAAACCAAAAAAAAAAAAATGAAAAGTATGTAATAAAATTTAAAAAAGATAGTAAATCAAAAGAAAACATTTTAAAATAGTAAGTATTAAGGGGACAATTACACTCAATTTTCAGATCCAAAACATAGGGAGAAATATATTAAAGGAATTAAATGTCAAAAAGACTATTAAATATATATAAAAAATTTATTAACACGTCTTTAAAACTTTTAATAAGGCAACTCCCTGATTTCTTTGAATTTTTTAGGTAACTACAAATTTAAAAGGTTTTAAACGAAATGTTTACAGCCCCTAACAGTCTACTTGAATAACCCGCCTTCTTGACTAGCCATCACCAATTAATTAGGTAATGAATACACTTAATTATGTCTACTAAAAACTCTTTCCTTTAAAAAAGAAACTAAAAAGCTGGAAAACCACGTAGAAAACAATTGCACAAAGCAAGGTTGTCTCATCTGTCAAATTGTCAAATCTTGTATTTTGGCTAAGCGGGAAATTTGAATTTATCACCTTCGGTCGAAAACGTCGAAATTAACCTAGCTAATTTTACCATCATTTTATTTTTATTCTCTCAAAAATACGTAATAAACATTTTGTTTGACTTAATTTTTATTTGCATAATTTGTATCACTAAAATGTTGGGAAAAGGCCATTTCCTTTAAATTATATAAAAAAAAACATAAAATAATGTTGTTTAGCTGCCATTATAAATGAAACAGATCAAAAAATTGCTCTTATGTTAGTTAAATACCAATGTTAATATTATGGTTTGAAAAGTATGAATATGCGTTGAAGGTTTGCCTTCAAAAATCCAATATTTATTTGCATGCAACAAAAAGGGATGCTTTATTTAATCAGGATTGGTATGCCGCCATTTTTGTATGCTTGCCGGCAATTCGCCTACATGTAAAATTATTGGCAATTGAGTGTTTATTTAGGGTTAACTTTTTAATGCGTATTAGATGTTGGTATAATATTGCCACCAATTGCCAATGCTTTACTATCAATGCCAATATGAAAAATGTATATTGCCGGCAAATAGTGTTTGCTGGGTTATTGGCAATTGAGTGTTTATTTAGGGTTAACTTTTTAATGCGTATTAGATGTTGGCATAATATTGCCACCAATTGCCAATGCTTTACCATCAATGCCAATATGAAAAAGGTATATTGCCGGCAAATAGTGTTTGCTGGGTATTTTACTACGACTAAAAACTTTTAGTTATTCTTTTAATTAGCAAATTAAGTGTTATTTGAGAAAAACTATTTATAAAATCGTTGAATACCTGATACATACCGTAATAATTTCATTAGTCGATAATAAATGCATGTCTTGTCATTTTGACGCGACAACGTCCTATAATTCGATGGACCCGGCTGCACGCACCAAAAACATGACTCAACGTGTAGTTACTTCGCGCGTTTTATTTAAGGCTTGAAGTGCAGCGCGGAACAAGCGACAAAGAGGCACAATCTCCGCGTTGTTCGACATCTGTTTCTCTTCTACTTGAGTGAGCGTGCAGTGAAAAGTGAATGTGGTATCAATTGTTGTGCAACGATTATTGCGGCGATAAGGGTAATGATTTTTTCGACGTTGTCACGTTCAACTATAGTCAGTAAACCGAGTTTGCAGACAACCGATTTTTTTAAACGTTTTACATTCTATTTAGTTATTTATTGTTATTTGTTTATTACTGGTGGATTTATTACGGTATGTATTAGGTATGCAACGATTTTACAGACAGTTTTTCTTAAATAACTTTTAATTGGATTTTTATAAAATAACAAAATTAAGAATGCAAAGCTTATCTTATCAGGGTCTTTAAAAAAGTTCTATACAATTTTGTTTCAAAATCAATAGGGTACACAATATTTAAAGGTAAGTAAAATTTACATGGGATTTTCTATGACCAGTCTGACAAAGCACCACCCTGTATAAAATGAAACGCAGTTTTATTAAGTTTACTCTTTATGTCAAATATTATTAAAAAGTTTACTAATAAAACTTCTGGGTCAGCCCTAACATGTGAATTCTGCAATATTTACAAAGTTTTGAAATAAGGTTGTGATCCTTAAGGGTCTAAATCCTCAGGTGATTTTAAAAGGAGCAGTTTAAATAAACCTATATCCCGAATGTCTAAACTAAATATTTTATTAAAATTTGTCAAATCTATCGAAGTGAAAGTATAAAACGCACTTCAAATATGTTTTATTTTTCTTATTATTAAATAAATCTAAAAATCCTTTAAAACGCTTCAGTACCAAGAGAAAAAATTACACAAGAGTTAAAAAAACTTTTTAAAATAGGCACTTATTAAACTTAAAAGGAAGTTATCAAACATTTAACTAAGTTACTACTAAAATAACTACTTGGAAGTACTAATTTCTTAAAAATTGTAATTTGCTTCTAAAAGAAACCGACTCTGAGCACACCCAGTATTTTGGTCGCACGGGTGTAACAAAAAAACAAATCACATTATTTAATGTAGCCAAGCGCTCAAATAGTCTCCTATCTCTTTTAATTAGGACTAGCAGATAAAGACATAAGCTGACCGCTCACTCTTGCTTTTATCTATAAAATCTCGATAAAAATTGCTTCGGTGAAAAGTGTAATAGTCCGGTCAAATAGAGGCTAAATAAAATATCGGCTTATGTTGATTTTTGTTTATTCATACTTGTTTTCAGTTGTTTTATAAAAGCAGAGCAGTTTCTGCACAAATAATACTTATAATTTACTTTTTTTTAAATTTATGACATAGTATTTGTAGAAACTCAAATCAATTTAATCTTTAATTAAATACCATTATCTATAAAGGCGCAAAGTGCTAAAAACAAAGAACAGGATATTCAAACAATTTGAAAGCCATGAGTACACTATTAGTATACTTTCAGGAGACAATATCAAAAATAAACTATTACAATAAAAATATGATAAAAAAATTGAAACCATATTGTAGCAGGACCATTTATAGTAAAAAAAAGCACTTCCACTTAGACTTAACTTTATATGCACTTTTCCACTGCCGCATTAAGATTAAGCCACAGATTACTGAAATTTAAAATAACTACATATGGAACTTTTAAAATATAGTTGTTAAAACTAAGACCAAAAATTAATTTCGGCACTGAGCAGCTTTCTACATAATAGCCTAAATTTAAGCAAATAAAATAGGGTATTAATGGCTTCAACTATACAACATATTTTCCTACCCAAGACGCGAACCATGTTGGTAAATTTTATTATTTATATTTTGAAACCTACGTTCCTATACAAATCTTGCTGCTTGAAACGCGAATGTGCATATACAGGGATTCAAAAATCGATCACGAAACTTAAGGGGTGTAGAGCTTCATGTAATTTTTTTCAAAATGTCATTCGTTTGCGAGTTACAAGCCATCAATGTTCAATTTTATTTTGATTATTTCACCATGATGCATTTATTTTTTAACCAATCCAGTTGATATTTGGCAAAAAATGAGCTTTGCAGATTTTAAAATTTTTTAGACAAAAGTACTTTTTTAAATACCGCCAGAGGGCACTTTACCTAAAACTTAAAATTTATTTACATAATAACTTTTTTATTTTAACAGATATTGCAAAGCTAGGGGCGTCATTTTATAGACAATCAAAAACTTAAAAATAAAGTACTCTTTATTAAAGTCGATAAACCTCACCGTTTAGGCATCAATAGACATCAAAGTTTTCATCGATTTCAATTAAATTTCCTACATACATACTACAGGGTGTCCAGTAACTCAAGCGAAAAACTTAACCAAACGATTCTACAACAAAAATTAAGAAAAAAACTTCATATAAACATATGTCCAAAACGTCTTAGTTTTTGAACTACGGGGTGTTAGAAATTTTTGATTGTCTATAAAATAACGATCCAGCTTTGCGATATCTGTCGAAATAAAAAGTTATGATGTAAATAAATTTTAAGTTTTAGGTAAAGTGCCCTCTGGCGGTATTTAAAAAGGTACTTTTGTCTTAAATTTTTAGAATCTGCAAAGCTCGATTTGTGTGCAAAATATCAACTGGATTGGTTAAAAAATAAATGCAATAGGGCGAAAAAACCAAAATAAAAATAATTGAACTTGGTAATTCGAAAACGAATGACATTTTGAAAAAGATTATATAAAGCTCTATACCCTTATTTTGTCAAGTAGAATCACCCCCTTAAGTTTTGTGATCAATTTTTGAATCACCCTGTATATTGTGTTTTCTCTCATATACAATTATTTTTTAAATTTTTATTACTTACTTGGGATGCATTAAGGGTACTTCCAGAACATACTCTTTTGGAATATCAAAGTAGTCAGGATCATGTCCATTTGCAGAAACAACAAGTGGTAAGATGTCCCATCTAGTACCTTTGCCTCTCCAGCCTAGTTTTTGACATACTTCAGTAAATTCTACATTTAAAGGATCACCTACAAACAATAAAAATAAATACGTACTGGTACGGTTATCCGTTTTTGTATAACTTTTTTTATTTTACTTAATGGGTTCAGGAAAAGCCTATAGTTTATAGGGAGAAGCTAAACGCCTAAATTTTACTTTAGGTCTCATAAATAACCTTTTTTTATCTTTGGACAATCCACGAAGGCTGAAAGCCTAAATACTAACGTACCGTGGGTGTCTTAAGCGAGGTAAGAGGAAGTTTGTTAACACGGGACTTAAAAACTTGAAGATTTGGGGGAAGGAAAGACATCCGCTGGCAGTAGGTTCCACAGTCTAGAAACTCTAGGGATAAAAGAGCGAACGAAATGGGAAGTTCGGGGCTTGTCCAATTGGACTGTATAGGGATGTATACGTGCGGCACCACGAGTTTCCCTGTTGGGAGCTGCAAGAGGAGGGACTATACTGGATAATTCGTCGGAGCAGAAGCCGTAAAAGTATCTATAGAAGAGCGATAGATCTCCCACAGCTCGACGATGGGCAAGAGAAGGAAGTCTTTGAGTAAGTAAAGGATCATTAATAAGACGAACAGCTCTTCTTTGAATGGCATCAAGAATGCTGAGGGTTGTAGGGGATGCCATTCCCCAGACATGAGAACAGTATTCAGAGAGGGTCGAATTTGGGACACATACAAAGTGTATAAGTTGGAAGGAGAAGAATACTTTTTGGCTCGGAAAAGAAATCCAAGCTGTTTTGAAGCCGCGGTGCCTATAGATACAATGTATTTGTGCCAGTTAAGGTTATTCTCAAATGTGACGCCCACAAGGTTAAATGTGTCCCCGCTTTGCAAAACCTGGCCACTCATAAGCAAAGGGTAAGCGTTTAATGATTTCTTTTGCGACAAGGAACATGATTGTGTTTTGGATGCATTAAATTGAACGAGATTTTTGGCGCCCCAATCCAATATTAAATCTAAAAAACAAATATTTAATAAAGAAATGTAACAAATGAAATTTGGTGTAAGAAACAAAAATTTAGGGTTGTATGTTTAGCGGCGTAGCCAAAGTGAGGGGCAAAGTCCTTTGGGGCGTCAAATGGGACCTTGATGACTTTCGACTTTAACTTAGGTCTGTTATATTTAAAATTTTTTAGCTTTTTTATTTCTGCAATAAAAAAACAAGTGTTATTTATTTTAAATGTTAGTGTGACCTTACAAAAATTTAATTTTCAATGTCAAGTTCAAGTTTACTACAACATGCCTTATTTAATTTTATACAATTTTTTACTTAAAACTTTTTTTAATGGGGCTTGGTTTTTACGTTTCTATTTAAATTATTTTATTTAATTAAAATTAAATATGACTATTTAATAATAAAAAATAAGTTAATTTTAAAACGTGAACAACGCGTGATATTGCGTTTTCTGTACAGCTATTGGTTATTAGTTTATAAGGCAAATCTTTAGGTTTACCATTAGTGGCGGATCAAGCATCAAGCCGTGAAACGAACCGCGTCAAATGAGGGTTACAAGAAAGTGAAATTATAGTATTCCTATAAAAAAGCAATTTTTCAAATGAGGACCTTAATTCTTGCTACCTTTTTTTTAAAAAAAAAATCAAAAGGTACAAAATTGCTTCACTAAAAATTTTCCTGGATCCGGCACTGTTACCAAATATTTTTATTGCCTTTTAACAAATAGCTGTACAGAAAACGCCGTATTACGCCTTGATCACATATTAACTATTGTTTTTATATATATATATATATATATATATATATATATATATATATATATATATATATATATATATATATATATATATATATATATATATATATATATATATATATATATATATAATATATATATATATATATATATATATATATATATATATATATATATATATATATAATTTTAAAGATTATTTTTTGATAGAGAAGCGCCAGGTCAAGAAGGCATGGAAGAAGGGGGCGGCCGCCTCCTGTGGCTACGCCACTGCGTATATTAAAACATTATTTAAACCCCAAAACACCTGACCTGTTAGGAAAACAGCAAAAACACTAAATATTATTTTTTCCGTATCACTTTAAACGAAATACGACTTCTTTAATAAATACCCTGGGGTTATCTTAAATTCAAAAGTTTAAATTAGGGACACGGGGCAGTATTTACTTTTTCTAACTCAAGTTGTAAAAAATGCATAAATATTCATAGCTTATTCACTTTTAAATTTATGCTTTATACAGGTAGAAATATTAAAAAAAAAAGTTTAATTTTACTATGTACACCAACTTTTTATTTGTGTTGTACAAAATAAGTTAATGTAATAATAGTTTGTTGGGTAATTTTGTAGTTTTAAAACTGCAATTAAATTTTTAATTGTCTTTAAGGATGTGTAAAGTAGACTGAGCTAAAAAATATTTAGGAACCTTAAAAAATAGGACACTTGATTTGCCCATCTTTAAAAATAAATATTTTTCTTCTTTTATAGGTATCTAAAGTACGTTTATCCAACACTTACATATAATATCTACATAATTGATCAGATTTTGAGGATATAAAGTGTACTATAAGTCACTAGTGAGCTAAAGTACCCTTTAGCTCACTAGTGAATTATAGACTTTAGCTCACTAGTGACTTATACTAATTCTTTATTACTTCCAACATTTCAAAAATACAAAATTTTGTTGCTGGTGTTGACAATGACAAGTAACAAATAATGGATGACGTTTTCAAATTATTTTCGATATTAAAAACGATTTATACGAAAGTGTTGGATAAAATTTTGTATTAGACACGTGAGGTATTACATATAAGTCACTTAAGAAAATTACCCTTCGAGCTTGAGTTAAACTTTTCTTGCGTGACTTATATGTAATATAACTCACTTATCTAATAAATAACTATTATTTTTACAACATTAATAAAAAAACGTATCTTCTTCCTGTACAACTATTAAAGGTAGACATTAAATCTACGTGTTTCTATCTACATAATCTACTCTTTAATATATTTGTTATGTTGTGATTTAATATGTTGTAAATGTACTATTTAATATATTTGTTTATTGGTATTTTCGTTAATTAAAGTTTTTAAAGTTAATAACTTATTTTAACACGAAAATATCCAGCAGATAAAAAAATATTAGATAAGATTATAGATTAGATTTTTTTAGATTATCTGTAAGAAATGGAAATGCACTTTATGTAGCATTAGTGACAACTCCTGGGAAAGTAATTTTATTGCTTGATTCTTCGGTGCAGACGACGGAAAATGTGACGATACCATTTTCTCAAAATTGGAAGAATTACAAGCAGAACCTGAACTAGGGTATGCACAGGTTAAAAGGTTTCTAAAGAACTACTTTTTGGCTTATAAAGATAAATCTTAGTTTTTTAAACTGAGCAAAAATTTGGTTTATTTTATAAGTTTCTTTACAAAAAATATTTTATTCACAAATATAAAATATCTAGTTACCAGGTGTCACTTAAAAACGGTTGAAGATAGACACTCTCCGAAACGTCGTGTATTATTTACAAATACAGACAGTTTGTGTATTCCTTTAGGGTCTAGAACCACCAAAAACGACACCAAAAGTGTTTCTTTTAATTGCACTCTATTCTATTTTGACAGTATTGACACTCTTGACAGTTCAAGAATGGTTTCGGGTAGTTCTAGAGCATAAAAGAAAAACACCAAATGAAAGCCCAAGAAAGTGGAATTATTGAAAACATTACATTGTGTACCACCTTTAAAGAAAATAATATCTAAGTATCAATCGATTTTTTTTTTGCGTTAACAAATAAATTTTCGTACAGTAACATGATAGGGAAATTTTTTTAATATAAAAGAATTATAGAAAATTCTAATGTGTTCTTACCAACTACTGAACCATCCGGTTGTCGATATCCTGCATAACTAATAAGTTGTGGATTCCAAACGCGATAGTCGTGCTTGTCATCAGTTCGTTGGGGAAAAATTGTTATTGCTGATCTAAAAAATTAAAATAAAAAAAAGGTTACAACGATAAAGTAATTTGTTTAAAAAAAATAAATAAAATAAATAAAGCCCGTCAATTATTTTAAACTGATAACGCCTTACACACAAACATTTAAAAGGATATTTTATTTTTGGTTACTTTGTTGCTTTCAGACAAAGACAGTTTTTCCTTTATAAACGCTGCATTTAAATTCTTGCAATCTATTTTAACGACAAAAAGGGTCTATGAAAATATTATTGCGATAGTAAACCCAAAATTGCAATATTTCATGTTTTCACAGTTTAAACAAATTTTACTTTAATTGTACTGTTAATATTTAAAACAATTATCCTAAGAATTATTTTTTGATTAATGGTTAGTTTAATTTTTAAATCTCAACGTATAATACTTTAGGCCAAAGAGGGCACACAGGCGAATTTTCGGGAAAAGCTGGTCATAAATCGGAAATACCAACCTCATAAATATGGGTTTAATCTATTGTACTTTTGTTGCTAAGGTAAAACACCCCCTTTTATTTATATTTTTATCATTTTGTCAAAAATATTTTAGTTTAAATTTGGAGTTCGATAAAAACTCAATCTTTTTATTAGAGTGAGATTAAAAATTAGTGATTTTAAAGTTTAATTTCTTACCAAGTTAGTGTTAAATTTTGACGAAACGCTATGGTGTACATTGCTGGTAGTAGGTACAATTTAAAAATAAATAAGAAATTAAAATATCCAAGGCTTTTTCTTATTTTGATTATTTAAATATTGTGTAGTCAAAAATTCATAAAAATATCGACTTTTTGTTTTTCTCTGAACATAAAGTACACTCCTGGACAAAAAACCGGACACACAAAATTTTTTCAAAGTTTGATGTCTCGTAACTTTTTTATTTTTAGTTCGATTTGTTCGAATGCATTTTTACCAGTTTGTAGATCATATCATTAAGAGCTTGCTGAATTTTGCAAAATTGCCTTACATTGTAATTTGATGGAATTATACCGGAGTAAATCAAAATGTTGTTTTTTGATGCAAGTTAAGACACGCTGTGGTAAAAACTGATGGCCGTCTATTATTCAAATGTGGAGTAACATGAAGAGGAAATAATTCTCTACATTTTGTTTTTTTATTCATCTCGATATCTTTATTCTGAAAGAAAACACACATTTTAAAAGAAAATAATGCAATTTATCTGCAAAAAATTACAAAGTACCGATTAATCAACTTAAACAAGCAAACAAACACTAATATTGTGTATTGCCTCTTCGGGCTCTAATAACTGCTGCCATGCGACGTGGTAAGCTCAGAATACAGTCGTCCATTGCCCTTTGCGGAATGTTTTCCCACTCTTCAAGAAGAGCCATCCGAAGATTTGGAATTGTCTCTGGTTGTCGGTTGCGAATAAGCCTTCCTAACATGTCCCACACATGCTCGATCGGGTTTAGATCAGGACTACGTGGAGGCCACTCTAATCGCTGAACGTCCATTTCATCCAGATATTCATTGACGATTCTTGCAATATGGGGCCTGGCGTTATCGTGCATTAAAGAAAAATTTTCACCATCAAATGGAGCAAAAGGAATGACGTGGTCCGCTAAACATTCCTCGATATAACGGTTAGCATGTAAAGCACCGTTTTCAATTAAAACGAGGTCTGTATGGGCGTGTAATGAAATTCCAGCCCACACCATGATACTGCCGCCTCCAAAGGTGTTCTTGGAGATATACAACATTCAGAGAATCGTTCTCCTGGTCTTCTCCAGACTCGCTCTCGTCCATCCGGTGAACGCAAACAAACACGTGATTCATCGGTGAATAGCACACGCCCCCACTCTTCGGCAGTCCAGTCTCTATGTTCACGTTCAAAATTTAAGCGTTGAACACGATGCACTTGTAGTAAAGCGGGGCAAGCAGCTGGTCGTCTTGACATCAATCCCCCTTCATGTAATCTACGGCGGACGGTTCGTTCAGAAACTCTTGTGCCACGTACGTTTTCAAGTCGACGACGAATGACAGTGGATGTTACTCCGCGGTCCCGTAAAGCAGTTAGAGTAACAAAATGATTATCCTGTGGATTTGTTACTCGTGGTCTCCCCTGATCCTAAACGTCGTGTGTACTCACCGGTCTGACGAAAGCGACTGATCGCATCTTGTATAGTGCTCTTGGGTCTGCCCAAGAAATTTGCAATATAGCGTATATCACGACCATCGTCATTTAGTGCAACAGCTCGTGCAACATCTTCTGACCGCATATTAAGAAAATGCTTAATGACACTACACCGTCAGTTTTGACAAGATATACAAATTAACAGAAACAACAATCGCATGCACCGTTACTACGCAACAGAGCACCAATGCTGCTTGATTAAAATGTAATGTTTTTAATTTTTCTACTCATAAATTGCATTATTTTTTTTAAAATGTGTGTTTTCTTTCAGAATAAAGATATCGAGATGATTAAAAAACAAAATGTAGAGAATTATTTCCTCTTCATGTTACTCTACATTTGAATAAAAGACGGCCATCAGTTTTTACCACAGCATGTCTTAAACTTGCATCAAAAAAACAACATTTTGATTTACTCCGGTATAATTTCATCAAATCACAATGTAAGGCAATTTTGCAAAATTCAGCAAGCTCTTTATGATATGATCTACAAACTGGTAAAAAATGCATACAAATCGAACTAAAAATAAAAAAGTTACGAGACATCAAACTTTAAGAAAATTTTGTGTGTCCGGTTTTTTTGTCCAGGAGTGTATATTTCTTCGCGTTTCCTCGCATTCATACTAGGTTAGAATTTTGATTTTGTGTTTTTTTTATACGTTTATCATATTGAATAAAAACATAAAATATACTTTTTTAATATCTTAAAGAATATAAGCCCGATTTTTATAATTTAAACATCTTTTTAAAATAAATAAATCAATCTTAAAATTTGGAGTAAAATATTTCCGCCAATTTAAAATCTAAGATGGCGGTCAATTTTATTTTACAAAGATCGTTTTTTTTACCGATAATTTTATTCAAGAAAATTTTCCAGAATACAAAATATGAGAGGATATATTCTGTAATCTTTTAGTATCTTTTGATCCTTTAATATCTGGCGTGAAAAAATATCTGCCAAAAAACTCAAGCAGTATCCGTCCGAAGTTTTAGCATTTTTTAAATCACCAGTCCTTGAAAATATATATAAAGATTATATAGTGATGACGAAAGTATAGAAGATAAGGATGTATAGTTCTTTTAGAATAAGTAATCATGTAAATTAGGTTAAGTATTGGATTATTGAACAATATTCGTTAATAATAATTTTATTATAATACAATAACTATAAATACCTGTCATAAATAAAGTAGGTACTAACAAAAATTATTTTGGCCTAACTATTAAAATTTAAGGGGTCTGATATATTAATTTAAATAATTTTAATCAATTTAAGAACCTAATCTTTTAAAATTGACAAATATATTGTAAAAAATAAAATATTAATAAAATCCAAGGTGACCACCACACACACAAAAATATATATGATAATACAAAATATGATAATATAGACATTTTATTTCTTAACCAATGCTGGATAAGATTGTTTTGCAACAAAAAATATAGTTGGGTAAAGCGTTGTTCAGTTGCTCACAAAATTTGTTCAGAGAGATAAAAATCCTGATTTTTCAAACATGTCGGCCATATTGAATTTTATTAAAATGGTGACTCACTTAATAAATTTGTAATCTTGAAGCCTTAAGCACACCCAAATAGTAATTAATTTGAACAACGCATAATAACTTACAGAAATATAGAGTTTTTAATCAATTGCGTCTTTACACCTAATTTATTTAGAGAGAGGGGGTATGAAAAAACTAAATGTGTAAAATCAATAAAATATTATCTCCATAATTAAATTATAAAGATATCTTACAAATATAATAATTTTTCCTAGCGCACGAAGAAGAAAATTATTTTTGACCAGCTTTTCCCCGAAATTCGCCTGTGTTGAGCGGGTGTTTTCTTTTTGGTAACTTATTTTCTGGGCATTTAATAAAATTTTGCCTGACCTGATCTTTTTTTCCTGGTTTGGTCCTTTGGACAAAATGCATAATTATTTCTTCTTTTTTGGTACTTCAACGGTGTGCAAATAATTTAATATTATGGACAGACATATTTATTCTAAGTTTACACAAGCGCTGTCATGCGCGTTAGCCAAATGCGAATTTAAATAAGCCCATGTGTAAAGACTCTTAATTCATATTAGTCTTAGTGCATTACAATATTTCTGTTATTATTACAGAGTATAGGTCATAGTAACTTTTGGTCAGTTTAATCTTCTTTCTTTAAATTCCTTAATTAAAACCAATATTAATACACACTTTACTGATCCACTAAGAATTCTATTTCAACCACTAATCTCGATGGATAGCCAATGCTTGTTACCTGCACGAAGCAATAAGTTACAATTCTTGGGTGAAAAAATAAGTTGGTGCGCAAGCAAATCGAAGGAGAATGCGCCTGGCGCCAAACGAAGTATCGGGCAGAATCATGTGAATTCATCGCCGCTTTTCCGTTTGAAGGACGTTGAGTCAGTACCGTATTTAAATAAATTTTAAAAATACAGTTACATCAAAAACGTCTTATTCGCTATATGTCAATTGTTGCCGTATTTAAGAAAAAAAAGTATTAAAAGCAGTCCCGGATCTAGGAGGGGTGGGGGCAAACGGTGGAGTCTGCCACAGGTGACACCTTTAAGGGGCGAAAAATTGAAACATGGAATGTATAAGAAAATGGCGATTGTAAGAAAAAATGACCTTTTTTTGGTCGTCCTTTAATTTGTTATTATACATAAGTATTTAATAAGGAAGCAATTTTCTTTTGCTTTTCAAATTTTTTCTCGATAAAAAGGCTGGGCGAGGCGTCATATGCCATGTTTTGCCCCTTATTAGAAAAATAAAGATTCGGGGCTAATTAAAGAAAGTAATTACATAAGTTGAATCGTATAGCGGGATAAGGGCAGGCAAATTAAAACCACTATTGTATTTATCCCAACGTTTCGTGGCTGTATTGCCACTTTATCAAGGACCTATAATTTAAAAAGACACATTACAAAACGGTTTTATGTTATGGACCTCATATTTTATGACACCAAAATACTTAAAAAATATATTGTCTAACAGGTAATGCGAAGGAACAATCATCAGGCCTTACGACTTCTAAAAGTCCACAAACATATATCATTTTATTAAACAGTGGAAAATTATTTGTCTACATATTAAATTATTCATATTAAAAATCAGAGAAAAAAAATAAACAGTAAACGTAGATACAAAAATATTCAAGAAAAATGCGAATGATACATAAAAACAAAAATGAGAAAGAGAGAAAAAAACTTTTTTCCACCAACTCAATTTTTGGGACAATAGTAAAAGACTAGACGAATCACAAAAATATTCCGTTTCAGTAACATCACTAATTTAAACGAAATACCGAAATAGTTATGGTAATGCATTTTTTTTCTATTTTTAATATTTTTATTTATTATCAAATATTCATTTAACTGTATATGTCTTTTTAATTAAACGAAATGCGGAAATTAAAAAAACAACCCAAAAAGCCAGTGGAATTTCTAGATTACTGTAAACATCTCTTTTAGGAATAAAAGTTTCCGGAATCTAAATTTCACTAGGGAAATGAGATGCCACGATATACCGCAATAAATTGTTTTTCTAAAAACACGCATAAATGAATAGTAACATTTTGAAATAAGTAATAATGTCCTTTTAATTAAACATACATAGAAATTTTGCTAATTTTGTGGTTTATGAAATATTATTATAGTGTTACAGACTTTCAAAAATGTATTTACGTTAAAGAATAAATTAAATAATTTACTTTAATTTTTCTTTCATCACTTTGAAGGTTTCCGAAAACGCTCGAATTATCCATTAAGAACTTTTATGCCATCCTGTACTATGGAATTATCGCGATATTTCTCCAAAATTCTAGATCATTCTTCACTCTTCCACATTACTATAAAAGGGCGACAGCAACCTTCGAAGTATTAGTATAGATTCGACTATTGTGGTGTAAACTTCGAGACATTGACAAGTAAAGATTTTGTCGTTTTTTGTAACCATAGTAACGTTTCATTGTTAATAAAGGTATAAAAACGAAGGCACGTGCTTTTATACGAGATGATTCGGAACAATAGTATAAAAAATAGTGCATTTTTAATACTATAAGACATAATAGACATAAAAGTATTCTCATTTGAAATTTGTTAATTAAGTTATGCTCTCTATTGGTTAGGCAGATTAATTTATTAATTATATTTTATTGGTCATTTGTTTTCAGCCTTATTGCTTATATTGTTATACCTCGGGACCAGTACCGAAGCGGTTCCATTTTTTGTCGATTGACGATTGGCGTATACCAACAAAATAAAATAGAAGTTTGTTAGTTTTAAATTAAAAATTATTTGATTTATTTTAAGAAATACCTTTAATGACTTTATTATTTACCTGTAGAAAAATACTAAGGGTCCATTAACCGAAAATTACATAAAATTTTACTAAGCAGGCTAAATAAACCAAACACAATTTAATTTTAAAAAATTAGTGAAAAAATTATTGACATATGTGTAGGTAAAGTAATGGGGATCTACCTTAAACTTTGATTTTGTTAAATGAATGCAGATTTAAAATATTTGTACCGTATGCCAGTTTTACAAAAATTAAATTTTTTAAAGGTTATTTTTTTCAACATTAAAGGCATACGTGTGGGTGTTTAAGATTTTGTATGCGTAATAACATATCTATTTTTAAGTTATTTTCAAACTAATTACAGTAATCCCCTAAAATATATGAATAACTGATCAGCTAATAGCCAACATTTGTTGTTCAAAAGATCATACTGGGTACGATTGTTCCATTTTTTCCCGGTGTGATGACTATTTACAGAGAGGACCTAAAATCCTTTCTCCTTTTGAAATCTGAACCCTTTCGTGATTTTTAATAAAATTTGAAATTATCCACACCATATTTTGAGTTAAAAAATATTTGAAATAATTTCAAATCATTATATTATCGCGTCGAAATTATTTTAAAACCTTTGCTGGGGAACGTTTTTAAAAGAATTTGAAAGTTAATATGTCAAATGTGTTCTCGTGGTAATTTTTTTTACCACAATTGGGAATTCAAATTAAGAAGCACAGTGTTGCAATTCGGTCAAACAGCTGATAAAAATGGGTATCTAGATTCAATTTGGCGTAGAATATTTACATAAATTACCTGATTAGTAATTAAATTTTACGAAAAATATTAGGCAATATTGTCTGACAACCTAAATAACATAAAGCAGAATTATAGTCAGTGTTTCAAGAAACTTTATATATAGCCATAAAGCGTAAGTTCTTCGTTATTTAGACTTTAACTGCAGATAAACCAAAACTGACTTCGCAAGTTTTGCTTCATTGCTGAATTTTTAACGAAATCCATGATTGCAACCACTTAAACGCTTAACACTAGTTGTAGACTAACTATTTTCTTATTTTTTATTACATTCATCCCATAAATCATAAAAATTCTTTAAAACAAAATATAACTGCAACAACAGAAAGCAAAACTTGATTATGAAATGTTATTATGTTTTAAATTTGCAACTGCAACGTTGCCAAGTCACCTAATTTTAGTTTTCAATAAAATGAAAACATGGAAGGAGCTGATGTAACAGTATAGCCTCCATAACAAAATTACTAAATTTTTAAAATAAAATAGGGTAACTTCTTTTTAAAAGAACTTTAAATTTTAAGTGACGTCTATAGCCAGGGTCTTTATTATGTGACATATCAATGACAAATTTAAAATTTTAATGGCCGCCATATAAGGCAAAACATTAAATGGAAAGAAGGGTCTTGTTAGCTGGAGAGAGAGATAGTGAACTCTTTAAGTAACGTTGAGCCTGTAAGGCTAAAAATTTATATAGTGATAAGTCATAGCTAGCTTAGTACGACAATCATCACCTGTCAGTCTCTGCATATCATCATCCTGTGTATTTTTGAAATTAAATAAAAAACTTAGAGCTGTAAGCTTGAAACTTCTCTAGAATTTAGTTCATTCATAGTAAGGTTTGAAAAAATTTGACGGGCGTTTTCGATAAGCACAAATACCTGCCAGGCGAACTGAAAGGTGTGGCTGATTTGGATGGCCATATTTCCAAAACTAATAAAGTTTAATGTACATACCTAATGTGGTATTTTTTAAAGCTCTTTTTAAGATCTTTGTAAGGGCAATATATTATATAGAGTACCCCATTAAAAAAAAACTTTTTTAACCCTGTATATATATTACCAGTATCACCGTGTAAAAGATCTTTAAAATAGCTTTAAGAAAACACTACATTAGGTACATCTAACTTTATTAGTTTTGGAAATATGGCAATTCAAATCAGCCACACCTTCCAGTTCGCCTGACAAGTACTTGTGCTCATCAAAAACGCCTGTCAATTTTTTTTCAAACCTTACTATAAATGAACTCAATCCTAGAAAATTTTTAAGTTTGCAGCTCCAAGTTTTTTTTTATTTCTTTTATCTTTCAAAAATATACAGGGTGATGATGTGCAGGACTGATGCTTACCAGGTGATGATTGTCGTACTGAGCATGCTATGACTCATCACTATACAAATTTTTAGTCTTACAGTCCCAACGATACTTGAAGGGTTCACTAGCTCTGAGGTTATGTGGCACATTATTTGTAAGCTCCTAACAGATGCTGTTAAACTCTAGAATATAAATTCAATACCTTTGCCCACTACAAAATAGCGGTTTTTTATAATTACCTGAATACCTAATTTATTTTTTTTTAAGTATTAAAGTTAGATAGAATAAAAGTGTATGTTTTCACTAATATCACCATAGCAAAAATTTAAAGAAAAACCTAAAAAAATACCACGTTTAATTTATGTAACTTTATTAGTTCTAAAATACGGCTATCCCAAAAGGTATTCTGGTTATAATTAAAAAATAAAGGAGAAATAATGGTTTAGGTAATCGTTTATGTAACTACCATTTTATAATATTTTTTGTATATGACATTTCTCTATCATCTACAAACTTAACTTCAAAAGAAAGTTTAAATTTTTATAGCATTTAATTAAAAATATCTAATTATTTTTTTCCTATTTAGTAAACATAATGAGTTTAAACGCTTTTAAAAGGATAAATATAAAAATGATTATGCTTAAAAAGGTTTAGTACCAAAAATTTAACAGAACACAGATGCAAAAAAATATTACCTACACCTTGATAAATTAGCTAATTAATTTATCTCTACGTAGCTAATTGAGAAACATTACAGTTATGGCAGAAGAAAAAGCTTTTTGGACCCTATAAAAGTTGAAAGAAATAAATTGTCCAGGGCAAGTAAAATTTAAAAAATATATTTTATTTAAAAAGATATATTACAGATTTTTATAAAAAGAATAATAAAAATGGTTGTAAAGAGTTTATAAATAAGAGCTATGGGCGTGGCTACCGCCGTATCACCCGTATCAATAATACGGGGCCTCGGACTTTAGTGGCCCCCAAACGCGTGTAATCAAAATAGTTTGGGTTGTAAAACTGTCGGCAAAATTAAAAAAGTAGTGTCTTTCTTTGTCTTAGAAAACATTTTTTGGGCCCTCTAACTCATTGTGATACCAGGCCCCTCCCAGGCACGCTACGCCACTGATAAGAGCGTCAGAACTTTAAAATGTTACTGTAGCAACATTGCTTAGAATGATGCCACCAAATCGTTATAAGTGTGTTCAGTAATGTCTAGTTAGTTATTATGAAGAGATACGCGGTTCTACAACATGTAGAAATTATTAAAAATTAAATATCTCAAATTAAATTAGAGAAATCTGAATGCGGTTTATTTCAAGAAATGGTAAAGTGAACTGTCCGCCAAGGACATGCGATTTCTTACCCTTGGATTATTTTCTGTGTAGTAAAGGAAGTAGAGGATTTTTACTTGCAAAATTCTTCAGGGGATATTTTGTTATAAATATGTGCAGTAGGATGTAATAAATCTAAAAACACAAAATACTTATAAATATGGCGACCGAAAGTGCCGCTATTCTGCGAAAAACTGTTTGTAGTTATAAGAACCTTTATTATGGATAATTAAATTTCGAATTATTTTTGTTCAATTTTTTTTTGTATAACTTACCGTTCACGATTTATAGGTATATTACTGTTTGTTTCTTGACTTATTTACCGATAACTCTTCTTATAATTATTTAAATACTAAATTGCTTATAACGAAACTTTTAAACCGATAAATTTTCTAAATTTCCTACAACGTTTAATTTTTTTTTCCTAAAATTAATATTTTTAAGTAACAATGCAATTCATGTTGTACTACCGGGTACAAGGTAAATAAGAATGAAGTATGCATAACGCAGTTCAAGAAACCATAGTAATACCTGGCCAGATGTCGAATACCGTGTTCATGGCCAGCTGGCATTAATCGTACAGTACAGAATTTTTGAAATTAACGCGTCATAAAAAAATAAAAATACTTATTTTAAGAAAAAAAGTTTAAAATGAAAATTTATCGATTTAAAAGTTTAGGTATAAGCAACTTATTTTTTAAACAGTTTTTGGAAAATATCTCGGTAAAAAGTCAATAAACAAACTGTAATAATCTTATAAACCGCAAACGGTAAGAAATACGAAAAATTTACCAAGAAAGATTGAAATTTTGATTATCTACATATAATAAAGGGTCTTATAATTATGGGCCTTAAGTACACAATGGAATGGAATACAGCCCCAAATGGTTTTCGCAAAATGGCTTCACTTCCGGTCGCCATATTTGTAAGTATTTTGTGTTTTTAGATTCATTACGTCCAACTGCACCTATTAAAAAAATAACTCCTGAAGAATTATGCATTATGGACAACTGAGGTCTATGATAATACGCCACGAACGATTTGTGACGTCACGGAGAACATTTTAAGCACCATTAGAAATTTACCGGATGTTATGATTAAAAAAGTAATTAGAAATTGAGCCACATGAATCCATCCGACGGTACAAAGTAAAAGAGGATATCTAAATATTATAATTTTTAAAACTTCATGCTATACGTACATGTCTTTTTTTTAATAAAATAAATAGTATATTTCCTAACTAGTGCTGAAAGTGCCACTTTTCAAGCAGTCAAGTGCGGAAAAGGCACTTTCGGCACGTGTTAGGAAAGCTATTTATTCTACGAGTGTGTGGAAAAAGTCAAACCAAACAACCATTTGATAATATTTATTTTTACCATTACTGCTTATTATTATTAACAACATTATTTGTAAAAGAACAGTTGGTAGCATTTTGCCAATGAATCGTAGAGGCAAGTTGTTGTGGGTAAGTTGCGGAGTTGGAGATTGCCTTTGAGGTGCAATTGAACCGATCGTCGTTACAGGTAACAGAGACACATTGTTGCTTGCTAGAAGACGGTACAATGGGCCTTGAGTGCGCTTTGCTGTGTTCAAAGGTATATGAATTTTGGGATAATATTTTGTTTGATAAGTCCGTCTTGAAACTTGTAGAGCTTCTAGGTAGCCTTCTGCAACAGATGATGACTTCCAACCTCCAAGTCTTTTAATATTCGTTATGCCTTTACCAGAATTAGCTAACAGTGTGGCTGAGGAACGGCGAAAGCTATGTCTCGTGTTAAGTTCTGGATTTGAAAGACGTAAATAGGTAGCTATTTCAAAGGACATCTTGCCAAAAGAATTTATTCTTGTGCCCTGAACAGTACAAGCCAATTTTTTGTAATTAATAAAAAATCTTCCGTGTGGTTTTTCGGGCTTTTGTAAACTGAAATACTTTCTATACAAAGCTAGATATTTTTCATTTTTAATTTCCTTGGAAGTGACAAGACTTCGGCTAGAATGGATTTTGGAGTCTGGAATATTTACAATTAAAATATTCCCCTTATCGTCAATATTATCAATGCTAATTTTCATCAATTCTTCTCGACGACACGCACCAGCTAGTTCGAAAATTGTAGCTGCCTTTATCGCTAAATAGACATCATTTGGAGCATCATTAATAAATTTTTCTATTTCATCTTTCTAGAAAATGTTGGCCTTCTTGGGTCTAAATCCCACATTTTGCTTCTTTAAAAATGATGACACTTTTTAACATGGAATACTCCACTACTGTGCGGAAAAGTGATTATTTTCCGCACTAATGCGGAAAAGTGACACTTTCCAAACTAAATTGCTTGCGGAAAAGTGCTGCTTTTCACACGCTTGCATGACATATTTCTTCCAAATCGACGTACATTGAAGATAAATAATTACAGTTTTATTTAAAATTTTAAAGAAATGCAAAACCGATGTGTGTAATTAAAGTTTTAGACACTCTAAATATTTAATTGAATCAGAATAGTTCTGTAATTTATAATTTCAAATCTCGCCTAAGATGAAGGTAGAAGATTAGCGCTATAAATCTCTCGGTTTCGATCTACATACTCTCTATAAATTCTCCATATTCCTTCTACTTTACAGTTCTAGTTAATTGCAAAATAAATATTCACGTTTCCTATTTTAGTAAAGTCTGTACGTTTCCATGTGACAGTAAATTTGATTTTGTATATCGACTATACAGAGACGTTTTGTAGTTTATATTAAAATTGCACAAAAAAATCGCATATACCTATATAGAAAGTGGCAAAACTGAACCCCTACAACTTTCAACTTTTAATAACGTTGACGTAAAGTAGGTTGCTCTACTTTACTCATTTTAGTAGTGTTAAGGATAATTTTTTTAACAATTACAGTGCTGAATAATTTTTTAAATTATTTTCTAAAAACTTTCCTCAACTTAAGACTTGTTTTAGGCATATTATACTTTTTGAGATTTATTTAAAATCCTGATTAAAGAACAGTAAAATATTGTTCTTCAATAAATATAAAGATTTGTTAAGTTTTTTTTATAAATAGCAATTTAAATTTGTAAAAAAAATATATAAATTTTTTAATTTACCACTATGTTTCTTAAATGTTAAGCCATTAAGGGCAAAGGTTTATTTAAATTGTACACTTTTAAAAATTAGCATGTTATTCCGTGTAGATTAGACCTCGCCATAGAAAAGATCATTTTTTTAAATCTAGATATCTCAAAAACGTCTGCCCAAATCAACTTTTACCACATGGACCTTTTTAATGTATAATATGATAAAAATTAAGAATTCTTATTTTAAGGTTACACACAGAGTGACTCAAAAAAAAAAAATGTTTTCAATTTGTTTGCGATACCGCAGATGGCGCGTTCTAGAATTACAATTAAACTGATAGCAAATTTATTTTTTTAAATCCCCTCTCTAGCCCTATATTGTGACAACACGCCTCTTATTATCAAAATTATATATAAAAATCTGTATAAAAGTTATAATATTATTTTAGGGCAGTTAAATAAAAAGTTAAATTGTATATGCAAAAGTAATATGATTATAATAGGGGTGCCAAAAATATTTTTTATATTGATTTTTTTAGAGTGCAAATTTTTTGACAGTGTGTCCCAGTATAGGTGGTACAAGAGGACAAATAAATTAACACTTTTTAAATGGCATTTTGGAAAACTGGTTGCATAGTTTAGAACTAAAAATACAAAATTTTACTCCAATTAGGCGAGTTATACCTTAAAATATGAAAAATGGCCAAAAGTAAAGTATGTACTTTTATTTTTAAAAATAGAAAAAAATTGTATGAAAAAACTGTTGCACAGATTTGTATTTCATGTCTATAAATATTTCTTTAATAAGCTTCTTTATAGCAAATATTTCAAATTGTTCCATTGCGTATTGTAAAAATGTGGACTAAAACATTTTAATTTTATTTTTAATGGTCTATCTTTAAACTTTGGCATAATATAAAGTTATCTTCAATATTTACTTAAAAATTTTTGCCCTTTTTTTAAAAATAGCAACATAACAAGTTGGCCATTTTTTATTTATATAAATAATAAAATATAAATCATGCTTGACTATATTGTGAAAACAAAATTTGGTTGCTTTATTTCGATTACTTTTTAATTTTGCCTTGGATAAAGGTTTAGAATTAAAAGCAATAAATCTTACGGTTTCAAACTTTATACACCTTTTGTATTCGCTCTAGTTTACACCCTCACCTACCTAATTACAAAACAAATATTTGAGAGAATAAGCTCGCAAATTCTGCTTATGGCAATAAATTTGATTTTCTTTTGTCAACAATATTATATGATCTGCAATAATTACTCTAGCAAAAATGATTGCATTAAACAAATCTATTTAATTATTAAATATTAATTTGTGCAACAAGTGCATAATATATTTTTCAATATTTGCATTATAAAAACCTCTAATTTAACTTAAAATAAAAAGGTTATTTATAAATTTTCCGTTCGTCGGAGAAATTAATATGTTTGACGCTACTACCTACATTTAAGGCCGGCCGCATATATTCTAATCTTATGCTAATATTGGATATTTCTATTATACAGGGTTATTTTTTTCCAAGTTTAGCACCGGGATCTCGAAAACCATTGCAGCTATAGAGATGGTTAAATAACGAAACAATTGTAGTTTTTTAGTGCTTGGTTTAAATAACTTTCTAATTTGTGAAAAAAAATCATGGTTTACTAGGTTTTTAAATAAAGCCGTTTTTTAAAAAAAAATTTTTATAGAGAAGTTAATATTTTAAATAGTGTAACTATAAAACTTGTAGATAATTTTCTTCTGAATAGAAAAACAAAATCGGTTATTTAATAAAATTCTTTGTTTTAGAGCTACGCCATTAAGTTGAATTTTTTTAAATAAAAACAATATTTGTCTATGACGTTTTTGAAAAATCCTTTTTATAAGTTTTAGACGATGTATACTAAAATAAAATTTAAATTGAAAATGACGTAGTTTTGGACATCATCATTTTTAAATTTGTTTTTTATATCATTTAGCACTAAACAATTGCACTAGTTTTATTGGCAACGATTTTCTTTTCATCTCATCCAGTATTGTAAATGTTTGGGATTTATTAATGAAAAAAAAGAAACATTTTTATAGGTTTTAAATAATTGGAGAAACTAACATCTAGATTTTTTTTAATGCATTTTAATAAGTTTAACCAGGTATTTATAGAATTTTAAATGTGTTAAACCTAAAAAAAATCATAATATAAATAACAAACAATTATAATAAATAGGGAGAAATTAATTCAACAACTTAATTTACCACTATAATAACTGAAATTGTGCTTTAAATAAAACTAAGTAAAAACATCACTACTTAAAAAGAAAAAAAAAACAAAAATTGTTGCCTTCCGGACACAACGCGTATACGTTAACGTGAACTGAGTCTCACACGCATATAAAAGTTAAAAAGTTTAATAAACACTAAAAAAAGGAATTTTTATTAATACTAGTTTACTTCTTATGCGGCCGACTAAGATAACACACAAATTTAAAAATTAATATATTCAAAACTAAGTTATTTTTAAAGTATATCTTGTTATATATCGTTAAAAAGCCTGTATAAAAGCCATTTTAAAAAAGTCATAACCAACTATAATTTCCATTTAAAAATGCAAGTTTATGTCGTAGCTTAAAAACGGACTACTATAATAAATATTGGATTCCACCTTTTTAATAGGAAAATACTTATCTACAGGTTTTCTGTTTTCTTTTCATTTTTTTCTATTTCACATATCAACTAAGCTATAGAGAAAAAACAATTTTTGGAAAAAAAACTTTTTTAATATCTAGTAAGCTACGATTTTTTGAACAAAATAGAAATTGATTTAAACTTAATTCTAAAGACTAAAATTTTTCCCCATTTCATCATCTCTGTAGCTGTAGCGGTTTCTGAGATATCTGTACTTAAGAACGAAAAAAGTCCAAAGATTAACTAAGTACATGCATATAGGTTTTATGTCCAACACGCAAACATCTGATCTAATATCAGATCGGATTGTGAATCAGATCTATGCGTCAATGTCGTAAAAACCTATAAGAATTCAATTGGTCCGAAGATCACGTCCAATAGTAGACTTGGAAACTAAAATATGTGCGGCCGGCCTAGTACCTTTACTCTGTTCACTATTGAGAGAAACACCTGAACAAAAAATGTATTTCATTGCTTTAAAAAGTCAGTAATCCTAGTTATCACAATAAAACTGGATTTTATTGGTTTAAAACTACAGTAACCGGAGTTACTTACTAGGTATTCATTATTATTATTATTATTAAATTCTTTAATTAGCAAATATTTCAGCTAATCAGTTAGTTACAAAAACAATTTTGCAATATATTTTGATTAAAATTAATGTTATTAAATGTTTAAAAAGTATAAAATTAAAATTGTTTACCCAAAAAATAGTAAATCACATTAAAAAAACAAGACAAATAAAATAGGATTTACAAACAATAGTCACACTAAATCTAAAAAATATATACATATATAAAAACAGAATTATAAAGTAAAAACAAAACCTAAATTTAAACAATAAAGGAACAAACAAAATACATCGTGCCTGACTTAGTCACACTCACACAAATAGTGATTGTGTTCAGGTCATATAGTAAAATAAGAGTTATAAACAAAAAGTAAATATATAAATCACAAAATATTACACTCTTTTAAAAGGAATGTCTTATGTTTTGCTTTAAAAGTTAAGATTGAAGTTATATTTTTTAGTTCATAAGGTAACTTATTGAATATGTCCAAACCCCTAAAGAAAAGAGAATTCTGACATATTTTTTTAATTATTCGATGTAATAAAGAAGTCATTCTGCTGCCTTGTATGATATGTGTGAATATCACGGTTATAATCCAACTTATTGACCAGATATCAAGGTGCCATACCCAACTTAATTTTAAACACACACACCATAACAGAATATTTAAAATGTTCAAAAACTGGCAACCAGTTTAAGCACTGGTGCATTACTCTTATGGGAGTATATTTAGAGCAGCACAATATCAATCTCAGTGATCTATTTTGCAATTTCTGCAACTCATTTTGGTTGAGCAAACACAGAATTGTTGCACATTAATTTAAGTGTGGCAATATTATTGTATTATACACTGTAAGTCTTGCCCAAAAAGATAAATATGCAGAGCCACGAGACAGATAGTTGATGCAATAGCTTATCTTTGAAATGACAAAATTAGCATGGTGAAAGTCAACCTGTCGTCTATTATTACCCCCAGATATTTAATTTTATTCACTTGATTTATTTTTGTGCCTCCTATTTTAATTGAGAAGTTACGCATAGCAAAATAGGTCTTAATTTTTTCAATACCAATTAACATAAACTGACTTTTAGATGAGTTTATACTTAAAACGTTTTTACATGTATAATTGTAGATTTTGCTTAATGCATTATTAACCACCTCAACCTTCATTATGAATTTATAGTGGCCAAAGTATGATTCTTAACAACAACAATAAAATAGTTGTAAATCACATGAAAATAACTTTTTTCACAAAGATTTAGAGTTTTTTTAAGCCAGAACTAATATGTTAGCTTAAATCGGGTATTTTAATGGTAAACATCTAAATAAAAAAACAATAAATCAGTTGTTAACAAACTATGTGCGTCTACGATAAAACAAATATTAATCGGTGTATACTTACCTAATATTACCCTTATTTGTGCTGTATTTTATGTGATTACACAAGGCCTCAAACATTCCACTGGTAGTGGTTACATATCGACAGTCGAATACCTAAAACAGAAAACAGTAAACAATGTTTACATTATCTGGTTAAATGGAAATTTGTACACAAAAATCCAAAGTTCAGTGTAATATGATTTTATTTTAAATAACTTGATATACAATTCTATTAAAAATATATTTTTTTCTGGTGCCAATAATTTAAAAATAAAAAGAGGGTTTTAGTATGAAAATCGTATAAAGATTTAAAAAAAAATAAAAATAAATATATTTGTATATAAACATGCCAAATTATAATTAGAAAGCTAAACCGTATTAAGTAGATATTATATAGGCCATATTTTATTTAAAAAAATTGACACATCCCATAAAATGCCAATTTATTTTTTTATAACACACATAATGTAGGAAAAATTATAATATTATTTTAAAGTTTAAAATTAAGAAATTTTTACATCTTTATTTATAATAGTAGGGGAGCCCACGACGCTAAATGGGAATTTACTCGAGCGTCATAGAGACCTATAGGGTGGCAAAGTTTAGTCATCTAAACTTAAGAGGAAAAAATGTTATATAATATATACCTTTTTGTCGGTGGTAAATATCGGCGGTAGATTTTTAAATAGGTTAAAAAAAGTACTGTTATTATCTTGGCTTGTGGAAATTGTTCGGATCGTATTGAATTACACATTTTTCGTTATTCTTAAACTGTTTTCTTTAAAATTAAAAAAAAAGTGGCTCGGGAATGTCAAAATACCGTTTTTTTTTGACAACCTTGTAGTCCTCTTCTTGCTTTACGTTACTCTTAAATTGTCAGATTAGTAAAATATACGTTATTTAGCATGTAATTAACTCACCCTATCTTAATCTCACGTGCTCGAAAATTTCTGACGGATATATTTTTGTTATTTTACGATCGGCTCTGTAGACGAGACTCATATTTAGTGGAGGTACTTAACCGGGTACAAGGTATCCTTCGGGATATTATTTTGCCGCGCTGTAGGTAATCCCGAAATTCCCTTTTTTTTAATTGACCGGAAAATTGAATTTTCCACTCAATTTTTAGGCGGAAAATGCTATTTTACAGGACTAATTTACTTTCCGGTCTCTAGTTTACTTTCCGGTCTCTCATTTACTTTCCGGTCCCTGATATCAAAAGCCATGACAAAAATTGTCAGAGAAAATTTACACAGTTTTTTTCCGGTCAATTAAAAAAATTATGTACGATACTCGACCGGAAATAATTTTTACGGGTCTCCTCAAAACTACAGGACTCGCCTACGGCTCGCCCTGTAAATGTTTTTCGTCGACCCGTAAAATACCATTTTCCGGTCTAGTAACGTAAATAGCTATTTCGGGCTCCCCTACCATTAAATATACTTTATTTCCTTTACTTAAATTCCGAAAGGTATAATGTTGTGAAGGGTTAGCCATTGAGATGGTCTTATGATATGGGAATTTGAGTCTAATAAAAGGTTTTGTACACCATGTATTTTTAGAGTTCAAAAGAAATACTTTATTTCTAAGAAGTACACAGCAGATGGTAAAGGTTTAGAGCAAAAACTGGAAATTTGCTCAAAATTTAGGTGGGCGACCGTATAAAGGACGTTTCTTGATATGCGTACTTAGTCAGGTAGGGTCAGGAGCTTTAGTCTAAAGAAATAAATAAATAAACATGGTGAAACATATTCCCAACAGCAAAATAATTAAAAAAAAGAAACTCTGTATAAATATTTACTTATATTTTACAATTCAAATTAAAAACTGTCCCTTTTATTTTGAAACCTTCAATTTGGGTTGAATTTTAAAATAGCTATAAAAAGGCAATTTATTGCGTGTGTGTGTAAAATGACATGATTCTATAAATAAAAATTTATGTCTTTATTCTTTACAGCGGATATTAATATTTTATATACATACTGCGAAACTAACAGTGAATATTAATGCCAATAAAAGGGATAAATTTTAGTACTAATACCTAATTTGTATATTAATTAAAAAATAGGTAAGTATTTTATTGTTTAATCATATTAATTTTTGATGCAGTTGCAGAAGGTTTTACAATAAAAAAATTATAAATATATATAAAATATTGTAACGGGGGTGTACAGTTACTCAAACGACATACTTAAAGGGGTAATTTTACAATAAAAAAAAAAGATATAAACATTTGTCCTAAACGTCTTAGTTTTTAAACGACTACTAATTGTACAATTAATCACCCCTTAAAGTTTGTCGGTTGAGACTGAACACCCTGTATAACTTAAATATTAAATTACTGTAAACTATGCAAGCACTTGAATATGTTTGTTATTTGAATAAATTTGTACCTTGTACTTTTATTTTACTAATCAGAACTATAAAATTCTTTTTTTTAATGCTTTGTCTTCTTCCTGAAAAACTAAGAAACAGGCTTTATGTTATACTATAAATTAAATAACCGTTTTTTTGAGCATAAAATACTTAAAAAAATCATAAAGGTTTTGAGACATTGGGTGGTTTAAAAATTAATTTAAATTTTACATGATTAATAAAAAAACTATTGATATAAATAAAAAAAAACACTTTGTCTAACTTAGACAAATATGCCAAAAAAAAAATTTTGATTGTCAAGAATAAATAAAATAAGAAAATATAACAAAATGTCACCTTTAAGATCACCGGATATAAATATTTTTAAAAATGAACATGAAAAGCTTTTGTTTTGTCGGTAAATATAACAAAGTTGACATTTTTAAGCCAACGAAGCGACAGTAGTTCGAACGTAAAGAAAAACAAAAGATTTGGCCCGGTGAGATTTGGATTTTCGTCTGATTAGCTAAGGATTAGACTTCGAATAGGCGTCTGGATGTTTTCTTTCCTTTCATTCAAAGTGACAAAAGTGTTGTGTACCTATTTATCTTATTTACTGGATCTTTGCTTTAGTTTTTATACAAAATAAATCTTGGAACGTTGATTGATGTTTAAAGTAAAATGTTAAGGCAAGTTTTTGCTTTTACCGAAAAAGAGCACAGCAAATTTGTATTGCATTAACTTTTCTGGCTTTGACTCTTAGAAATACCCTTGCCATCAATAAAGTAAAGACTTGCTTAAGTAATTTGCTTTTCGGTAAAAGCCAGTTTACAAAAATATTTTTTTTAACACGCTTTTATTAACTTGGGTTGTAACTATCTATCTATGTTTGTAACGGAATCTTTGAGCCTAATTTTAACCAACTTCCAGCTATTCGATTTCTTTGAAACTTTGCACACGTGTCAAGGACCGATGAAGATGCAATAATTTAAAAACAGTATCCCGTTATCTTTTTGAATCGCCAGGAAAAAAATTCCATTATATTATAAAAACAACACCTAGGATGCCATCTGTTGGCAACATTTCAAACTTTGCTATTAAATGAAGAAGAAATTTTTAGTTTTTACACAATTTGGTTAGTTGCACCATTGGTGTTCAATTTTTATGAACAATAAAAATATAGGGTTAGTTGCACCATTGGTGTTCAATTTTTATGAACAATAACAGTTATTAAATGCCGTTAACACGCTTTTTTATTAACTTGGGTTGTAACTATCTGGCTATGTAACGGAATCTTTGAGCCTAATTTTAACCAACTTCCAGCTATTCGATTTCTTTGAAACTTTGCACACGTATTAAGGAAACATGACAATGCAATAATCTGCAAACAGTATCCCGTTATCTTTTTTGGATCGCCAGGAAAAAAATTCCATTATATTATAAAAATATAAAAACAACACCTAGGTTGCCATCTGTTGGCAACATTTCAAACTTTGCTATTAAATGAAGAAGAAATTTTTTAGTGGGTTGCAATATATTGGCAACGGTCCAAACATTGCCTGGATTGCCATCTGTTGGCAAAATTTCAAACTTTGCTACTTAATGAAGAAGAAATTTTTTAGTGAGTTGCAATCTGTTGGAAAAATTTTAAAATTTGCCACTCTTGTTCATTAAAAAAATTTTCGCCATTTTGTCAAGAGTAGCAGAAACTAAAAAATGAAAAATAATTAATAGTTTAAAAAACTAAAAAAACACGCTTTATATGCAACCGAACTAAAAATTAGAAAATAATTTTTCTTTAAAAAAAATATTGTCATTTCATAGTAAAAAGCGTGGGGTGATAAATATATTAAATGTTATAATTATTATATTTGCAAATATCTATGATGGAAAAGTTATGAAAAAATAGTAAAATGCACCCCACGCTTTTTACTATGAAATGACAATATTTTTTAATGAAAAATTATTTTCTAATTTTTAGTTCGGTTGCATATAAAAGCGTGTTTTTTAGTTTTTTAAACTATTAATTATTTATATAAAACATTTGGAGAAAAGAAAACATTGTTGCTTTAGAATTACTAATTTTTACACTGAAAGAAAACAGTTAATTAAACTACCTTTCAGTTGCTTCGTTAATAACCATTCTTTTATTTTTAGGTATCATAGCTATTTTTTTAATAATGATATTAAATTGATCTTTCGAGAACTATTAAAGTTGTCTTTCTTTAATCAAGGTATTACTGTTAATAAATTTCTGCATAACACTAACTAGTTAGTTTAGTTACAATCCATTTACGTGTTAATAAAATCTTACCAGATTTACTATTATGTTGCGGTTTAATTGTGGTCATTAAGTTTATTATTTGTGTTTATTAAATGCATCAAATAAAGTTTCCATTAATAAAGGCAGAAAAGACCTTCCTAATACTATTAGATATTCAGATATTACAAGTGGGCACCTTTAATAATCATAACTAAAGTAATTTAGCTAGATATGAATCGTTAAAAATCGATATAGTTCGGTAGCGCTCGTCAACGGAAAGTCTTCCAAAACAGGCGCAACGGCGCAACGATTTCAGTTTTGTGCTTCGTGTGGTGTGGGTATGGAGGGTTTTCTTGGCGTATTATTTTTTTTTACGGACGCCATTTGACTACAGGAACTAGAGCTTATTTGCTGAAGCAACTAAAGCCATATACTACAATAACTAAGACTTATACAGGGTGTCTCGAAGGCAAGGTCAAAATGGTGGAAGTGATAGATGAGCCAAAATAATGTTAGTACTTCATATAAAGCTCTATCGCGCTTTCTTAGGGAATTTTTGACGTTTAAGTTAGAATAAAAAATTATTTCATTTATAACTCTTTAACGGTTGTCCCAATAATAATTATATTTGGGCATTTAAATAAACTCATACCAGTGTTTTTTTCCAGATGCAAATGATAGCGCAGCAATTCATAATTATACAGGTAAGACGAATTTTTTCGTTTATTATATGCATATTTTACAGAGATTATAAATTTGACATTTTGGTTTGACCGTTTAATTCCTTCATCATTTTTGTACAAAAAGGTATACCTTATGTAAATCGATATCTTGGACCATTCTTCATAAAATCGCATTTAGAAACCAGACATACCCCTATTTTGTATATAACAAAAAAATCCATTTTTTGAGGAAAATATTAAAATGTGGTTAAAAATGGTGTTTAAAGGCCTTTGAAACTTTATAACACAAATAAAGACTGTTTTTTAAAAATTTTACCATATTTTAATAATTTTCTCAAAAATTGATTTTTATTACATACAAAATGGGGGTATGTCTGGATTTAAAATGCGTTTATATGAAAAACGGTTCACGGTATCAATTTAAATAAAGTATACCTTTTTTGTACAAAACTGATAGAGAAATTATACGGTCAAACCAAAATGTAATTTTTTTACCTCTGTAAGAAATGCATTAAATAAACGAAAAAATTCGTCTCACCCTGTATAATTATGACTTACGGCGCATCATTTGCCTATGGAAAAAGCATTGGTACGAGTTAATTTAAATGCCTAAATATCATTATTATTGTGGCAACCGTTCAAAAGTTATTAATGAAATACTATTTTTTATATTCTAACTTTAAACCTCATAACTCCCTAAGGAAGCGCGATAGAACTTCTTTTTATATGAAGTACTAACATTATTTTGGCTCACTCTACCACCCCTATCATTTTTGACCTCACCTTTCCGGACACCCTGTATATTCCAGCAAGCTACATTTTTTGCTACTTTAATTAAAGCTTAGGTATTACCATAATGTTGATATAGTAATACTGATAATAAGATTGAATATCAGTCACAACTAAGTCCATTGAGCAGTAAAAAGTAAATGACTTAATTACCATAATGTCATGGACTAACAGCGGTAACTAGACGACTTTAATAACCACACTACCAATGCCAAATAATGGTCGCTAACATATCAGATATTTTTCGGTTATTAAGCCGACTTAGTTATAGTAACTAATTTGGAAGTAGAAAGTCAACTTTAATTATGACATTAACTGATCTTATCTGTCCCCTATTTAACTGAGATAATTTAGTTATGATTATTAAAACTTTAATTATGGTTGCTAGAAATTTCTCTCAGTGTAACGCATGTTATAAATATTAAGTCTTTAAGACGCAAAACCAAATAAATAATATTCACTTCTTAAAATCCACTATTTTTAAATTGTTTAATATAATATCTCTCCAAAAACATAAGTGTCAAAAACGGGGGCCAAGTTCAATACTAAAATAATGCTTGGCTGTCGGCTTCGCCAAAAAAATAATGCAGATCTAAATGAGTGCAAAGTATTGTACAAAATCGAAATAAGTATTTATAGGAACAAAATATCATTATAAACAAATATAAAACTCTACAGCGTGTCCGCCCAAGTTCTCTACATATGGGAAACTTTTTTATTATTAATTTTACGAAAAAGAGTTATTCCTTAGAAATGGTTCTGCATGGTCTAAAACCTAAAAAGTAATTATTAGAAACTAATTTTTTTGCGTAGTATACGAGGTATCTTAGAAAATATAAATTTTGTTTAAGAGAAAATACCCTTACTTTGGAAAATATCGAGAATTATTATTAAGAAAAAAAAACGGTTGTCTGCAATGTCGGTTTACTGACGATAGTTGAACGTGACAACGTCGAAAAATCGTTACCTTTATCGCCGCAATTATCGTTGCTATCAAAAATTAACACCACATTCACTTTTTACACCACGCTTACTAAAGTAAGAGAGAAATATATTTCGAACGACGCGGAGATTGTGCCTCTTTGTCGCTCGTTCCGCGCTCTCGCTTGCACTTCAAGCCTTAAATGGAACGCGCGAGGTAACGGCACATGATTCATGTTTTTTGGTGCGTGCAGCCGGGTCCATCGAATTATAAGACGTTGTCACGTTAAAATTGTTTAGAAATAATTAAATATGCTTACTCATTCATTTGCAAGAAAAAGGTCTTCTTTAGCTTTCTATGACAAAACGATGAAAATTTAAATTTGTACATTTGTAAATTTTTATTTTGAACTAAACAAAGTTTAAAAACTGTCAAAACAGTGAAAAGTTACAGAAACGCTCGTTATCGCATAAACAAATTAAAGAATAACTTTTTTCTTGTAAATGAACGAGTTTGCATATTTAAGAGTTATTTTTATTTCTAAACATTTTTCTTTAATAATAATTTTAGATATTTTTAAAAATAAGGGTACTTTCCTCTTAACAAAATTCATATTTTTTGAGATACCTCATTTACTACTGACAAAAATGAATATCCGATGATTGATTTTAAACCATGCGGAACTTCCTTTAAAGAATAACTTTTTTCGTAAAATTAATAATAAAAAGTTTCCCATATGTAGAGAACTTAGGCGGACACACTGTATTTCTTTATTTTATTGGATACCTATAACAATTGCTGTTATTTAAAAATGTGAGAACTTAAAAAAGATTAAAAATATTGCTTTTTTATAATAACTTTTATACCAATTCGAATATTACAAAAAAATAAAAATAGGAGATGTCTCCTATGCATCCAAAGACATTTTTTGGCATACAAGGAGAACTACACTGGTTAAGCAAGTAATTAACTCACCCTTTCTTAATTTGACCAGCTCAAAAATTTCTGATGGATATATATTTTTGTTTTTTATGATCGGCCCTGTATACACGGCTCATATTTGGTGGAAGTACTTAACCGGGTACAAGATAGCCTCCGGTATATTAATCTGACGCGCTGTAGTAAGTAGTAGTGCCGGCCGCAGGTAGGTGTAAAGGAAATTAAATCTACTATTTTTCAGATTTAGGTGCTCATATTTTAAAAACTATTAAAGACAGATATATTAAATATGGTATTTTTGTAAAGCGTTTTAAAAGACCTTTTTAATGGTGACATAATAAACTATTTGGATTCTATTAGGAAAAAAATACTTTTTAGGTTTTCTTAAGTTTTTGATATCTATTTGTTAAGCTTAAATTTATCGCTTTTTATAGGTGCTTCCATGGCTCCTGCTCTGAAGAATTGTCCAGTATAGTTCCTCCACTTACGGTTCCCAACAGAGAAACTCGTGGTTCCGCGCGTATGCATCCCTATACGGTCCAACTGGACAGGCTCCGAACTTCCCACTTTATTTGTTCTTTTATCTCTAGAGTTTCAAGGCTGTGGAACCTGCTGCCCGCGGAGGTCTTTCCTTCCCCCAAATCTTCAAGTATTACACACACGGTACGTTATTATTTAGGCTTTTAACCTTTGTGGTTCGTCCAGAGATAAAAAAAATAGTTAAAACAGCATAAAAATTTATTGTAAGACAATTTTTTCTATTCTTTTAGCTTAAAATTGGGGGCAAAAATATTTGCTCTAAAAAATCTCCTTTGTTATTTGTTTTTTAATTAGATTGGGATGAACCAAAAAAGGGAAATGGTTTTAATTTATTTACGCGAAAACCGTATATTAATTGAAAAAAAAACCTAAAAACTCAAATTTGTTTCTAACTAAATAGAAATTTTAAAAAATATATAGTGTCGTACTATTTTTTCCTAAAAATATTTACCCCCAAACCCTCATAGACGACACTGGTAATTTTTTTGCATGCAAAAAAATGTCATCGCATGCATAGAAGACGACCCCTAAATTTTTAAAAAATATTTTAATTGGTATAAAAGTTATTATACAAAAGTTATCATTAAAAAAAAACACCCTATGGTTTAAAAACTAAGGCGTTTGGGACATATGTTATTACAAAGTTTTTTCCATTATTGTTATTGTAATATTATCCCTTAACGTATATCTAAATGTGGTAGACAATGCATCGTTATTAATGTTAAAAGAAGAGTTTCGGACTTCCATAAAAAAATTAGACAATGGAAGTCCTAAACTCTTCTTTTAATATTAATCACCCTTAAGTTTGTCAACTAAGTTACTGGCCACACTGTGTAGCTGTATTTTGGCAACTAAATTGTTCCATAAAACATTAAGAATATATAATAATCTTTTATCGTTATTTATATTCTATAAGATAATAACGTAGTAAAAATACATCTTTTATAATAAAATAGAAAGTAAATATAAATTTTTATTACATTTTACTTGTATATTTAAACTTTTATTAACGACATTTGGTTTAAAGCCCTCTCGTATTTTATACAACTTAAGCTCAAGACTAAAACAAAAGCCACTTTATATTTTCCACAGGCTATTTTAGTCCTAACTAACAATTTTACTTAAAACATTACCATTTTGTTTTGTCTTTTGGTAATTTAATTTGCTTATAAAACCAATATTCAGACCGCATAGAATTTATTCACCTAGCAGGCTTTATTTAGATACTAGTTTGCCAAGAAAGCTGAACAAATTAAAGTCAAATACAACAAAATGAAGATTTGTTTTAGGATATTTAATTATCATTTAAATGTTTATTTCTTATTTGCATTTACAAAAGGTGAATGACACAAATACAGTATTTAAAAATACAAATATTTAAATAGAAAAATGCTGAACACAGTTGCACAATTTAAAATATTTTGAAAATTTGTGTAGAATGAACAAAAATATAGCAATTGGACACAACATCAAATTATTTTAAAAAATTTGAAGGGCAATAATAAAAATTTAAAATAAAAACCGTTTAGGCTTACAAAAAGTTGTAAAGTCAGAAACTTTAAAAACAAGTTTGTATAGGATTACTTATTAACTCAGAATATTTGAGGCGGTGAACTTGCACTGATTTAAACATAAAAATAATATTGGACAAAATATTATTTGGCTTTCCTTTAGAATAAAATTAAAAAGTTTATTCAACATTTTATGAAAATTAAAACTTATATATACCATGTAGAAATATTCTATTTTATTTCTTTTACAGTAATCATACCTTTTATTATATTGTGTAAGAACCGAATAGTTCATTTTCTTCTGGAGAAAAGCCAAATATTATTTTGTTTAAATTTAATTTCTCAGACCAATAAGCATAAAATTAAAATATTGTTAAGAAACACTTAAATACCATGTTTTTTCTTACAACCTAACATCCTTTTAACAACATTTTTGTTTCTACTTATGCACGTATGATTCACCTTTCGTTGTGATAATGCACAATTTAGGTATAAACGATTTACTTTTTATTTTTGTGTTTTTCTTGTTTTACCTGGTTTTTAATAAAGATACAAATATTGCAAATAAAAAAAAATAAGATTGAACATATACCGGGTGCCCAAAAAGTGTTGGATTTGCTTTTAAACAGTCCATTGCTTTATGTTATAAAAGTGATATTTTTTTAAGGTTGTGTGCTACGGCAAAAGTACCTAAAAAAGAGTAAAGCAATATTTAGGAAAGGATAAAAATGTAACTAAGTAATTAACATTAAATTTAAAAATATTTTACGCAACTTTGTTTACAAATGATGTTGAACTTAAAACAGTCTGTAAAACTAAAAAAATAAAACATATAGAGGGTGTCCCATTACCAATAAAAAAAACAGTCATTTAGAGAAAATCCTAAAGCAGGATATACTTGTCATGTATGCACAAAAATGAATTTTTGTTAGGAAATACCAAGTTTTGTTAATATGAATAAAAAAATGAAAATGGCATTAGAAAAGTAAACTCGTAAGCACTTAGTATATACAAAATCATTTTAAAAGATAATGATTTTTTTGTTTACTTTTAAACTAGTAAAACCATGTAATAAGGGCAACAGTATTAAAAATAAAATATTTGAATAGTCAAGAAAACCTTAAGTCGTAGGTCTGACAAACTATATATACCGACTGTCCACGGATGGAGTTAATAAGAGGACAATTGGACCAAAATTTAAATTTTCAAAAAAAAATTATTCTTCAAAAAATTTTTGCTTGTAAAAATGAGATTTATGAAGAGAAAATGTTGATTTTGTATACAGGGTTCACAAAACCTAAAACAACTTTATTTTTCTTAAGGGTAAACTACCTTTGTTTTTCATTTTTAAGCAAAACATCATTAATAAAATTTATTTAGAATAATGTGTGTAATCGATAAAACATAAAAACAAAATTTTATTAAACTCCATAATTTGTTGAAAACTGGCATTTACACTTGAAAAACTGTGTATTGTAGGAATTTGGAGATAGCAGGTGTTTAAAAAGCAAATTATGAAAGTTCTTTGGATCATTTTATTATAAAAATTTAAAATAAATAAGTTTCTAATAACTTTAAAATCAGTTTCATTAATCTTTTCGATACCCCTGTTACATTAGAAAAGTTATTCATAATGCTATTCTAAATATTATTTTTTTTAAATGAAATTTTGCTTAAAAATGGAAAATAAAAGTAGTTTACTCTTGAAGAAAAATCATGATTATTAAGTTTTTGCAAACCTGGTATACAAAATCAAAATTTTCTTTTTGTGACTCTCATTTTTCTTACAAGCAAATTTTTTTATAAAGAATGACTTTTTTCGAAATATGAAATTTTTGGTCCATTTGTCCTTTTGTAAACTCCATCCATGTACAGTCTGTACCTATATGTATTTTTTTAAATCATATTTTCTTTAAATAATATACTTTAAAAAACTTGTTGTTATTAATTACCTCAAGTTAAAGTCAATTATTGGTAAATTTGTTACTTAAACCATTTTTTGTATTTTTTGACATATTTTTTGTGTTTTAGAGTAAATTTAAAATATTCTATTTACCCATATTAGTGGTTTTATTTCCTGTAGTTTTTAAAAGTTCTTGGAAACATTTTTAGCAAAATGTACCTTTATATTTAAACAGAATTATTGTTTTTAAAGTATTTTTTTCTTTAAAAAATAAAACGCGTTTTAAAATATAAAAATACGTGCAAAAATTTGTAAAAAACATTGCAAAAATAATCATTCTAAATACCTAAATTTTTACTACCATATGCTTTTATAAAATTAAACTCAAAGATGTCTTTCCGTAGTGTCCTCTTCCCGGTGGCGATGGCGCAGGGAACAAAGCTTTGATATCGGAAGCCAGAAGTCGCCGGTTCTATCACCAGCCGAAAAGACATGTTTAAGTCGTAGAAATTTTAAAATAACACCCGTGAAGGCACTACCGCGTTGTTTCTAGGGTATTATGAATTGCAAAAACTTTAGTACTCGGACGGAGTTCACGGATTAGCGGAAAAGATGGGTTAAACATCTAATAACCAACACTCACGGTACTTAGGCATAGCCTTCGTGAGGTGTCACAAAAAAATCTCTCCTTTTTGTAAACGTATGTAATTTGAATTTATACATAATAAACGTAGTGATTTTGCAGCAAAATCTTGTTCTAATATACGCGCCTTAAAACATTAAATAAGTGTACTTAATTCTATCCAAATCCGTTAATGGGTTTTAACGATACTTAAAAATACCGACTTTTCTACAAGAATTTAACATTTTGTATCTCAGAAATAAAGCAAAAATATGTTTAAAGAAACTTTTTTCATAAAAATACATTAAAAAAAATGTCTTCTTCATAAATATATGTACATATATACAGGCTGTTACAAATTGGAGAAACACCATTAGGATCTCGAAAACGGTAAGAGATACAGGATTGGTTAAATTGGGCAAAGTTGCGCATTTTTATGCTTAACAATATTCCGTTTTAAAAATTTAAAAACTTGTAGCGTTTCCGGAATTATCCGGCAAACCCGAAATTTTGCGAAATAGTTTTTATTGTTTTCTTGGTTTATTTAAAGAGATATTTTAAAACCAACCGCAGATTAACATTGCCCATTTTTCTGTTCTATAAAATGATGTCACTAAGTTTAAAATCCGACGTTCCGTCTTTGAGCCACCATCATAAACTATATTTTTTAAATGTGCGGAATATTTGGTTTTAAACTTAATAAACTTATAATTTAATTCTACAACCAACGATATATCACACTTTACATTTATGCGATGTTTCAAACCAATTAACCATCATCATTCACCATTTCGCCATTACAAATAACGCTTTTATCACAAACTATGGGGAAAATTTTCGTATGCAGGTAAGTAGGCATCCATTTTTTAAGACAGACTACGATTAAGTTGATAGAGGCGTTTTATTTAATTAAATGCTTTATTTTATTTCGTATAAGTAAATGTATGTAAATTACCTTAATTCTTGTACCTTTTACTTAAATTATGAATAAATAAATATTTAAAAGGAATTAAAATGAGTAGTAAATAGAAATAAATGGATGCATACATACCTTTAAATAAAAATTTTCAATATCGTTTGGAATAAAACGCAATTTTTAATGGAAAAAATAGTGGATGGTGTTTTTGGTTCGAAACGTCGCATACATGTAAACTGTGATATATCATTTTTATTTAGAGTTAAAATACGAGTGCATTAAGTTTAAAACCAAATATTTCGCCCATTTAAAAAACAAAGTTGGTGATGGTGGCTTAAGGACGAAACGTCGGATTTTAAATTTAGTGACATCATTTTTAAAGAACAGAAAAAGTGGCAATGTTAATGTGTCGTGTTAGTTTTAAAATATTGCTTTAAATTAACCGATAAAACAATAAAAACTATTTTGCAAAATTTCGGTTTTTGCTGTATAATTCCAGAACGCCTGCAAATTTTTAAAACAAAATATTGTTCTGCAAAAAAATGCGCAGCTTTGCCCTAATTTAATCAACCCTGTATCTCTTACCCTTTCCGAGATCCTAATGGTGTTTCTGAAATTTGTAACAGCCTGTATATAACCTTACTCGAAAATAAACACAGAATGTTTTGCTTATTTTGCTTTAGTCGTATCGGCATGCAAAAATTAGCCTTATGGTGACATAGTTTTTAAAGACAAGTATCCAATTTAAAAAGCTTGATGATTTTAAAATGGTTAAAGCAGTGTATAGCTCAAGGCTGATGCTCATTAGGTCGCTTTAATTACGCTGAAATTTTCAACTGTTTAGATTGTCTATTGTTTACATTGTAAGAAAATATTCTTTAAGACTCTAACAGGGCTTCGGCTTCAATAAATTGCAAACTATTCTTTATTTGAATAGGACTAAAATTAATTGTATCACACACTTTAAAACAAAATTTATTTTAAACTAAGTAAGTATCGGATATGGGTAAAATTATTTAAAAGCAAAATCCAAAAAAAAATGATATTTAACATCCCAAGTAACAATTTAGGCTTTTTAAAGCGTTAAAAGTATCTATAAAGCCAATATTAAATTTTCTTTACAAATCAAATTACCTGAAATAAAAGCCACTAAGCTTTCTTAAAACATTAATAGAACCAAAACGGCCCACCCTGACTCAATTTTGAAAATACCCTATATAAGTACAGGGTTTTTATTTATATTTTATGACCCACTTTTATATATACCCAAAAACAATAAAAACAAAAGTCCTGTATAATAGTTTCAACCATTTTTACCTATAATCTATTGAGCATAGAAAAAGAAATAAGTGATTTTTTTTTTAATGGGACACCCTGTATATTATATTACTAATAAAAAAACCTTTAGAAAACCTTTAAAAAATAACCACATTTGATATATCTATATTCAATTATTTTGAAAATAGGGCTCTTTAAATCTGAATATAATTTCCTTACATCTACAGTCTCAGCTTAATGCTGTAGGTGGATATAATGGAACTTCTATCTACTATGTTTCGAATTTAAGTGTCATATTTTGAGAACTATTATTGATAGATATATCAAATGTGGTATTTTTGTAAAGTTTTTCTAAAGACCTTTTAATTGTGATATAATATACAGGGTATTCCGTTTAAAAAAGTATACCTCTTAATTTTTCTTGAGCTTTTGATGTTCATTGGTTTCTTTTTTAACTTTTATACAGGACGTTTTATTTTATCTTTCTTGTTTATAGTAAAAAGTGGGTAGCAAAATATAATGAAAACCCTGTACAAATTTAAAAACTTCATAACAAAAATATTGCAGTTATTATCGGTATATAAAATTTTAACTAAATATATGTAAAGTTTTTAAAAAGATTTATTGTTTGTTATTGATTAACTAAAACAAATGAAGCCAGTCTGTAATGGCAGATTATCTGGACCACCAAAATAAATTATAATAAGTAATCGACCTCTGGTTGGCAATTTCCTGTAACACAGCCAAAAACAAAGCTGCTAGAATATATTGCTTTAATAGGATCGGCAAACTTGTTAGGTTAAGCTTGATTTATTTAGGTTATAATATTTATTGGTTAAATAGGATTTTAAGTAAACTTTTAAAAAACAGTATAAAAAATATTATAAGATAAAATAATTAATAAGTTATAACAAAATATGAATTATAAATTAAAAAGTTAAGGATAGGTTTGTTCTGGTTATTTTTTTCGACGGTCGGTATGTTAATATTTAGGGTGTTTTTTTTCCTTTTTATCTTTGTGACATCTCACAAAGGCTTATGCCTAAATACCAAAGTACCGTGAGTGCCGGGTTGTTGGATATTTAACCCATTTTTTACCCTGTTCCGTCAACGTTATCCAAGCACTGAAACATACAGTTTTGCATTTTACAGCACCTTTTAGACAACGCGGTAGTGCCACCACGGACGTTATTTTTTTTAAATAACTACTACCTAGAATTGGCAGAATACTACACAGAGGCTTTGACAATACCATCTGTGAGGTGAGCTATTTAAAATCCGTGGAAGGAACCGAGTTTAACTATATTTTGATCTATTTTGACCACAAATAACTTTAGAACAAATAAAGTTATCAAGATGCGGTTCTCGCAGAGAGTCATATTCTCGCCATTTGGTTGTAACATTGTTAAGGGCAACTTTGTTATTTTAAATGGAACACCATGTATATTTTTGTACCATTTTAAAATTCAATTTTGCTCTTTAAAAAATTAAATGGGCTATGGTAATAATTAATAATAAATTTTTCTTTTAAAATTGCAAGACAATTAAAAATATTATTTGACAATAAAAATTTGCAACACACAATAGTCTAAGAACCGAATAGGAAGCGAGCTTCACCCATTTGTTTACCGGATAAAAACTATTTTGTATTAAAGATTAAGTATTTAAACAAAGGTATTGCCATGGGGTTGCCTAAAAAAATAGGTCCAGGCTATGACCAATTAAAAAGAGTAAGTTTTAAAATTTATGAGTGACCCTGTATAATGTCAATTTTTATTTTTTAATTGTATATGGCAGTAGCAATATATTAGTACATTTTGTTTTTTTTTGTTTAATAAATAAAGTAGGAGTAAATTTTTTAAATTCAAACTTTAAAAATGTTTTTTGGTACATTCTCTATTATTTAAAAATATATCTTTTAATAACTAGCACTGAATTTACTATAATTCTGCAGTATTTGGTATAGGGTAAACATGTTTAAAGTACAGCTTATCATTTAGTTTGCTTTACCATCATATAAAACATCTGACATAATGTAAAAGTTATCATAAGAAGGCAATAATTTTTATTAAAATTTTAACCACTTCGTAGTTTAAAAACTAAGGCGTTTATAACATACGTCTGTTTAAAGGTAAAAGTGGATAAGTTTATTTTGTTAAAAATATGTTTAAACATTTATAGGTTATTTATAGTTTTTACAGAAATAATTTATTACCTTCATTTATGACATCCATAGATCTTCATTGAAATATTATAAATTGTGGGTCAAACTATAGAGCTAATATACGTTTTTCTTGTAGACAAACTATGAGAAATGATTCAGTAAAAGCGAACCTGTCAACAATTTAAGGATTCAGGAATTATGATTATTTTTGATAAATGGTGCGACTCATAAAACCTGCATTTTTTCGGTTTTAACAGGAAACTTTTTATTAGTGTGCATTAAGTTTTCTCTGTTTTGTGAATGTTACGCGATTATTCCGGCGTTTGTGGACTGATTTTAAAAACCCTTTTTTTATTTGAAAGAGTATACTTCCACGGTGATCCCATGAAAAAAAAACAAGTTAGGATCGTAAGAAAAAATGGTACTAGACCCATTTTTTCTCTGCCGTACGTTGTTCGTGCGGCAAAGCTGCCTCTAGTTAGGAAATATGCTCGATAATAAAGGAACGCTTTCAGAATCGACAACCTTGAGGCAAAATTGAACTTTTCACCGAACTCAAAGAGGTACAAGTAGTGTTTCCTACAGTAAAAATCTCAAGCACGTGTAATTTTATTGGTTGAAAGCGCTACAGACGGTCATGCAGAACTGTCGCGTTGGGGGTCATGGTTAGTTCTGGTTAGTTAAATATTTTTTTGTTTTTGTTTTTATTTGCTTTAAACTTATTAAATTACACGGGCATTTGCTTTTAAGGGTATGTTTACCGATTTATTAGTAATATTAATAAACCAAAAAGCAAAAAATAAACAGTTTAAAAAAGAATTAAACCGACTTCAAAACAATAATAAAACTTACTAAAAAGTAAAAAATAATAAAAAAGAAGTCTGGTAATAACACATGTTTTAAACTACTCAATGTAAATAACTTAATAAGCAAATTTTTTGTACTTTAATACTATAATATGATATTACTTGACTTCGTTTTTTTATTTTTTTATTATTTATTTTACATGTTAGTGAACATACTGGACTTTTGTTTCGGTATGTTTTAATCGGTTGTTTCATATGCCTATGTTTATGTTATACGCATTATTTTTACCATAAATATTAAAAACAGTTAATAAAAATAAAAAATATAAATAAATAATTGAAAGCTGCCGGCAAAATTCTATTAGAACAATTTTAAACAGCAGTATATATTTTTTTAAATAGAAATATAACTCTTAAAATTTGTTAGTTATATCAAAGTTATATGTACTTTAATAAAAGCTTCATTAAAATGCAAATAAAATGCAATTTTATTGTCGCTTTTCCTAAAATGCACGCAAGGAACAAATTTAAAAAATGATAAAAAACTTTATTGAAAACAACTTAAAAGAAAGACTGTTTTTTAAAAAGTTTTAATAAACTCTTGCAAGAAACTGATTGTTTTGTCAGAAAAACGAAAAATATACGTAATTTTTGTAATTACTTACATCTTTTACCCTAAATAACTTTTAAAGTTTATTAAAAAACTACAAATTTCCGTTAATAAGTTGTAAAATTTAAAGGTAAAAAAGAGTTTCATATTATGTGAATTAAAAACGCATCAGCAATTAAGAGAAAGTAATTGAGTTTTAAATTGAAAATCAATTTTTCGAAGATTTTTTCTAGGAGAAAATAAATTTTTACATGCCAACGAAACAAAATCTCCATTGCAAGTAAAGCTGCGTAATATTTAAATCAACAATTTTTTGTATCTTTCTAACAACAAACTACCTACTTTTTATTAAAACAACAAAAAAGAACATATAATATCTAAGTAGTTTATATTTGCCCATTTTTAAACATACGAACCACTTCCGCACCATAGATAACTCACATTTGGAACCGCAGTAGCAAGAAGCATTTTTTGGATTTTTACAACCTCGCGCAGTAAACAAATCGGGGGTGTACGAAAATGCGCATATGCAGAATGCAATACCGGCACACCGTACTCCTCGTTCACGGTCTGACCCTGACGGTCATTAGCTACTGTACTATGAACCGGAAACCAAGACAATCGGCTATAAATTCTTTCCGATAATGCGGATAGTCTTGCGCCTGCGCACAAACACATTTTTTGTCCATGAAAAGTAACTTTTGTTTCGCGCAGGTAATAACATTGGCAATCCATCAAGATTAATGTTCCTCACCCATTGAAAAGCCATAAATACGTCTGTGTGTAATTGTAAAAATAAAATGTGGCTTTAAAGAATTTTGGACTTTATAAAAATTACAACTTTTTTACCACATAACAAAGTTTTTAGGTAGTGTGTATACCTTAGTTGAATAATAATTCAATGGTAAAAACATGTTGAAAGTTTTAAGTACTTTTATTTTTTTGAATTTTCTTATTCCTTTTAAAATTCTAAGATCCAAAACTTCTTAAATATCTGGACTAAAAGAAAAATTAAAATTAAATTCTTGTTTGTATAGCTCTAAAAGAAGCATTAAAAGCTTGTAAATATTTTAGCATTAGCCTACAAACCTTAACTTTTAAATTTCATTAAGATTTTTTTCTTTTGTGTATTTAAACTTTATTACAAATATTTTTTGGCAAATTAGGTTTTTTTACCTGTACCTTGTTTGCTGAAATGCCACGTGGTAGGTGCGATGCGTGCGACAATTTGCATTAGGGTCAGTGTATGCAAAGTCATTTTTAACCCAGTGGGAAAATGGAAGGAATTGGAAAATTATTGCTACCTATTTGTTGTTTGCTAAAATAAAATGTTATAATTACTGTAAGCCCTAATTCTAATTTTAATCGCTTAAAAATAAAATCACAACCGACAGTAAAGTGTAATACTGTTATAAATTTCAAACACTATCATCATAATTTGTTTATTAAGTAATTCGTATCAAGAACAAAAAATGTAAACTATTATATTGAACAACTTTTAAAACTGTTTGAAATAATTTCTAAAAGAAAAAATAGTTTTCTATTAATTACCAGTCTTTATAATTTGCGGTATTTTATTTAATTTAAAATAAGTTGTCTTACTAACGAAAAATATTTTAGCAACTTTTATTTTCATTATTAATTATTGTATTTTCTTAGATTCAAACTCTTGACCTTTTTATTGTTTGATGTACGGTTTTTGCGGTAATAAATAGAAACCAATTCTAGGCATAGTTAAATCCCTATCATATTAAAGAATAAATAACAAAGGTTACCATGCCAAAAATGGTTTTTATTTTTTCTGCAAAAACCGTTGATAGAACAAAAAAACAAAAGATTAAATTTGTTCTAAACTAAACGGGGATTCATAAAAAGTTTTTTTTTAGAAAAATGTAGTAGCGTACTTTTTTTTCTTAAAAATATTTAACCTAAACCCCTCATGGACGACACTAGTAAAAATTTATTTCCTCTGGTATGTCAAAAAATGTCTTCTGATGCATAGGAGATATCTTTCAAAATTTTTAATAATATTTTAATTGTTATAAAGTTATAGTTTAAAAACTAAGACGTTTAGGACATATATTCATATAAAGTTTTTTTCCCATTTTTATTGTAGAATCACCCCTTAAATTTTGTTGGTTCAGTTAGTTAGATAGGGTTGGCTTGATTTAAAGTTTTAAGACTGACTGCGACCTCTATACAGATTGTCCAGTAACTCAACCGAAAAACTTTAAGGGGTAATTCTACAATAAAAATTAGGAAATAAAACTTTATATAGACATTTGTCCTAAACGTCTTAGTTTTTAAATTTAGGAGTGTTATTATATTTTAGGGGGCCCTACTTTACTTGTTTGCCCCAGGGCCCCTGCTGACCTAGCTACGCCAATGATATCTCGGCATCATTCTGTAAACGTTTTGTAAACTAATTTGATCAACAGCGATGGAACGAGCACCTTAACTAAAATGACCAATGACGACCCTTACTTTACAATAATAAACATAAACAATATTTAACTATAAACATCAAGAAATGTGTAAGTAATTTTTAAAAACGGTATTTTAATTCATTTTTTGATTTATAATATGCCTATTTTAAAATAACTAAAATAGACCCAAAAACTATGATGTTAATTATAATTTTAAATGGGTTAGTAAACAGATCTTTTGTTTGTTTTATTGTTTTTATTGTATTCTGTGCCTTTCTTCTTCTTTTTAACATAAATCAAATAAAGTAACTATTTACTTTCCTTTCCTTCACTTTCTAACAGTTATTTTATTTAAAATTACTTTATCTAAAAATAATCCAACTTTTTAATAGGTATAAAAATCACCTAAAAAACAATTGGTATAGAACGTAGAAAACTATTGTTTAAATAAAAATAATGTATCGCATTAGATAAAAACTTAGTAAATGTAGTTTTTGTGAATGTTTTTCGTCGTTCTAACGTCAATTCTAGCGCTTAAATCCGATGTTGCTGATTGTAGTTTTCAAGGTACATAGTTTATAAGAACTGTCATTGCTCTCCCAAAGATGTTCATAGTTCAGGCCACACAAGATTGATTTATTTTTATTCTAGCAGTAAGAGTTCGTTGGTTAAAGAAGATCGTATTATTTTTTTACTTTGTGTTACTTCTTATAATAAATATCTCAGTATCAATACAAGTAATACGGATACCTCATTTTTTTGTCATTTTTAGTAACAAAGTCTTGGTAAATAAGTACAGAGTACTGTTACCGTAAAGCTGAATTAGTTTGGCTATCTAATGGGCGTTTTGTATAATTCTTACGTTAAAATTAAAACTAACTAAGTAATTAATTAAATTAGTATTTATTATTAGATGATTATTATTATCAAAATAGAAATTAAATAAGGGTGCTTAGTAAGCATTAATTAATAAACACTAAATTTTATGTTATAGTTTTAAACATTAGGATGCAGTTTTTTTATTATATACTTTAAAAATTAAAGTGGTTACTACAAAATAAAAACAATTTTATATGTGACCCAGGAAACTTATAATGTAATAATATATGTTATAAACTTTATAGTCAGATATAATAAAGATGGATAACAATAGAAAAATACAATGTGTTATTCTCTTGCTTTGTGAAGTTTTCCAAATGAAAGATACAAAATATTTTAAGTTACAGTTAGTTATAATGTAGGAAAATATAAAAATAATAGTTTACAGTCAAAATATATTTAACATGTTAATTTATTTATTAATTTATATAAATCATTGTCACAGTAATACATTACATCATTAGAAGAAACTTTCAAATTATTTTTTTTGTTAACAAGAAAATTATTAGTTATTGCAATTATGAGTATAAATATTTCACAGTAAAGAAAGTGGTTTTAAAATAAAAAATATAATTGAAATAGGTTTAAATCATTAAACGTATATTTTAACAATATTGCTACTATTTTAAAGCGGTAAAATATTTCTGGTTCCTTATTTAGAACAGTAGTTTAACGCAGGTTGCATTTTAGGAAAATATGTTATATGTCTTAGTTTCAGTGAAAAACGAAAGTAATAAGTAAAATATTTCGGATAGTAAAGACTTATTGTGGATCTTTATGTTATTGCTTAGTTGTATATTACGTTAAGAAGTACTACATACATATTATGTATAACATTTTTTTGCATGTGAAAATTTAAACCAAAAGAAATCAAAAAGCGGTAAACATTAACCAAATGTGTTGATGAATAAACAAACCACCGTCATATACAGGGTTTTCCAACTCTATCTATATATGAAATAACTTTGACTCTGTACAAGGTATAAAATAAACTCCAACCTAAGAACCAGCCATAACTAACGTCATGCTGTTTTTTTAGTGAAATTAAAAATAAAAATAGAGTTATTTGTTTTAAATTAAAATTCTGTTTTTAAAACACCTTGTATAATAACTGGTACTGTTGGTAGAAAGAGTGTATGCAAAAAACATTTTTTATTTTAGGTTTATTTTATAAATCGTGTACTGTCTCCTCCGTGGCGAAGTGGACAGAGCTTTAATCTTCGAATAGAGTTGGGACAATTTATATTAAAAATGTCTGTCTTATTTTATTGCAGTATTTGTTAACGCATCATCTACATTATCTAGTACTGCCATAAGTCAAGATGAGAAAAGGTAAGCCTCGTATTTTTGATTTTCAAGGAACACTAAAAAAGTTATTTTTTTAAAACCGAGAGAAATGCATGCTCTATGGTGAGCAATATTTATCAAAAATAATTATAATTGCTAAATCCTCAACTTGACAAGTCTCGCTTTTACTAAAATATTTTCCATAGTTTGTCTACAAGAAAAACGTATATGCTCAATTGTAGCTAAATCAGATTTTTTTTGCAACGAGATTAAATACAGTATTTTGGAAAAACTCCCGTAAGTCCAGTTCTGTCTAAATCTATTTGACCAAAGTTGGCAAACTTAAAGAAAACATATTTACCTTTAGCCCTTTAAAAACAAAAAGATAGGCGCAACAGATAAAAGTTATTAGTTAAAAAGTGTGCAAGTTTAATTTGGCCCACCCTGTACATACATACATACAGGGTGTAATTTGGTTGATGGCTAAAAATAAAGGGTATGATTCCTTACCTTATTTTAGGAAAAAAAGTTTATATAAACATATGTCCTAAACCTCTTGACTATTGAGATACACAGTGTTAAATTTTCAAAAAAAAATTATTTTTTTTTATTTTGGCATTATTATTACCGACATGAAAGGGGTAATTAACCACTAACTTAATTAAATTTAGGTCCAGTGGCGTCTCGAGACGCAATTGAAGGAATATTTCAACAAAAAAAGGTACGTCACTGACTGTGTAAATGTGTGTTAAATTTTTATGCTTTCTTTCGATTGTGCGAATAAAAATATTGCTCTTATGTATCCTAATTTTTTTCGTAACTTGTTTAGTTTAAGAGAAAAAATTCACCTTTTTGCATATTTTTAGACCATAAAAGAAGCATGGTGGAATTTTTCTTTTAAAAAATTAGGTTTTATAATTTTTAATTGGCAATTATGTAACAAAAACAGCGGACGCGAGTCATAAGGGGGGCATGGGGCCATGCCCCCTTTATACCACATCCTTTGTAACCAAATATTTTATACAAACCCAATGACCATATCATTTAATGATAATATGCTCCCCCACCCGAGGGGTGAAGGTAAGTGTGAATTTGAAAAGTGGGGAGCTCTTTTTTGCTTTCCAAAAATTTCAACGTTCCACGTCCCTCAAAGTTGTATTTTTTCCAGATACGGCAAAATTTTGCCGCACTTTTCCTTGAGCCGGCCCTGTTGCCCCCGCCTCAAAAAGTTAATATGACCGCCCCTGAAAAACAGCTTTATCTCTCTCGACGAGAATGTCCTCTTAATTTAAAGACTATTTATATATTTTATTTCTTTGCCACATAAATCTTAATAGAGTTTAAAGTAATATAATTTTTATAATTTATACAGAGTGTTTCTAAACAAATATGAACATATTTCCTAAACGTTAAAGTTTTTGAAGTACAGGGTCTTAAAATTTCAAAAAATCAATTTTTTTAAATACCTAACTATTCTTTACTTAATTTTGCTTTAATTGGACAATATTATTATTGACATTAAGAGGGTGATTCATCGCTTACTTATTTGCATTTAGTAAGTCCAGTGGCGTCTCGAGAGGCAACCGAAGGAATATTTCCAACAAAAAACGGTACGCCACTGACTGTATAAATGTGTGTAAGATTTTTGTGCTTAAACAAATAAAAATTCTGCTGTTGTTAGGGTCTTCTTATTTTTTTTCGTATCTTGTTTAGTTTAAAAAGTAGTAAAAAAATAAAATTGCATATATTTAGACCATAAAAAAGCATTGCGGGATCTTTTATTTTAAAAATAGGTTAAAATTTGTTTTTATTAGCAATTATAAATGCAATACAATAAAATAACAAAAATAATTAATACTTATTAAAATAAGGTTTATATCCAGTGTAACAGTTTTTACTAAAATTAGTGTGTTCGAAATTGTTTTTTGAAAATTTTAACACCCTGTTTTTTAAAAACTAAAACGTTTAGGACATACCTATGTTCATATAAGGTTTTTTTCTATTTTTTTTAAATAAAAATCACCTTTTAAAATTTTTTGCATTTGTTTAGAAACACCCTGTATATTTAAGGAAATGTATGTATACAATGGTTTTAAATTGTAGGAGCAATTTTAAAACAAGCAGCATTTCGTGACACAAATTTATACGATCCTAAAGATAAACTAAAAGTAGTGCCTATCCTAATAGTGCGGGAAAGTCTGCAAGCTTACGAAAAATGACATTCATCTAATAAAAAAACTTCACTTCACTTTTTGTACTTCATCTACCTTTAGTCCAACTAAAACCTCATAAAAAGTAAATAAAACGTACTGAATGCTTTCTAGCATAAAAATGTGTTTTTAAATAATAATAGGTAATTTAACACAGTAAAAAGTAAGAATTGACACATGGTTGTATTGTATTTATGTTGAATTAAGAACTAAAATCAAATCAGATCGGAAATACAGGGTTTTGAAATGTATTAAAACAAAACTTTAAAAAGGGTTGAAACACCTAGACCCGACGAGAGGGCGTGGAAATCGGTACAAATTACCAGGGCCCGGACTAAAGGGGGCTCACGGGGAGTTAAAGAACGTAAGTGATAATAGATAGGAGATAAAGTGGCTTAAAAAATACACTAAATATTAGGTGACTACTTTTTTTCTCGTAAAGTTATTGTTTTAGTAAGTTATTACATTTTACTATTTAATTTCAGTATTAAGGGGACCCGTAACTTTTCTTGAACCTGGACCCCCAAATGGCTGTCGGCGGTCCTGGAGACACCAACCAAAACGTTGCTTGGTAGGTACGCCATCGATAAATAAATTATTTGTCAGAAAATCTATTAAACAAACGCAAACAATACAATTATATTTTTTTATTTTATTTAAATAAATAAATAATTAGGTCACAAAGTACTTTTTAAAAGAAGCACAATTAAGTAAAAAGCAAATAATAATATATTTATCTTAAAGAACTCCTTAAAAACACTAATTCCCGTACAATTAAGATTAGCGTCTAGAATAAAAACTCCGATCTAGTATTTCACAACACACGGACGTGGAAAAACATTCACGTTAATTACGGTTGCCCTATGCTTAAACTCTCAGCTACTTTTTAATAAATAGTCCATTAGCCCGCAGAGTGTCAGACCTTAGTTTTTTTGTAAAAGCTGAAAGTTTGTCAGTGCATACTCCCAACATTGGTAGAAACAATGGTGGACTATGTCTTTGTAAAGATAGTCAGATGAGTCAGATTAAGATTTTCATTTTTAAATAAAACCCGGTTCTATATTGCTATCCTCTTTGGGGTTTTATATTAGCAAAGCACAAGCCATAGAAAAAAAAATAAATAGTGCAAAAAATTACTATTTTTTATGCTAAATTACCTTTTATTCAATAACTAAACCACTCGTTACAAAGTTTCACATTTTTTTAAACTTGTCACTAAATCACGTTAATTTGTATTATACAAGGCAGCAATAAATGTTGGGTAAATACAAAATAAACGTAACCTACAATTTTAAGACTCCGGTGTAAAATATTAATACGACGATTTCTGTATGATTTTCACTTTCAATGAAGGTTGTAACTAAGCTACTGAATAAGAGATGTCGGTAGCAGTTAAAGAATAAACTTAGGGTTCCATATTATCTGCAAGGTTCCATATTACTACCTTTTAATTTACCAGATACCAAAGAATAATGAACTGAAACTTTCGTCATATATAAAAAGCTGAATTTTATATGATGCTACTTGGGTACCCAGTGGAAGATATTTCCTTAGTCGCCAGACAGTTTTGGCAGTTCCAACCTCTTGGCAGCACCAGCGTAGCAAAGGGGGCAGTCGGCCCCTGGCACCTGGTTACCCAGTAAAAAGGGGTTATTAACAAAATTTTAAGAGGAAAAAAGTAAAGAAAGAGTGGCCCCGACCTTAACAAAGTATATCATGTTTCTTTAAAGGTGGTGGACAATGTTATGTTTTCAATAATACTACTTTCTTGGACTTCCTTTATTTTTCAAATGATACACGACGTTTCGGATCATATCTATGTCCAACCATTTTTAAGTGATAACTAAACTACTCTTGAGAAACAACGACTTATATACTATGTGTGTTCACCGAAAATTGACCGATTTTTCACGGTTCAGCACCGGATGCCAGATAGTATATGTATGTCGATGCTAGGCTTGCTAAATACATTTTTATTGTTTAAAATCACAGCTGTTCTTTAAATTTAATTTCTTTTCAGTGATCTTCTTTATTATATATTATAATATTGGCTAGTCTTAAGAAACAGTGTCAATGTAGGTTTAAGATTTTAGTGTTATTAAACCATAGCATGCCATAGTCTAACACGTTTAAATAAATTACCATATCGGTTAAAGTATTTCATCGTTAAAAAGCCTTTTATAAGTAGTTTTTATTTATTAAATTAAAGTTTAAAAAAAGTCTTAACATCTTTTTTATTGAGCAATATGACGCTATTCGTACTAAAAAGCTTTTGCACAAATGATTCGGTTAAGGTGTTTGAAATGTTTGTTTTTTGCGGTCATATTATGGCGTTATCGGCGTTAAAGTAAAGCTCTCGGAAAAAGAAAATAAGCACAAGAAGGAGGGATAATAATGATTATAAGGTCTCAACATTCTTTAATTTTATTTTTTAAGTAAGCCCTCCAAAAAAAAAAAAAAAAAAATGTTGTTATATACTGCCGTGATTAGCAAAAACGCCGTATGTGCAAAAAAGTTGAAACGAAGTAAATCGTGTTTAAAGTAAATTGTCCAGCCGTACCAAACGATTTTCTAAAACCTTTTTTTTTTACCGCATCTTTTTTTTAAACGCGGCAGCTGATTTATGCTTAGGACAAATGGATCACTTGCAATTTAGATGCAGTATTTTTGTTAAACAGCCAGTAGATATGGCGTTTATCCTGAGCTGTTTTATATTATAACAGATTTTGATTTTCGTTTTAGATATTGCGTTTTAGAGTTTTTACGTACAATTGAGCGTTTTTACTAATTTGGCAAGAAAATAATGCAATTTTAAACTTATTGATTTGAAAACAAAAATTGACCCGAAGTGCAGATACGGCGTTTCTGCTAATCACGGCAGTATACGAGTCGGGTGGATACACAAAATTTGTCTGCTGTTTTCTTTTAATTAGGATAAAACCTTTATATTTTTTTTGTATATTTTCAATTTATATACAGGCTGTTACAAATTTGAGGGACTACCATTAGGTTCTCGGAGACGGTAAAAAATACAGGGTTGGTTAAATTACGGCAGAGTTGCGCATTTTTATGCTTAACAATATTTTGTTTAAAAACTTAAAAATTTGCAGCGGTTTTGAAATTATTAAAATAGAAATCAAAATTTTTCCAAGCAATCTCTATTTTTTTTAGTTTATTTGAAAAGATATTTTAAAACAAACGACATATCATTGCTACTTTTTTATTTTATTTATTCTATAAAATGATGTTACTAAATTTAAGATCTGACGTTTCGTCTTCGAGCCACTCTAATCAACTTTGTTTTTTTAATAGGCAGAAATATTTAGTTTTAAAAACCTAATAAACTTAAATTTTAATTCTTAATCTAACGACATGTTACACTTTTTGTTTATGCAATGTTTTAAAAAGATAAAATTACCTGATAAAGCCTGAATGGTCTTTTTGTTGGGTACACGCCTGCAAAGAATGGGACCGCTTCGGTCCTGGTCCCGGAGTTTACGAGCTGACCCTGTTCAGTCCTATTGACCCCTATAAACTGGCTGGTCGCCTAAAACAAAATAAGAAAACACCCCAAACACCCAAAAATTCTAATTTAAATCGACCTTTCGGTGGCAGGTGTGCTACCGTTGTCAAGTGATTTGATTTTTATTTTTTAACCTAATTTTAACTTGACAACGGTGGCAGACTTGCCACCGTTGTCAAACCTCGTTTTTAATTAGAATTTTTTGGGTTATTAGGGGTTTTCTTTATTTTGTTTTTTGGCGACCGGCCAGTTCATAGGGATCAATAGGACTAAACAGGGTCAGCTCGTAAACTCCGGGACCAGGACCGAAGCGGTGCCATTCTTTGCGGGCGTGTACTCAACAGAAAGACCATCGAGTATGAATCTGCCTAACCAATATAGAGCATATCTTCAATACTGATAAAGTTTGTCGAAATTCGACGCGTTTAATAAATTTTAAATTTAAAACGGATACAGGTTATAATATGTTGTAGTTTAGGTAGTAGTTTCTTTAAAAATGTAAAAAGTTTTATAATGCAAATGTAGATCATAAAAGGCATGATTTGAAAAGTTTGTAACAAAGTGGTAATCTTATCTTTAAACCTAGAAAAAGTTGTTGTTAGCAAATACTTAAGTTTAAAAGTTTTTAAAATTTTAATTAATGGCCGAAAATTTAGGATTTAATTTTTAAATAGGTCTTAATTATCATCTAATATGTATAAGCTAGTATAATTGTATTTTTAATCAACGTCTGTAGAGAGTGATGAAATAAATATATTTTTTTAAAACCATACCGGAATATAAGGTTTAATATGGTATCGATTTAAATATCTGCAAATATTTATATATTATAGATATATCTTGGTTAGTCTTAAACTTTGGCATATCGAAGACTATCCTAAATCCACTTTTTGGCTAAACAAGAAGTAAAGCCACATAATTTAACAATTTTTTTATTAGTTACTTAATAAAGGAATAAGCAAGATTATATGTATTCTTTTTACTAAAATCCGGTAGAAGCAAATAAATCTGGCAAATCTTAAATATAAAGGGAGGTATACAAATAAATAAAGTTGGCATCACGTACACTCAGATTCATAAAAAGTCGTTTAGGTATTAGAAAAAGGGTTATCCTACCTAATTTTAACGTAAAACTAACTTTTTGACTGGTTTTTGTTAAAGGTCAATAAATGTTATTAAGTATTTAATAAAAGAAAACATTGGTGTGCACTGGTTTTCAAAACATCTGGGTGGTAAAACTTAACAAATTTTGACTTTGTGAAGCTGTGAAAGCTAATTGCTCTGGGCCAGTAATAAAATTGATTTTATGGTAAGAATACTTTTAAAACTTTTTTTTTTGGGGGGTTCTTTTTAACGAGTCCACCACGAATATTTATACCTCCATACGCTTTAGCCCAGCATGTCAATGTTAAATATTTTGGATGTTGGACTGGGCAAACGCGTTAATTTTTTTGTCGTTTTTAAGTTTACCACAATGTGCACATGCAATTTTTAAACACTGTGTCGAAAATCTTAAGAGTTATAGTTACGAAACCCGCCAATCCGATACCAAAAAATGTCCATGAGTCTTATGCTTGCGCGATTGTAACGCATTTGCATATAAAATATTGGGTTAACTTGTCCGAATAAAAAGTGACGCGTTAGCCCAGTCCGATACCCGAAACATAAGACATTGACAGACTGGGTTAAAGCGCCTCTTTGATATATGGCGGTATAATTATTCGTTTTAGACTCGTCGAAAAGAACCCCCAAAAAGGTTTTAAAGAAGATAATATAATTACTGGACCAAGAACTAAAACCTCATTTAAAAAGTCAGTTTTAGAAGACGGTGCTGAGATAAAAATAAGGAAAGGTATTTGTCTTTCCAATCCGCCTTTTGATGAATATAACTATACAACAAGCAAAGGAAGGAATAAATTATATAATTAGTTGATGGGCTTGTTGCTTGCTTTAAACATTAAAACAGTTATGATATGCAGAAATGTAAATATAAAGCTTCTATTTAAAAAAACAAATTGCAAGCTTTTGACCCCATCACAGTACAAAAAGTTTGGGAACCTCTGACTTATCTAATGGTCAAAATATACAGAGTGTTTTCTAATTGCAGTGAGACAATTTAAAGGCGAATTCCTAAACCATTTTTATAAAAAGTTTATATAAACATGGGTCCTCAAAAGGGGATGTTGAACTTTTTAAAAAGGTTAAAAATTTCCAAAACAAGTTTTTAGTTAAATTTATAAGACTAGATATTTATGTATTATTGTTGTTGTTACATAATTGCTAATAAAAAGTTATAACAATTAATTTTTACAAGAAAAGAATGGCTAAATGTTTCAGGAATATGCCGTTTAGCATTTTTTTCCTGGCAAAAAATGTTTTTTAGAAGTTTCATCAAAAAATGTAAAAGTTGCACGAAAGGTCAGTGGCGTACATTTTTTGCCAATAATATTAGCTAAGATGCCTTCTGCGCGGCCACTGGTCTCACTAATTTAAAAAAATAGTTTAAGGCTAAAATAACTTTTTATTTTAACAAACACAACAGCTAAATTTTATTTAAATGGAATAGGGCATATTTAAGATATTATTAAAAACTTGATTTTCCTCATTAAAGTTTAACACCCTGTATTTTCAAAACAACTTTTTATATAGAATTGTAAAGTTTCCATATATTTAAACTAAATACATTAAGGTTCTGTCGTATACAAACAACATTTATTTTTTTTTTTATATATTTACCATAATTTATTTGCGCAATGTACCTACCTGCCTAAATCATTATTAAACAGTAAAATCAATTTTTTGTCACAACAAATAAAAATGTTATGTACATATGTATGCATCACTGCATTAAATCCCAAAGTAGGTGTTCTGGTTAATAACTATTTGGAAATTAAAATTGGCATTATTTTAGGTTTTCTATTTTAAAAATATTTAATTTCACACATCAAACAACAGCTATTCTATTAAAGGCTTATAATTTTAGCAAATAGAAATTCTCTGGATGGAGGGTAATATTCATTTAAAGCTTTATCAACTATACGGATGCAAAAATAATTAAATTTTAATGAAACATTAAAAAAAAGCTGGCTGATCATTTCATGCTTTTTGTTTATTTTTCCCTAAAATGGTAAGTTTAAAATAAATATTTAAAACAGACCCTTTATTAATTTAGTTTGACTTAGGAGTTTAAACAAAACAATTTATTAGGTTGCTAATAATACTGCTTATAAAACAATTTTACAGATAAATAATGTAGTTTGTTTGCTAACCGAAACCATCAATAACGCTTATTATTTTGTGTTATTTGTTTTTCAATGGATTTATAACTAAAATAAATGTGAAAATTAATAACAGAATATATAATTTAAACTAAAGCAAGAACTTTAAAATAAAAAGGTAAAACATAAATAAAACGTATTACCTAGTTAGTGTAACTTCTTGATATCCAGTACATGGTGTTTTTTTTTCATTGGGAATATAGGTTATAAGCTAAACCGTAAGAGATACAAGAAAACTAAGATACACGTGCCACTTTATTTTAGTGTTTAGTTTAATGACGTAATCAAATACACGGTGACTTAATTAATTTAGAAGATACAAGGTGCATCCTAAAATTTGTCGATTTTTTTTATGTCTTATTATTCGGACATTTATGAAGATAGAAAAATACTTTAAATTCAAGAGTTTTATACGTTTAACGTTAAATCCAGTGGAGTGTTTTAAATAGATATAAATGTTTTATTTTGGGATTTAACTCAAATTTGCATTTTTTTATGGGAAACTTTATACCGAAGCATCTAAAAAATTGTATTTTTCTTGTGATTAAAACAATATCAAAGAAAAAATATAATTAATTTGTATTTGACAATATCGAACACTTAATATTTGTATTGTTCTAAATAGCAAAACTAACAAAAAAAAAAAAAGAAATTAACAGAGTTATTTATGAATTGAATAAATATTCATTTATTTTTTAAAGGGTATGTATACCAGATCAGCAGGCAATGTGAGGAAAAAAGACAATCTAACGTGAATACCGGCATGTAAATATTTCGTAATTAATGATTCATTATACATCCATTGTTCTTGCTTTACTGGCCTATATACCCTTTGCTATTGCTTATACAGTATAAAAACTCAATTTAATAATAATACAAAAACATTTAATAACCTAAACAGTAACAACCACAAAAAATAGATTTAATCATAATAGCAACTTAAAAATTATCTCATATACTTAAAAAAACATTTGCGCTGGTGTTGAGTTACAAAATGTGCTTTAATATTTTTGTACTATTCGATGCATTTTCGGACTCAGCTTGTAATTTAACTAATGGCGATATAGTAGATGTGGTACACTTTTAATAAAATTAAAATAGTATGGTTTAAGTGTTATAAAATTAACTATAAAGAATACCATATATTTACACATACTGTCACTAGTTCAATTACAAGCTGACGCAGACAGAATGTAAAGCATTTAAGCACATTTTGTGATTAAACACCAGCGCAAAAAAACAAGTCCTTGAGATAATTATTGTTTTGTTACTATTATGAATAAATAAGTTTTTGTGTTTGTAATTGTTTTTTATTAAATAATTTAGTTTTTTGTCAAATTGCGTTTTTTATTTACATACCCTCTAAAAAATAAATAAATAATAAATAAATCCATTGCCAACATTTTTTTTAATTTTTGTTAGTTTTACTATTTAAAACAATACAAAATAAAAAGTGTCTTATATTGTTTAAATGGCAAGAAAAATGCAGTTTTTTTTTGAATACTTACTGTCTCATTTAAAAAAATGTAAGTTTGGGTTATATCTGAAGAATTAAAACATTCATATTTACTTTAGTGCTAATGAACCTCTGTTTATAGATTGAAACCTTTGTATTGTAAGTAACTTAATATTAAATATTTCATTATTTTATTTCTTTTAAAGTAATAATAACTTTTATTATATTGTGTAAGAGCAGAATAGTTCTACATAATGTATAAAAGTTTTAATTTTCATAAAATGTTAAATAAACTTTTAATTTTATTCTGGCGAAAAGCCAAATAATGTTTCGTTTTAATAGTTTTGGTGATAAAGTTAAATTAAAATTTATTTTAATGTTACCATTTATTTAAATTTCCAAAAACCAGGTATTTAGATTACGATAAAAAAATATTTGTAACCATTTATAAAACTTAAACGAAAAATGTTTATAGTCATTAGATGCTTAATTAACCTTAGGTTACTGTATCAATCATAAAAACGTAAAATTAATGAATTTTTAATGCGAACATGAGAGGCACGCTCGTAAATATTACAGTAATAAAATGTCCTCTTTTTCCGGATATTAACCTGAAAATTGTCACATACATATTAAAAAAGTTAAAAGCGCTGTAAGTGCAAATGGCAAAGGAATTTTATGACTAACCATTTATAAAAATATAGTAATAAAAATATCAGATTTATGTTTTAATATAAAATCTTAACTATTATGAGTATAAAATAAGCAATATTTTTTAACTTTTTAAATGTTAAACACACACACACACACACAAGTAAAAACTTTAAATCATTAGGTTAATGTACGGTTTAGTATTTTGCTCAATTAATTCTGTGACGCTAATAAATTGTCCTACGACCACTAATGAAAATGACATAAAACGAACTCCTTGATCCTTTAGAAAACGAATAATATCACAAGCATGTTACCTCATCTACTTTTCAACACTAGTGTTGAAAAGTACATGAGAGTGACAGATGCTTAAATTCCGTTAAAAAGATATTTACAGTATATTTTTAACAAACTAAATGTTTGGACCTTTTGACTTACCAGTGTTAACACACATTATCTTTTTTTTAAATTATACTAATTTTAGTTTTATGTTTATAATTATGTGACATAATTATTTTATAGCAAATGCTTTTAATAACAATACACAACCCATTAAACACATGGAAGTGTGGAAGTGCCTAAAGTTCCCCGAGACTCCGATTTGTAAAATTATATCATTATAACCTAAGCACAAAGTTTAACCAATTTGCCAAGTGGTTTCTTTTCTTAATAATACGTCCCTTGGTAAAAAATGGCTTAGATGAGATAAAAATGGAATTGCCATTAAACCAGACTTAAAATTTAATTTAATACATTCGGGACAATAGGCTACGCTTATTATTATTCTGAGATTATTTAGTGTTTTGTTTAGTGGTAAGGTTTTTCACGTAATTTGAAAAACATACTTAAAGAAATAACAGTAAAAGAACACTTCTGTAAGGTAACTATAATTAAATTTTAAAATACATGCTTTCACGTACAATTAAAAGGAATTTTTTTATTTGGATTTTATGGCACTAACATCGATTTACATCTAATTTTTTGTCAGTATATCTTGCCTGTTTTAACATTAATGATATAAAAAAAACTAACTTGGAATTTTTAGTATATAAATATTTTTGGTCGTAGGAAAAATATTGTACATGACTCGGCTCGTGCGCAACATTCCCACTCGTGTGAAATATATCACTTTCGACACTTGTTGAGTATTATACTATTAATACAGGATAATTTTTTACCGTATGTGCATAATCTTAGAAAATAAATTAAATAATAAACTACAATTTAAAAAATATGTTTTTAATAAGAGATATTTACTTAAAAAAAGGAAATCTAAGTTACAAGAAACTTAAAATAAAAAACCAGGTATTATATATAATAATCGTTAGGAAATATATAATCGCGTAAAAACGCTGGTATTGGAGTAGTTTTTTCTAATTACTTGTTTTCATACTAGGTTATTACATATGGTTGTGATAAAAATAATATTATTATTTAAAAAAATTGATTTTTCTATTACTCTTCCATAACTTTTATTTTGTTAATAAGATTAAATCTGGGGACTCTCTTTTGTTCTAAAACTTGTTAATGAGGAATTCTTATTTCTTATATTTTATTTAAAATAAAAACACACTTTTTTGTTATTTGCAAAAATATCTAAGAACATAAAAATTATAAACATAAAATTAAAGCCAAGTATTAAGATGCATAACCGTGCCATAACTAGGATTCTTTAAGATATTTATTTAATTTCTGTAGAAGTATAACCGAAAATTATTAATATAAAAGAATACTAGATACTGAGTTTAATGCCAATATTTTTAACAAAAAATATATGGACAGTAATTATTATTATACAGGACGTAGAAAACTAGGTACCGAGTTTTATAACTATATTTTAGACAGATTAAAAATTTTTGAAATGAATTAAATAGAGTGTGTCTACGTAAGTTGGCGCAATAAAACAAAACTTCTTTTCCATCAATTCTACGAAAAAAATAAATAAAAAGTTCTGCATGGTCCAAAACCTAAAATATAATTATGAGGTTTGGCCAAAGATGTAATTTTTGCGTAAAAGTAAAGTACCTGTATTTTTTGCTAATATTGCAAATTATTGTGGAGGAAAGGTGTTTAAAATTAAAATAGACTTCTAAAAATGCAATTTTGTTTATTAAAAAATTATATATATTTTTTTCTTAGAGAAAATCAAGTGAGGCCGGCGGAAGAAGAAAATTTAAGTTTGTACATAAGTGCATTGTACATTCTTCTTGTTTTAGTAACACTTAATTTAAAAGAGGGTATTTAAAACTGTCCTATTACATTTAAATTCATCTATTGCACTAGTGAACATACCTAAATTTTCACCATTATTGCAGACAAATTTTTTTTTCTGTTAATAAACAAGATATTGTATTTAGAAGTAATTTTTAATTCAAAACATCTTTTCTTTATAACGTTAAGTTTTAATTTTAGCAAAAATACAGGAAATTTACTTTTAAGCAAAAATTACATTTGTGGCCAAACCTCGTATATGACTGATACAATTTGATATCTGATGGTTGCTTTTTAGGTTTTAGACCATGCAAAACTTTTTATAAATAATAACTTTTTTCGTAAAATCAAAAATAAAAAGTTTTCCATATGACGCCAACATACGTAGACACACTGTATATATACCTATTTACTTTATTACCATGAATGCCTTATAAAAAGGCAGGTTGGTTTTAAAATAGATATCATTAATACCATTTTTTTAATTTGAGGCACCTAAAATTTAAACTTAATATTTAAAAGAATGTGTATCATTAATCAAAATATTGTAACCATAGTCATATATACAGACTTTTTAGATGCATAACAAACACGCCTAATTGCACACCCCTAAAACATTTTTTTAATGGATATTTTGGTATCTTCATTTTGGTTAAATCATTTTGTAGTTTCATTAAAATAGTTACTATATCAAACTAAAAATTATAAAAAAGCGATTGTTAAAAATGTCTACAAAATAAATTTTGGCTTTAAATACTCTCTAACTAAAGTAAATTGCGGTTAGAGTTAGTATTTTGGCTCAATGAATTTGTAGTGGCATTGTGTACAGATTAGTTAAAGGTATGTCGCATAATTATTAAACAAATTAATATTTGTTGTTGATGAAACTCTTTTTTAAGCACTTTAAATAAAAATTAACATCTAAACAAAAAATGTAGTACATAGGCTTAAAAAGTCAGTAATCATAGTCGCTTTCTAGGTATTTTTCTTAGTAAAATGTGGATAGAGTATAATTTATTTGGCACAATGATAGAAGAAACAAGGGAAATATTGCTAAGCATCAGACTATAGTTTTAAAACTATAAACAAACTTGTTAAGTTTGTAATTGCAAATACAAAACATTTGCTTAGATCATCAGAAAATCTACCTAACCAAACTACTTACCTGTAGTTTCGACCACTGGATGCGTCCTATACACCTGACCGAATTTCTCCATGCCAATTTGGCGCCGTATATAAGCTCGGTTTCGGTTAGTTGATAAGTCCCTGTTGTCGTCACTTCCTTCTGAACTTGTTCCCACCGAGATACGTGCGCTGGGCTTTGAGACCTTAAACAAAACAGTCAAAAGTTTTGGGGAGAATTCAACACTTTGTTGGTACGAGGGAGATAACATTATCTTTGTGTGTAGGTATTACAAGGAAGCATACATTATACATAGAAAAGAAACAAATACTGTGACAAATATTTAATAATAAATTTATTTAAAAATAAATTAAGTATGCCAAGTGACAACAGAAATAACTACACAGCATTCTTACCTCCTTTAGTGAAAAGGTATACGTTTTAGAGATATTATATTGGGTCATAAGATGCAAATTTTGGATATAATAGTATCTGCGTATTATTTTTAATTATACTGAAAGTAATAAAGAAAAGTGACCTGATAACGGGTAGGTTCATAATTTTGGGCAGTGCCTTGAAAAATACTAAATTTCTGCTGCTATCTAGTGCGCAGTAGCCGCAATATACCGGCACTAATACAAAATAAAACCTGCAAAACTCTCAGGGCCTGATGAAGTAAATTTTTGTGACCCACTTGCATTATGTATTAAATTATACGGACAAGTTCGTCATACATCTGTATTTTTAGTAAAATATAGAGAAATTTAATTTAATATTTAGGTACGTAAAGTTCAATTGTTTATGGCAATCAAGTTAGCATTTTGAAATCACTAGAAAATTTAAAGTAAGGTTCGCTAATCTAGGTCTTGTGCTCCAACTTTTTTCTAAAGGTGTCGCTGGTGCTAAATAAATTCGTTTTATGCAGTGTCAACGGTTATGTAATAGAACTTTTATTAGCAAAATTTAAATTCTTAAAATTAAGCCTATTGCATATTTCTTTTCTAGTTAAGTTCTGGTTGGTCAGTTTAACCTAAAAAACTGTTTTCTTTATTGTAACTTTATTATTATTTTTAGCTTAATAATAAAATAATTATTCCTGCTGTGTCTCTTTTATGCTAAACAAATACGATAAAATATAATTGGAGTTTTGCAATTTATTTATACATATTTTCGAACGCCCCGTTATTTAAAACTTGTACTACCCGCAACCTTTTATTAATTTTAGAAAATATACCTTAATTTTTTTTTATTTCAAACAGTGATGGAAAACAAAGTTATTTCTCTCATTTTAATTTACAATGTACTATCACAAAGTAACGGACAACTTAATCCAGTATTCAAAAAGATAGGTTAAGGATATGTTGTAGCTTTTATATCAGGAAAAATTTGAAGATTTAAATTTTAAAAATTTATTGGGTGTTGTATTAGAAGATATTAGGAGGATCATATTTAAGATGTCCAATTTTGCAGCACTTAAACCTAAAGAAAGTAGTAATATATATGGCATAAAGATAAAATATTTTAAAAGAAATAATTCTTAGGTATTTTTAATTTTTGTGATGTTTATTTGTTTTCTTACAAAATTGGATTTTATTCAGTTATTTTGACATTATTAAACGCCAATTTTTTAAACCAAAAATAGGGGTTGTAAATATATAATAGGTATAATATTATTTTTCTTTTAAACGGTTGCAACAGTATTAATAATATTCAAATATGGTATACCATTTGTTTTTAGAAAAAAAGCCGTAAAAGCAAAATGTATGGTGTATATCTAATCACAAGGTACTATACAGTTATTTACCTATAAAAAGCATTAGTTTCAGTTAATATAGTTGCCCCAATATTATTGACACTGTGGCAAAATTTCTAAAATTATTATAAATAAAATATTTCTTATCTATCCTAACATAAAGGCAATCACTCCATAACAAAGCTTGAGAGGACTTTGTTTATTTGAAGCACTAATATTACTTTGACTCACTCTATTAGTTCTATTATTTGCGACATCACCTTTACGGGCACCCGTTATATCTTTACCTTTTACCAAATTTTGTCCTTTATGACGCATCGACATATTGTCTAAAATAGTCAAGATAAGCAATAATTATCTTAAAGTTTTGTGGTTTTGGTTATAGTAGGACAGCATCAACAGAAATTGCTTTATTTACTTTGTCTAATGTACAGGGTTGGTCCGTTTATTTAGACAGCCCCTATCTCATTTATTATTATACAAGGTAAAATAAACTTTTAATACAAAAGTTTTAGGCCGCTTTCAGATGGGCGACTTTTTGCAGTTAAAGTTGACTACAAAAATATCGGCGTCTTGTCGCCAATTTCGACTACAACTGTAGTTGTAACTAACGTGTAGTCAGTCGACGGGATCGGCGACAATCAGCGGCAGAAGTTTGGTTGCAGTCGAATGAAAAGGAATCGCTTTTTCCATGGTTGTTAAATGACAACTGCAAGTAGCGACAATCAACCACAAACGATCGACTTTTTGCGGTCAACTTCGACTGCAAAAAGTCGCCCGTCTGAAAGCGGTCTTAGAAAATTCTCCAAACCGTCAAAAAATAGATGTTTGCAGATACAGAGTGAGCCAAAAATGGTGAGGAAAAAACCATTTTTGTTTTTATTGGATAACCATGTATATTATGTTACCATTAAAAAGGCCTTATTAAGAGCTTTACAAAAATATATGTATATATATATATATATATATATATATATATATATATATATATATATATATATATATATATATATATATATATATATATATATATATATATATATATATATATATATGATATATATATATATATATATATATATATATATATATATATATATATATATATATATATATATATATACAAGGGTGATTCACGGTCGATGGTAGGTTAGACGTTTATGGAAAACGGAACGCAGAATTTTCTGAAAATTTGGCATCTTACATTTTCTTACCTGTTCTATTGATCTAAAATATTTTCATCATTGCGACGTTGCCGCTTCTATCAAAAAGTCCTAGAAACTTTATTTTTATAAATGGAACACCCCCTATATTAACATGTTTTTATATTTGCCCTTTTATTATAAAACTTTTTGTTAATATTGCCCTATACCTATCTCTATCGGTTTTTGAGATAAAAATAATTTGTGTTAAATATGGTGCAAAACATGGCCCTAATTAAACTTAAGTAAATTATTGCTCTCAATTCATGAAAAGTTGATGTTTTGGTGGTAGTTTGGACAGACACGATGTATTTAATTTACACCGGCAAATCGACTCCATATCATACAGGGCGTGCTAAAATTACTATTATTTCCGTTATTCTTAAAAGGAGTCAAAAGATCATTTTTTCAAATGAAACCCCTGTATATTACTCAATAAAATTAAAGTTGAAGAAGAACGCTTTAAGATGACATATCATGTCCCTATACCTAAATCATCAAGATTTTTTAATAAATCCGCTTTTTTGTAAGAAAATATTTTTTAAAGAATTTAATGTTAAGTAACTATGGAAATATCAAGCTTATGACAGTTTGGTGACTTTGAATTTTATAAAATTATTTATTTTACACGGACAGTGTGATCAAATCATTGCCAGAAGTTGCAAAAAATTTAACCAAATGTATCCTGAATTAAGACCAATGAACGAGAGGAAGTTTGTACGACTACAAAATAATTAAATTAACATGTGAAAGTACAGAAAATAACATAATTAGGACGAATTAAAAATAACAAAATTGTAAACAAAATAACAAATTTTTAAAATAAATGCTGAAAATGTCCATTACATTCTAAACATTTTAAAATGTGCTTTTGTACACGACTCGTGGTTGCTTTTTCAATTTGATGGGGATCCAAATCTTCAATACACCGCACTATTCGCTGTCGCAGTTCTTCTTTAGTAGGCACTGAAGTAATGTACACCCTTTCTTTTAAAACACCCAAAAAAAAGTCAAGCTGCGTGAAATCTGGTGATCTCGGTGGCCAATCCCATGGCCCCAAGCGCCTAAACCAACGATCGTCAAACATTTCGTAAAGTTCCCTGGAAACTTCCTGGGTACAATGAGCTGGCGATCCGTCCAGTTGAACCCACGAATTCCTATATTCCTCTAAAGACAAATTATCGACAAAAACGGTAACAGTCTTCCTTAGTATTTTGAGATATCTCTGAGCATTGAGTGTGTCATCATAAATAAAAAAGCTAATTTTATTCTTCTTAAAAATACAGAAAACATTTAGTTTTTTTCTTAAAACCCCATTTTTTTGTCACGTTTCATTTTGGAAGATTATTTTAAAGACTGTCAATAACTGTTTATAAGTTACTTATAAAAGTCACCAAAGTGTCATAAGCTTGATATTTCCATGGTTACTTAAAATTAAATTCTTTAAAAAATAATTTTTCACAAAAAAGCGGCTTATTAAGAAAACTTGATGAGTTAGGTATAGGGACATGAATGTCATCTTAAAGGCGTTCTTCTTCATCTTTAATTTTTTTGAGTAATATACAGGGGGTTTCATTTGAAAAAATGATCTTTTGACCCCTTTTAAGAATAACGGAAATAATAGTAATTTTAGCACGCCCTGTATGATATGGAGTCGATTTCTCGGTGTAAATTAAATACATCGTGTCTGTCTAAACTACCACAAAAACATCAACTTTTTATGAATTGAGAGCACTATTTTACTTAAGTTTAATTAGGGCCATGTTTTGGACCATATTTAACACAAATTATTTTTTATCTCGAAAACCGATAGAGATAGGTATAGGGCAATAGTAACAAAAAAGTTTTATAATAAAAGGGCGAATATAAAAACTTGTTAATATAAGGGGTGTTCCATTTAAAAAAATAAAGTTTCTAGGACATTTTGATAAAAGCGGCAACGTCGCAATGCTGAAAATATTTTAGATCGATAGAACAGGTAAGAAAATGTAAGATGCTAAATTTTCAGAAAAATTCTATGTTCCGTTTTCCATAAACGTCTAACCTACCATCGACCGTGAATCACCCTGTATATATATATATATATATATATATATATATATATATATATATATATATATATATATATATATATATATATATTACTAATGGTTTCGAAAATACGGTCATTTAAAAACTGGGTATAATTTCCATTATATCTACAGTCTCACCTTAGTGCCGGACCGGCCGTAGGTAGAATAATGGAAATTATATCTACTATTTAACAAATTTAAGTGGTCATATTTTGAAAACTATTAAATACAGATATACGTTTTTGGCTTACTCTGTATCTGCACAAATATATTTTTTTAACGGTTTGGATACTTTTTTAAAACTTTTGTAATAAAAGTTTCTTTTACGTGGTACAATAGGCAGAGATAGCCTCTGTCTAAATATAGGGAACAACCCCTTTAAATACGCGTCTAAAAAAGAAGCTTCTTTCTTTACCTTTTAAAGGGATCAATAAAAAAATGTATAAATTTGGAAAATTAAATTTATGCCTAATAATATAGTACCTGTACCAGCAATTTAATGAACTTTATCATAAAACCCCTTTTAAAACCTATTTAGGAAGGTTTCTTTGACGCGTCTACCACGAATATTCATACCGCCATATATGAAAGCGGTGCTTTAACCCTTACAATTACAAAGACCATGATAGTTTAATGACATGATTTTGGTATCGGACTAGGCGGGTTTCGTAGCTATAACCCGTACCATTTGTATTACAATAGCCTAGTTTACACCGGGAGAACCAAATTTTTAGTTCGAGGTCTAAATGACGTCACGCGTACTTTATTCACGGTGTAAACACTTGAGTATTAAAATTTGCTACTCCAATTCAGTCCTTCTCAAATGGGGGTGACCAAATATGATTTTCCTTGGTGTAAACACGTCGGACTTTTTTAGTGGACCAAAATGACAGCCTTGATCTTTGACAGTGCGCATTTCGATGAAAAAGACGTTGAATTTCGGTCTTAACCTAATAATTTTGTTGTTTGTTTATATTTTTTAAAATTTTGTTGATATTTAACCAAAACTGTTTGCGTATTCTTTTTCATATGGAATTTAAAAGCGATACAGTTTTAAAAGATAAAAACGAGGTTAGGTTCTGGTCATATGCTCAGCTGTCATTTTGGTACTAGGATTAAACGTGAATTAAATTGATCCATAAACTAAGTTGGTGTAAACACTAGTGAACTAACAAAAATAAGTCCTAGGTTTGGTCCACGGATCTAATTGGTCCTCGCGGTGTAAACTAGGCTAATGTTTAAAAATTGCATGTTAAATATTATGGTAAACTTTTTCGACAAAAAAGTGACGCGTTCGCCCAGTTCGTTTTCCGAAAAATGTCAGAATTGAAATGCAGGGTTGCTGCCGCTTCCATATATAGTGGTACAAATATTCGTTGTAGACTAATAATGAAAAAAATATATAAAAATATAAAGTGAATACCTTTAACTACTAAAAATGGTAGTACTTAAAAATCCCTAAATACCTTTTTGGATAACACTCATTTCCGAAACTAATAAAGTGTAATATAATACTTAATAAAGTATTTTCTTAGAGCCCTTTTTAAGATCTTTTTAAAACGTTTTATATTATACAGTGTTTTTTTAAAAAAAGGTACTTTGTAAACACTGTACTGCCTATTACCACCAATCTTTAGATCTTTTAAAGAACTTAAGGAAAATACGACAATAAGTATCAACTTATTACTTTTCAAATGAGGTATGCAAACCAAACCAGGTATGCAGGTAACTTTAAAAGTACCTCCCATTTTGGAAAGTACAGATATTGACTTAATATTCTAAGGTTATAAAGACTTGTAAGAAGCTCCTTTTAACACGCTTTTATTAGCTTGGGTTGTATCTATCTATCTATCTATCTATCTATCTATCTATGTAACGGAATCTTTGAGCCTAACTTTTACCAACTTCCAGCGATTCAATTTCTTTGAAACTTTGCAGTCGTATCAAGGACCGATGACAATGCAATAATTTAAAAACAGTATCCCGTTATCCTGATTAGGACCGCCAGGATAAATAAGTGTCCTAATACTACTCTTAACAAAATGGCGAAGGAATTTTTTAGTGAATAAACTGGAGCATTTATTTTTAAAAACTAATTGATATATCGAACTAAAAATGAAAAATAAATAATAGTTTAAAAAACTAAAAAACACGCTTTTATATGCAACCGAACTAAAAGTTAGAAAATAATTTTTCATTACAAAGAGTTTGTCACTTCAGAGTAAAAAGCGTGGGGTGCATTTTACTATTTTTTCATAACTTTTCCCTCATAGATATTGGCAAATAGAATAATTAAAACATTTAATATATTAAGCACCCCACGCTGTTATTCTGAAGTGACAAGCTCTTTGTAATGAAAAATTATTTTCTAACTTTTAGTTCGGTTGCATATAAAAGCGTGTTTTTTAGTTTTTTTAAACTATTATTTATTTACCTGTTAATGTTACTTTAAATGATGAATAAATTTAATTTCCTTAAGTTAAATTTTTTTAAATTAACCAATTTAAATAATAAAAAAGGAGGAAAAGAGGTAGTGTCTGATTAGCAAAATTTTCTGAGGAGAAAAAAAAGGTGACCCCTTTTTTCTTCTTTTACGATTTTAGCGCCCCTCCCAATTTAGCACCCTAGGCTGCAGCCTTATTAGCCCAATGGTTAATCAGGCCCTGGAAGGTAATTATTAAATAAGTTTACTGTATATTAAAATACACGAACAGGTTTTTGTGTAAAGCATACAAAATATTACTTTTCTTTTGAAAACGTCGAATATCGCAAACTCTGCTGCATGTCAAGTCATAAAATCATTTATCCTTATTTTTTTCTATAGAACAAAATAATACTTTTACGTAAAAAAAAAAGATTTGGGATAGTGTAAATTTCTAACTCGAAACCCAGTAAATAAGAATAGTTCTGCACTAAAAGTTAGAAATCTCTTGGACTAGGGCTTATTTGTAATTTAAGTTTTAAGTAGTTTTTGTTTGTTTTGATTTTTAGCTTTAGCTATACAACCTGTCGGTGATGGAATGAATATACTAAGGTTGTTGAAATGCAGCCATGCTTGCGGATTACTGCTGCTTAAATGTAAAAATGTTCGAGAGGTCATTTACAAGAGAAAAGCCAAAAAACGCGGATCTCATAAGCCTGTCTCTTAAGCTGTTTCTTCGTAAATTCAACCATCTGGTATGTTTTTTATTATTTGTTTTGAAAGAATTTCAATAAGTAATTATTATTTGACAAAATAAAAATCATTAATTATTATATTAGAAAAACTGGTGCTATTAATTTTTTTCTTTGTCATATTCATTTTCCTTAAGCTAAAATTAATAAAGAAATATTTGTACAGTAAAGAAAACATATTTTTTTCTTTTTCGTTGGTCAGTGTTATTATTTATTTTTGGGTTTCTTTGCAAGTGATAAGGAATGATTTGCTATAATATTTTGTCTCATAACGTAACATTTGAAAGCACTGGACATAGGTCACTTTTAAATAAAAGGAATCAAAATCTCCGAGCTAAAAATATTCTTTTTAAATTTTTTTCAAATATACAATAAAAAATGACCGTTTTAAAATGTATTTATCATACTAATAAATATATTGGCTAATGCATTAAATCCGTAACATAAAATGCACGATAAAATCCAAAAGGCAAAACTAACATTTCATACAATTTTTGTGTCCACATCACTAACATTTCTATGCACTTAGTCCAACAAACAAAAATTTTTCAACCAACATAAACACACGTGAAAACTGTCTCGACCACTTAAATGTCAGGGTACATCGCCCCATGTTACCGAAAACTAAATAGTTCTAAAGTAAAGTTTATTGCATTGTTTGCAAACTTTTGTTTTCATAGTTTTATAATTGCCATCTAGTTTAAACGCATTCTAAAATGGTTTGGTAAACGATTTAAGTAAAGAATTTGAAACGTTTGTTTTATTAAAGTTTTCTTACATTATTTTTGGTTTGGTTTTAAATATTAACATTAGCTGAAGATATGTTCTATATTGATTCGGCGGATTTATGTAATAAATGTTATTTTTCTGGCATACGCCAAGTCAGATGACAAAACCAAAAAATAAAAAAATAAATAAGTAAATGAAAAAACTAAAAATCCACGTTTTGGTGGCAAGTTTTCCACCGTTGTCCAGATAAAATTAAATTAAAATAAAAAATTATAAACTAACTATTATTTAGGTTTAAAAATAATTTTTTTAGCTTTTGTTAAGGAAATTCTGAAAACCTTTGACATTAAATGTCAAATATGTTTTCTTGGTTATAGTGTCATGGTAACGTACATATCTGGTTGCTGGTGTATTTATTATTTCCAATACAAAAAGTTATAAGTTAGTTAATTTTGAGTTTTCCTAAAGAGACTCCAGCATGTAGCAAAGTTAACCATATATTATTTAAATTAACATATATTGATGCTACACATTTATCTTTATTTAATAATATGTATGCACTTTCTTTAATTTTGCGTTTTTAGAACAAGTTTCCTTTGCTTAAATACTTGAAGAATTTCAGTTTAGTCTGTAATTGTTTTCAAATGTGTGCTGACAAATTTTAGATGATATCTCGTTCACGCAATAACCGATAAATCCTCAAGTCAAGCAAAAATAAAATTAAAAGATAGAATTTTTGCACTTGAACATGGACAGTAATAGGACTGTCAAAACCGCTGTGTCAAAAATTAAAATAAAGACAATAGAAGACCGAAATGGAAGAGTATTTTAAGGGGCAAGGCATACTTGCAGCGAAATCGCGCGGGGTGGTTGTATGTAACACGTCTATTTTATGAGCTGCAACATATATGCGACCGTGCCGCAAATATATTTCAACTTGTAAGGCTGGAGACATACTTGTAGCGAAGTCGCGTTGCGCCGGGACGCATTTTCATATGTTACCGACAAAAACAGGCGTTCGGTTTGCCGAATACGTCTCATTAAGTTGCCGACGTATTCCTAGTTTACGTTTGTAACATAGACAGAATAAAATAGCCCAACTGATAAAGTATATTAACATGGAAAAAATATAACAGTTTGTTTTACTGTAATTAAGTTAAGGAAGAAGAAGGGAAATTGTTTATGCTAATTTCACTCATTTTTCCTTACAGAAATATCGAATTTAATCAACGATCAGTAACGAATATTTACTGCAACTGTTTGACATGCTAAAGAATAAAATGTCTGGATCATCTCATTTATGTTACAGACGTAAACAAAAATACGTCGGCAACTTACAGATAGGTATTCGGCGACTCGAGCGCTTTTTTCCGTCGGTAACATATGAAAATGCCGCCGGGACGCCGCTAAATGTGTAACACGCGTCTATTGTTATGAGTTGCAACATATTTGCGGCCGTGCGGATATATTTAAACTTATAACAGTACACGCGTTACATATTTAGCGGCGTTATAGCCGCGACCACGCTGCGCGACTTTACCGCAAGTATGCCCCGCTTTTAATAATGGACGCGTTAGGCAAGCCGCAAAGAGAGACGCGTCTAACGGGTACGACGACGCGAGACACTATGTCACTGTCACAAAAATCAACGTCTTTTCGAGTGGACGCGTCGCTAGTCAATTTGCGCTGTATACTTTAATTTTCCTTCGCTTGTCCTTGATATAATTACACACACTGTAGTGTCCATAGGATCACGTTCTGACACGACATTCTTTAGATAAACAAAAAATAGCATAACTCATCACTTGCATCCAGTAATTGGTTTATTTTTTGTTTACATTGTGTGTGGTAAACGTGGAAAATTATATATAATAAAAATTTAGGAAAAGAGGGGTACCACCAGAAAAACATCATCTAGCAGTGAGTGTAAGTACTCACAATTAATTATTTTTATTTTTTTAAATATAAAATAGACACTAACAATAAAATTATAAAGAATTTAGAAAGGATAATTCGATTTCAAAAAATATTTATAAATGTATTTATAATTTGGGTCTATACTATCGACATACGTCGATTTCTATAAATCAAGCGATTTATAAATTATCTATATCTCAAAAGACCCAGAGGCCTTACTTAAAAACAAACGGCATCCGCCGTTTATTATAGAGAAATCATGCGATTTCAAAAAAAGGCATATGATTATTTATATTATTATTTTAGTATTTGGGTCTATACTATCGACATGCGTCGATTTCTATAAATCAAGCGATTTATAAATTATATCCAAGAGACCCAGAGGCCTTACTTAAAAACAAACGGCATGCGCCGTTTATTATAGAGAAATCAAGCGATTTCAAAAAAAAAGTCATATGATTATTTATATTATTATTTTATTATTTGGGTCTATACTATCGACATGCGTCGATTTCTATAAATCAAGCGATTTATAAACTATATCCAAAAGACCCAGAGGCCTTACTTAAAAACAAGCGGCATGCGTCGTTTATTATAGAGAAATCAAGCGATTTCAAAAAAAAGGCATATGATTATTTATATTATTATTTTATTATTTGGGTCTATACTATCGACATGCGTCGATTTCTATAAATCAAGCGATTTATAAGTTATATCCAAGAGACCCAGAGGCCTTACTTAAAAACAAACGGCATGCGCCGTTTATTATAGAGAAATCATGCGATTTCAAAAAAAGGCATATGATTATTTATATTATTATTTTATTATTTGGGTCTATACTATCGACATGCCTCGATTTCTATAAATCAAGCGATTTATAAATTATATCCAAGAGACCCAGAGGCCTTACTTAAAAACAAACGGCATGCGCCGTTTATTATAGAGAAATCATGCGATTTCAAAAAAAAGGCATATGATTATTTATATTATTATTTTATTATTTGGGTCTATACTATCGACATGCGTCGATTTCTATAAATCAAGCGATTTATAAATTATATCCAAGAGACCCAGAGGCCTTACTTAAAAACAAACGGCATGCGCCGTTTATTGTAGAGAAATCAAGCGATTTAAAAAAAAAAAAAAGCATATGATTATTTATATTATTTTATTATTTGGTTATATACTATCGACATGCGTCGATTTCCATAAATCGAGCGATTTATAAATTATCTATATTTCAAGAGACCCAGAGGCCTTACTTAAAAACAAACGGCATGCGCCGTTTATTATAGAGAAATCAAGCAATCTCAAAAAAAAGGGCATATGATTATTTATATTATTATTTTATTATTTGGTTCTATACTATCGACATGCGTCGATTTAAATAAATCAAGCGATTTATAATATTTATTTATATTATATATATATATAGAGACGAAAATGACCCATTTAAAAGTAAACGGCACGCGTCGTTTATTACAGGGAATTCAAGCGATTTCAAAACTGTTCAGATATGTTACAACAAGCGTTGTTTTAAGAACATGTCGTTTTAAGCTGTTGGGTTTTAGTTACCTTTCCTGTACAATATAAACTATATATATATATATATATATATATATATATATATATATATATATATATATATATACTTTTTTGGGTTTTTATATAACACCCTAAACATGATAGTGTCACTACCTAACGAAAAAATTAATGGGATTAAAAACAAAATTGATTTTTCAAAAGAAAAATACTTCTATTCGAGAATTTGCCCAATTAATAGGTAAATTGGTAGCTGCCTGTCCAACCACTAAATATGGGTTTTTCGTATTAAACCGCTCGAAAAAATTAAATTTTTGGCTCTTAAAAACTACAATAAAAAAAAATATTCCCAAATCACTAAATAGTGAATTTTCATGGTGGCAACAAAAGATCGGAAAAGGTCAAAGTATAAAAACCCAACCTTTTGCTATGGAGATTTTTCAGACGCGTCTAAAACCGGTTGGGGTGTTTTTGTAAAACAAAAAGTTTTCATGGGTTTTGGGATGACCAGGAAAAAATATGCACATAAATTATTTGGAAATAAAAGCCGCATATTATGGACTAAAATCGCTCACAAAAAACAAAGGCGATATTAATATATTATTAAGAATTGATAACCAAACTGCCATATCTTGTATAAACCGAACGGGAAGTATCAAATATCCAAACTTAAACGAAGCCGCACGTTTACTTTGGAGCTGGTGTGAAAATAAAAACATCACGATTTATGCCAGTTATACTGCGTCATCAAGAAACGTTAACGCTCATGGGGCATCTCGTTCGGTATCGATTGACACTGAAAATCAATTAAATAATCAGGCTTTTAAAGAAATAATAACAACATTTTGGAAACCTCAAATAGGCTTATTTGCAACACGTATTAATACCAAATGCAAAAAAATTATTTCCTGGTATCCCGACCCATATTCGTACGCAATTGATGCGTTTACAGTGCAATGGGGTAACTACTATTTTTACACTTTTCCCCCTTTTTCGTGTATTACACGAGTACTAGAAAAAATTGTACAAGAACAAGCTATAGGAATAGTGGTTGTCCCAAATTGGCCTTCGAAGCCGTGGTACCCCTGTTTAAAAAACTGTTATTACAAGAACTACTTGTTTTCTCACCAAGTAATAAATTACTAATATCCCCTTAGGAAACGTCATCCGTTACTCAAAAGTCTTTCCCTGGTTGCCAGGAAACTATACGGAAAGCTTTTCTAAAGAGAGGGGTACCACCAGAAGCAATTTCAACTATGATTGCTTCCATCACCGAAGGTACCCTTAAGCAATATTCTTCATGTTTTGAAAAATATTGGAATTTTTGTAAAACAAACAATTTGGTTTTTTTCGTATATAAATTAGATACATATTTACAATTTCTTACAAATATCTTTGACAGTGTGGTCTTTTACTCTGTATTAAATTCATATAGATCGGCATTGAATTTTCTGTTTGCACCAAATACACAAGACAAAACTATTGTTAACAGGTTTATAAAAGGGGTTTCAAATTTAAGACCACCAAAACCAAAATATTCAGTAACATGGAATCCAGACCCTGTACTTAAATTGCTCCAGGAGTGGCACCCTTTAGAGGATTTAACCTAAAATTATCATATAAAATGGTGGTTTTTGATGGCACTCACGTCAGCTAGTCGAATACAAACTCTGTCAAAAATTAAAATTAAATATATAATGCATTCAAACGAAAAATTTAAATTCGAATTTCAGAAAAAATTAAAACATCAGCTGCAAATAAGCCACAGCCTATATTGATCTTTCCCTATTATCCAAATAAACCGGAGTTATGTGTGGCATCGACAATTCTTACTTACTTAAACAAAACTGATAATTTTGGAAATAAATAAGATTATCTTATTTTAACTTTTAAAAAATCACATGGCCCCGGTACTTCGCAAACTATCAGCCGATGGATTTAAAAATTCTTAATCTTAGTGGAATAGACACTACCACATTCTCCGGACAAAGTGTGCGTCATGCATCCACACACAGTGTGTGTAATTATATCTACGGACAAGCTCGGAAAATTATGATTAATCATCCTTAAGGTAAGTCGATTAATCTTTAAATTTCATAAGTCACAAAAGTGCTAAGCTGTGTTGCGTCGCATGCGTTACAAGTGTCTTGATTTCCACATTTTCTTATATACTTAGCCGCGATCACTTTACGACAACGCTGCGCGACTTCGCTTCAAGTATGTCGTCAGCCTAATACAGTGATATTGCACATTTTTAAGAAAAATTTAGCTTTTTATACGCGATATTATTCTATTTCTTTTAGCAAGACACCTAATACATATGTTTGAATGTGGTAGACAATGATCCTTTATCAGGAATACTGAAGAAATTTCTGTACTTCCATTGTATTAATTTATAACTATTTACACAACGTTTCGGGCCGTCCTATCTCTGTCCGTAACCTAATACATACTTTTCACACTTAAACCGGTATACTCTATTTCCATACTAGTGCTAAAAAGGCAATTGTTAGGAACGCTACGTTTTCTACGAGTGTAAGCAAAACACAAAACAACACTTTATTATTTTTTTAATTATTTTAACACGCAATGCTACCTAATACCCTACTTGTACTTATTATTGTTGGTAAATGTACAATTTACTTTTTTGCAGGTTATTAGCGGACGAAAGAAGTTTTTTGTTGTGGAAATATTGGTGTCTGCGGTATGTGTTTCTTTCATCTCTTGAGTTTGTTTGGCCAATGCAACAATGTCTTTTAAATATAAAGTGGATTAAAATCCGTCATTGCTACTTGTTCTTATTTGGTTAAAAATGTTTGTACTTATCAGCACTAGTGCGTCAAAAGTGACAATTTTAAAACTAGAATGCGTGCGGAAAAGTAAACTTTTTCGCATGCAAGTAGGAAAAAGTTAGATGTTCACGAATTTTTTTTTTTAATTCAGTTTTGTTTAAAAGAAAAATCGTGTACTGAGTTTTATTTTAACAGCCAGTAACGTGCCCTGTCACCTTAAGTCATTTGGCTTATATATATAACATGTTTAAAGTTTGTATGTGATCACCCTGTAGAACATTGTGTCATTTACTTGCTTCATAAATTATTATAATTAGACGTTGGTCTATTTTCTGCATTCTTAAGATTAACGATATTAACTAAAAAATAGGTGAAATTATGGCAAAGAAAGTACAATGGGAGACTTAAATATAATAAAGTTTTTTAAAGTTGTTCTTAACACATTTTGAGGTTAAAAAAAAATTAAACTAGATTTATTAAGCATACCAATGTTTTAGATAAAATTGTGCTTGTGTATAAAATAAAGGTTAATATTGTTCATATATTATTTTAATGTTTTGTGTTAACCCAGCAATTTTAAACACATGAACAAAATCATGTGGTTTAATTTGTTATTACATGTAATTGCAATTAGGAAAAGTAGATAAAAGGGTAATTGTATATCTTTGCAAAACTCTGATATTAATTCAATAGTTTGCTGAACCAGTAATACACATATTTTAACCTAGTTTGACCAAACCAATTTATGTTTACATTATTTAATATATATTTTTAAATATTTTTAACAAAATTTTACCATTTTATACGTTTCTATCTGGCAATGGTTATAAAAAGGGGCAAAATCTGAAAATCACCCTATGGCTCTGAGATGGATCACTATAGCCATGAACTGTTTTATCAATAGTTGTTTTCTTAAAAAAAGGTATCGACAGTCCTATGTTTGAATTTGTATATTTCTGACGGTTTCGAGATACCCCGTTAAACCATCGAAAATAAAACACTCTGTACAGGGTGGAGCCTTTTCGTTGACCTTGCAATGTATAGCGAGAACTCAAAAAGATAGAACAAATCTGATTGCACAGTCTTAATTTTGATTTTTGAAATATATTTAGTGGTAAAAGTAAGTCACGGATAAATTGATTCGTCTCGAATATAAAGAGTGTATACTAACATAATTTTTATTATTACACAAGAAGATTTGGTAGTCTATATTTCCAAAGCTATTGAAGAAAATCATTTTAAATGTGGCATTATCTTAAAGGTCTTTAAAATTCTTTTTAATGGTGATAAAATACACAGGGTGTTTCATTTTAAATATGCGATTTTATTATTGAACTTCGGATGATAGCTGTATTTCCGAAACTATAACAAATTAAACATATCAAATGTGGTGTTCTATTTAAAAATAAAGTAAATAAATTAATAAACGGTAATAAAAAAAATGGAGGAACGCCACTGAATTCCACGCGAAAAAACATAACACTATTCTAGTTACACTTTTTTCTTCAATAGCAAACAAGTTACAAGTGCTCTGGCATAATTGACAAAGTTTGAAAAACTCTGTATCTTCAAAACGATTAGAAGCCCTAATTTACTTTTACCATTAAATTTGGTTCAAAAATCAAAATCGATAATGTGCAATCAAATTTGTTCTCTTCTAGTTTTTGCACTACCCTGCAAGGTCAACGAAAGGGCGCCACCCTGTACCCTTTACTAAAAATATTTTTGTATAAATCCTAAGAGCAAATAACGAAAATATAAGACTTTCACATAAAAAGTTGAAGCGATAAATAAACTTTTGCACGCAATCCAAATAAACTTATCGTGTTGCTACAATGGAAAACCACTTTTCATGGAGTTGATATGAGAAGCGAACATTCGTTCATCGTTTTGGAAAAATAATATTGAGTTTTCAGAGGATGCACGCTATTAGAAAATAATGTGTTTTATTTGATTTTACCATTGTAGGGTATTACTTCACCAGGTACATTTTTATTTTTTTAAATGTAAAATCCAAAAGGTCAATATTTAAGATAAATAGACCTTTGTGGCTTAATTTACTTAGTTTTTATCATTTTCATTACAACCGAAAATTACTTGTATCGGGTTATTCATTTATAGGTACTATTTCTAGTAGGTATTTTTGGATAGACGGGAGGGTCCAAATTTTAAACTATCATGGTATTTGTGTTCAGTACTGTTTGGCAATTTATCGTGAAAAAGCTAAGCCCTCGGCACAACGTCTAAAACTTGTTCACTTGTATTATAAAAATTATCATTCTCCTAGGAATGTGTTTCGTGCGCTTCGGTGCACCTTATGGTCCAGGCAAAATTGGCCTATTGAGCAGGTTATTCGCTGTACCATCACAAAATTTTAACTTTAATTTTTATTATTGGATAATTCTTGACCAAATGGGCCACATCCAGCATGAATTGTAGAAAATACAGCGGTAGTAGCTGCGAGTGTACGCGATGATCCTGACGAATCGATTTGGCGCTGGGAAATTGGAGCTTAAGAACAGACCATGTTAGGCGCAGTTATAGCCAACATTTAAAAGACATAATCTTTAAAAAATAAACGTAAGATATAGTTCTTCTGTATGATAATAAATATTACTTAATAAAGTTAATTTTTATCAAAAACAAATTTAAATAACTAAAAAGTAATAAAGAAAGTGTACCAATAACGAATTTATACGAAATAGCTCGTCTTATTTAAATGCATAATATATAAAAATAAATAATAGTTTAAAAAAACTAAAAAACACGCTTTTATATGCAACCGAACTAAAAATTAGAAAATAATTTTTCATTACAAAAGAGTTTGTCACTTCAGAGTAAAAAGCGTTAGGTGCTTAATATATTAAATGTTATCAGTGGCGCCTTTGTCAATAGGCTGAGTAGGCTGAAGCCTAGGGCGCGCGGATTTTGGGGGCGGCAAATAAATGGAAGTAAGGACCTTTTTTTATTTTTTTTTGCTCTTCAAAATTTTCTCATGATGAATAATTTTGTTGGATTCGGAATTATTCTTTGTACCTACAATCGAAAGAAAGGAAGTGAGGACCTTTTTTTTTTGCTCTTCAAAATGGAAGTGAGGAACTTTTTTTTTTGCTCTTTTAAACTTTTCAGACGGAAAAGATGAGGAAATGGGCGACGAAAATAAAATAGCCTACGGGCGGCAAGGCTGGGGGCGGCGAAAATAAAATAGCCTACGGGCGGCAAGGCTGGGGGCGGCGAAAATAAAATAGCCTACGGGCGGCAAGGCTGTAAGTGCGCCTCTGAATGTTATAATTATTCTATTTGCCAATATCTATGAGGAAAAGAAGTTATGAAAAAATAGTAAAATGCACCCCACGCTTTTACTCTGAAGTGACAAACTCTTTGTAATGAAAAATTATTTTCTAATTTTTAGTTCGGTTGCATATAAAAGCGTGTTTTTTAGTTTTTTTAAACTATTATTTATTTTTCATTTTTAAGTTCGATATATCAATTAGTTTTTTAAAAATAAATGCTCCAGTTTATTCACTAAAAATTCCTTCGCCATTTTGTCAAGAGTAGTATTAGGACACTTATTTATCCTGGCGGTCCTAATCAGGATAACGGGATACTGTTTTTAAATTATTGCATTGTCATCGGTCCTTGATACGTGTGCAAAGTTTCAAAGAAATTGAATCGCTGGAAGTTGGTAAAAATTAGGCTCAAAGATTCCGTTACATAGATAGTTACAACCCAAGCTAATAAAAGCGTGTTAAAAATAGTGGTTTTTACCGGTATAAAAACAGTGCCGCCGACCAAAGAAAATGCATGCATTTAATCCTTTTCACTACTTTGAGATCAGAGGCTGCCGGCGCACCGCATTCCCCTTTCGTCAAATGGCGACAGGGTTTGAGCACACCCCATCACAAATATTGCCACTGCTTTAACATACTGTGTATATAATCTCCTATGGTCGGCCGTGTTGTTTCACACCTGTATATGTATTTAAATAGCATTAACGACTAAGAATATCTGAATAACAATTTATAAAAAAATAAAATTACTTTTATAAAAGATTTTTAAAGTATAAAAAGCTTTTGGTAATTTATTTCTTGTTATTAAGAATGCACTAATGATTCTCATATTAAAACTTTTAATATTTATTATTTTTATAATTTATAACTTTTAAAATAATTTTACAATTGATGAAGTAATCGGTTAACGTGCCTTAAAAATACATGTTCCCTCCTGACTAAAAACATATTTTTTTTAGATTTTCAAAAGAATTGCACCATCGGATTCTACATTTTTATATTGATTGTTATTATATAAAAAAATCATTTTATTATATATATTTTGTTAATTATTGGTCCCTCTCGTTAAGAAGGTACAATTTTTTTTTTTAATATGAGTCAAAAACACAAATTCAAATACAGATAGACACATTTTTTAATTGTTATAATATTCTGGGTACAGCCCTAAACCTAAATTTGCTGTAGTGTAAACAATTTATTGAAATATTTTTTTTAAAGCAACAAACAACAACAACAACATATAAAACTGAACTGCAAAGAACGTATTTGTTAATATATATAAAATCAATATTAAAATACAATTATTATATTTTTATTAAATAAATAAATAAGACATGAACACAATTTTTTTTGGTTTTTATATTTTTGTATTTTACCCAACTAAAATATATGCGCTTCCTAGGTAAAGCATAACATTAAAAGCTAAAGAAGTTAAAAATAAGCGGTGAAATTTAATTTTTACGGAAGCGACTACAATTTGTCGACAACTTTTAGGACAAATTTTTCTTTGCACAAAATGATTTGCTGACTACTCATTTAAATATTTTACAACCAATTACAATAGATTTTCAATAATAACACTGTCTGTTGTTTTTTCGTTATTATGTACTGAATCTTGTTACCTTTATTGTTTTTCAACCATTTACGAAAAAAATTAATTGATTGACAAAAAAAGAACAACTACAACAAACTTTATAAAATTTGTAGGATGCAGTAGTGTAGCTACTATTGGGCTAGGTGGGGCAGTGCCTCAGAGCCCCCGAGCCTAGGAGGCCCCTTGAAGGTTGAAAAAGGGGCCCTCGTAAAGTAAGTAAGTAAATTGACGTAATGAATAAAGCTACATAAAGAAAATAGAGAAAAGTAAAAAAGTACTGATGATCTGTTTTTTTGTTTCAAATTTTTAGGGGCCCTAATTTTCTATTTTGCCCCGAGGCCCTTGCTGCCCTAGCTACGCCACTGGTAGGCTGAGTCAGAAACCATTATTACAAGCGTTCAAATGACAAAGGACCACGCAGAAAATTAAACGGGAAAAGGATTTTAGTCAAATTTTTAAAACTACCTAATTTAAATAGTTTTTAGACAGTAAATTAAAAATGTCAATGATCATTTGGTTCTAAAAACCCATGGACAAAAGTTATAGGCTATTGAAGGTCCTTAATTCAATATTTAAATGCCGGCCTTAGTGCAATATTTTTCTCTCATTTTTATTTTTTAAGCAAAACTAATAAAAATTTTACAGAATAATAGAGGCATAAATTTACTTTTTTAATGTCATAACCTCAAAATAACGGTGCGACACTTAAAGGTGTGAATTTCTTATGTTATTTTATAAAAAAAGTTCCTATAAACATACAGTGCTTGTCTAAACTAAGGACCCCTTCTCCTAACTTTTGAATTATTTGAGTTTAAAAATAAACCCGTTTATTAAATAATGCTGGTCAACGTTAAATAGGTTCAGAAATATTAAGCAAAAAGTAATTTAAAAGCCTAGCATCAAAATGCTCGTGATTTTTTGGGAGTCATTTTACGAGGTATGTTTGTTTAAACTTTTTTCTATTTTAGGTTCCATTAATTTGGTGATACCCTGATTTTTATTGTTGCATTACATTATACCATATTTTACTATCTCTATTCAACAGAAAAATTGTATAAAACAAAAATTGATTTAACATTATTCTTTTTTGGTTATATTGTTTAAAAGTTAGTGAACTGTAATACTGTAAATCAAAGGGAACTATTTAAATTTATGGATGAATGGCTCAACACCTTTGTTTTCTATAATTTGTAACATTTTGTATTTTATTTTCGTCGTAAAATATTAGGGGAATGTGGGGCAAAATAATCCCCCAAGAGAAAAAATAATTGTAGAAATGTACCTTACAGATTTTCTTATATTTTGTGTTATGTTATGGGCAACATTAATATTTTCTTTATATGAAGCACAAACTATTTTTGTAGAACCTTTATGTTTTTATGAGAAAAATGCCTGTGGCAAAAAATGCAAAATGATAATTTTACCCATTGGGTGCGGGTATAATAGTCCCTCTAGAAAATTAAACGAATATCAATATCGTTTTATATTTAAAAGCATACTTAGCTAATCTTATATCTAAATGGCTTTAAAAGCTTGTCAGATAAGTCATACAAAAACCTCTTTTCTTATTTGCTTAGTTTAATCATGAGCTCACTTTAAACAAATTCTGCATTTAGATCTAGACTTTTTCTCGTTATTAACCATAACGGACTCCTTTAATTACGGATGAATACCAAAGAGCTTATCTTTATCGTTATTGTTAAACTGCGTGGTTGCCGGATTGTAGAAATTTTAATATCAATTATTTAAAAGGTTAAAATTTTATTGCCGTATTAATTAAAAATATCATTTATACATAGGCTACTAATTGGCAGCTGAAATAATCTATAGCTTAGTAATAAAAATCAAATAGTGTTAAGAAATTCAAACGGACTTGCACTTTTACGGATATTCTAAATCAGTAATTAATTTAGATGTTACAATCTGGCACACTTGCGTTTTATTCTACTACCAAACTTAACCTTACTTTTTGTGGTTTGTTTATACTGTATTGTTTGCATCTACTTTGAAAACGAAATCAACAGAAGTGTTTGCATATATTTAAATATCAATTTATATCTTATGAAGAATAAAAGTAAATACTGATTTTCAATTCGTTAACTTTAAAATCGGTGAACCACAGGCAAAAAATAAGGCCGGTGTGTCGAAAGCGCAGACGCCAGATAAATTTCTCAAAAGAGGCTGCGAAATCTCTGTCTTGAAGCTGCTGCCGTAATCGCTATGTTTAACAGCACGATAACCATAAGGAGGCCGAAAAACATGTACTGAATTTTTAGAGGTCAATAAATGCCTGTATTTCTCAGAAACAACCGTAGCTTATATTACATTTTTTTATAAGGGGAAAAGATAATTAAATTTTAAGAATATTGACGATATATACCGGGTGTTACATGTAAAATACCAAAGTGCTCTTCTTTCTGAAAAAATACTTGTCATTATCTTTCAACAAACCATAAATGTGTAAAAAAAAACCTTACATTTTTGGTCTAGGAATTGCTAGAGGAAACTTACCTTGTTTATATTCCTTAAAATCTAGAACTGGGCTAATATACAGGGTGTTGCTGTTTACAAAAAAATTGAGATTTGGCATTTTTAATACTGAGATGTTAGCGGCATGTGCTATAAGAAATACCCTGTATAGGGATGTGGTGATTCTTTTACTGGGATTTATTTTTGTGGTCCCCGGTGTACTTAAACACCCAGGCTAAGTATTATTATTATTATCTAATGTTGTTTCGCTTTTAGCTAATTTCCGGGTATCATGTTTTTACGAAAGTTTCACTAAATTATAAACATCATTGGCATCATCGCCACAAAGCGTCAAAATAAAAATACCATAATTACGCATGGAAAGAGTAATGCTGAATTCGATTCAGTAAACGAAAACTAGGGATGTACAATTTAATAAAACTAGCTTCTTAGCTACAACTTTTTGGGACAGCTCTGTATACATCAAAATCTTCTGTGACATGCACGTTTAAAGAGCCCTACAACTTTTATATAAAACTTTTGTCATATCTCGTTAAACCCCAGAAATATTGGACTCTCCCAGACAATTGGGCTACCCTGTATATATATATATATATTTTTTTTTAAGTTGCTACTGCTTTTTGATTATGGTGCACTCTTTAGGTTTTAAGCAGACAAAGCCGTTGCAAAATGTACATATTTTATAGTCGTCCGCAGAAGCTGGGTGCAATAGTTTTTTTTAAGAATCTTAAATTTTAAGCAATTAAAGAGAGTACAATTTTTATAAAGGTAAAAATTGTTTTATATACTGTCTTTTGTCATTTTTAGTCCTGGTTTATTTTAAACATAAAAAGTGAATCTTGAAATTAGGATGGGTTAAATTACTTTTAATTTTACATTTACCAGGTTTATAAATTACCATAATTTACAGAGAATGGTGCTAAATTTTATGAATATTTAATGAGGTTTTAAAAATAAATTAGGCAGTGCAATCTAACGGTATTTTAATATCCATTTATAATTACCTTTTTTGATGCTCTTTAAAGTAATAATTCTTTCCAATTTTTATTTATTTGATCCTCAATCGCCTACAATTTTTGGCCAACTTGCTTAACTAAAGGTTAATATCCAAAATGTTTTTAAGTGTGTTAATTTACCTGTAAACAATTTGCCATTTTTTTTTAGAATTATGTAAAAAGCCTATTCGACGTTAGTCGTGTCATTAGTAATTCCAAACTAGTAAAATCTACTGTCTAAGTAATAAGTTTCACTAGTTCTATCTTCAGCCTTTGCATCACTGAGTGGTATGTCCAGACGCCATCTAACATTTTTACTGGATGCGCTTTAAATTTTTTCACCACATCCTTTTTCCCAGAACATTTTGTTATTCGACCGCAGATTAGTATTTTCAGTTTGTTAAAAGAAAGTAAAGTCAGCAAATGATTTATTACAATTTTGACGTTATTTTTAAGTCACTAATCTTGACTGAAGTTATGGCTTGATGACGACGCTCCATTGTTTGCCACTGTTAGCGCTGACATTGTGACAATTTGTAAAATTTAGGTTAAAATTACTAATCAATTTGTTTCTAAATGGCAGTTCTTTTTACTTAAATAATTAAATGGTGCTAAAAAAAAAGTAAAAGAAATAATCTTTGATGACTAACGCTAAATTTTCTGCTCTTGACCATGGTAAAGCCAAGTCTAAAGAACTAAATAAATGCGAAACCGTACAGTTTCTTTCAAACAATATCTACAATTCATTAATCTTTCAGTTTTAATTTCTATTAAATAGTTATATATATAGCTACTATTGCTCTTGTTTACACTTTTAACGAGTTACAAACACCAAACAAATGTGGCATTAGCTGTAAATTTTACTTGAATCTTACCAAACCTATTATTTTGTATATCAGTTTTATACCTTAGGTTTAACCTACAATCTTTTTGGCTAGTATATTCTCTATCCCGAAACAACAGCCTTTTATTTAAAAAAATTATCTCAATAATAATTGGTGATAAATAAAAACAACATTTTTTTAGGAAAAAGCTGTTAATGATTTTTGAAGATTTTGAAATATAAAACTTGAAAATTTCGACTGGTGACAAGTCCAAATAATGGAATCAATAAATATTAGTTAAAAGACTGGCATGTTTTTATTAGAAAAACCTAATTGTGTATTAATTTCAACTTTAAAAAATCTGATTGTTATCAAATATAGTTGGTTATAAAAAAGTCTTTAAATAAGGGAGAGTTTACACAAACAGATAAATATCATAAAAAAAACAAATTAAAAATAATCAATTAGAACTCACATGAACTTTATTGGGAAGTTCTGATTAACTTTTTGTGATATTTGTCTTAAAATCGATATTTTCATTACAAACATAATATTTAAAATGGTTTAAAAAGAAATAGCATTGAAACACACAATACACTATATTCAACATTCTAAATTTAAAAGCATTTGTAAACATTTCTTTAAAGAAAATAGGTTGTCAAACCTTGACAGTATTTTTAACCTCGCATATTTTAAATACGTGTAATGGGTTGAATATTAGAAATGTAGCTAAGGCCAGTAAAATTACAGAAAACAGAAAACTTTAAATGGTTATATGTTCGGCGCTAGATGGAACCACCCACCGGTACAGGGTGAGAATTCTTCATCGGGGCAGGATAAAATAGTACAATTATTCAAAACATCTAGAAGGTGGTGATCATGACAATGCCGGCTGTCACAAATCTCGTGTCACAACCTAACACTACTTGACCGCTTAAAAAATCAAATAAATGGTTTATTCGTGGTACAGTCCTGATTTGGCATCAAATGATTTCTGTTTATCCCAACCATTAAAATAAGTTGCGTGAAAAACGATTAACGTTGGCAGAAGAAGCTGTTAATGAATTTAAAAACTATGTTTTTGGGGTGTTTCAATTGAAATGAAAAAACTGCTTTGACAAATCGTACCACGGTTAATTTCTTACTACAAGAAAAAACATTTTGATCTTGCATTTTTATAAAACCTTTTATATTATTTAAATAAAACATTTTTCTAAAAAACAAATATCTTAAAAAATATTTTTTGATACCCAAGTAACTACAGCCAGAGTCTGTCTGAATTTACAAACTACAGCCAGTTAGTTTATCAACTTAGAGTAGATAATGCACTCTCTTGCGGCGCGTTTGAAAGCGGCTCTCCAAGAGTGCCGGCACGGTTGAGCTACCGTGTACCATGCGAAGCGAACAACTGCACAGTAGGTATAGAAAAGGAAAACAGGCTTTGCTTTGGCCAGCAAGTGGTCGGAGGAATGGGGCCTGATCGGAGCCGCGTCGTCAAGCGAATTAACTATTCCTAATTAACAAACTCTGCTACAGCGTTTAATTAGGATTATTTTGTCAATTTTGATTTAGTTTCCTACAACAATTATATTTTTAGATTAATAAATTATTTTTATAATATTGCCAAAGAATTAAAAACTACCCACCCTACCCTAGCAAAAATTCAGGGAACGACTCCGCCATCTTGTGACATCTTTAAGAACTATTTTTTACAATAATCCTATGTCCGTTTTTGTAGGATTGCGATTTAACCATTTTTCTCTGGATCTTCATAAACATGTTACATAATGTGACATTTACAAAGGTTCAAAATTTGTGTTTTTATGCCTGCCCGCAGGTCCAATTATTTTGACATGATTTCAAATGACCAGAAATAAAGAGCTTACATGGATTATCCGGTCTGTCGTTTAATTGATGAGCTCAAATTGGGCTTTACCTAAATTATGGCTTTATCTTGGCTTTTTGCGATATAGCGCGTGACAGGACTCACAGATAGAGCTTTTAATTTGATAGGTAAATATACACAGTAAATCAATCCTAAATGAGAAATACACCAAAATTTAATCATGGAAATAATAACGTACCAAAGTTCTTACGTGTTAGAACAATTAAACCGAACTTAACCCTAAAAAAAAGGTGTCAAGGCATTTTAGGTTTATTAAAAAAAAACTTAATATTACTTTTGCTTTTTATAATAGCCCGAAACGCTAAATTTGCAGTTACAAAAGCGTCATGGGGACCTATGGGCTTGTGAGGTCTGGGTTCTAAATCGAAAAAAGTGTATGGTAAGTTTTTTATTTTAGTGGGGCGGAGAGCATGTACAAACTTTTTAACTGAAAAACATCCTTCATTACATGGAAATACTCGAACGCGTCAGTCATTCATACACTATGAATGTCTTTTTGATAACAAAGTGGTAGTAGTTAGGGGGCGGTGGCTGTAGAAAAGAATTTAAAAAACGTTACTTGAGCGTGTCAGATATTCAGAGGGAATATTAAGTGAACCTAAAAACTGAAATGTGTGTTGAAATAACTGACCATTTGGATGCGACCAAAATTCATGACCGCTTTTTAAAAATGTTAAAAAATTGTGAGCTTGAAGTACTCGAGCACGTCAGATTTTTGTACAGACCGTTCAAGTTGATGTCCTAGTCATCCGAAATAATAATCTGATAAATAAATGGGGGCATATTCTTAATCGGACATTTTTTAAAATATTTTCCAACGTTGTACAACTTACCTTTTCAAGCAAGACTAAGTTATACTTATGTTTTAATTTATCGTATTATTTGTGTACGTTTTTTGATTAATCATGGTAAAGGAGTAAAACATTTTTTAATTTATTTATATCTGGGCAAAAACTTTATTAGTACAAAAAAAAAACAAACAACAAACAGGGTGTACAAGATCTACAAGTTTTATTTAAAGGGAGGCATGGCGGCTACCACGAAATTACGTGACTAAACGCACCCGGATTGGCTTAAAGGCAAATGTCTGCTTTAGCACCTAACGAAAGCACATTAATGTCTGCTTTTGAATTTAAGTATAAATTTCAACTACCAAAAACGGCCTTAAAATATTTGATTATGTACTGAAGGATAAGTAAATTGTATTCGTGGCAACTCTTGTTTTCAAAATCCATTCAAAAGCAAACTTTTTTCATATTGTCAAATGTTTGGTATTGCATTTACACGCTTCAAATGCAAAAACATTATTGCGATTAGCTGTAAAAGCATCATGGCGGCGGGCGGTAGTGTGGGGATGGTGCGAGAGAGTGAGTTGGAATACAGTTCTCAGCAGCTGTACGCTGCACACTTTATTTATGGTTTAAGCTACATCGCCCCATAAAAATCAACAAATAAGCAATACTTGCAGGATTTTTTTCAAAGTATATATATTTATATATATATATATATATATATATATATATATATATATATATATATATATAATATATATATATATATATATATATATATATATATATATATATAATATATATATAATATATAATATATATATTAATCACGCTCGAGTATTTTGCCGTGAAGTTTTTTTACAACTTTGCGACTTTCCCATTTTCTAATGCCCCGCCAAAATCATTAGAATATTGAAATATAGACTCTTCTGCTTATACTTAACTAACCTTGTTTAAATCTAACTTGATTAAGCTTTCCGAGGATCGATTTTTTTACTAATCTGACGGGCTGTCCTCAACGCACGCTCCTATATAAAGGATACATATTATATGATAGGGGTACAATATAAGGAACAAGCTTTCTTCTCATATAATTTTCTAACCAGGGCCGGATTTAGAGGTGTGGAGGCTCTGGGACAATGAGTCTGAAGGGCCCCCTGAAAGTAAAAGTGAATGGAATTTTGTACCCCCTTAAATCTGGCCCTGATCCTGATGCAATTGAGGAACGCGCAAAATCCCCTTTTGGGCTAGCCTGCTATAATTTAACTACTTACCTGGTAAAATATCTTGTAAAAGTAAGTATAAGTACAGAAAAAAACTATATTGTTGACTTTATAATTAAGTCACCAACACCAGACGACTAAAACTTTTGTAAAACTAATTTTAAAAATACCACTGGTCCACAAAATAAAAAAGTGGTCTTTGCTGGGTATCGAAAAAAGAAATTCTTATGTATTTTTTTTTTCGCTGAACACTGAATCTCAACTTAGCCCCATCTATTTAGTAGCCTAATATGTGAAATTTTAGGTATAAAAAACAGGTTTGAATTGGTCATCCATACACCAACTTTTACAGCGTGTTTAAAATATCAAGGTTATGGAATAATTTTTAGCGCCTTAAATTAAGTATGGCTTAATTAAAAAAGAGGCAGTTTGTCACAAAATGGTCAACATTGGTCAGTATGAATAATTCATTGCTCAGCAAGATTAAGGAAGTTTTGTATTAAATAAAGACAAAGACATTTAAGGACGAGAAAATTTTGTGAGCGGCATAGAATTAAAAATTTTAAATTCAAAAAACAAATTCTGAAAGCTAGTTACAGTTAGAGAATAGTATAGGTATTTACTATTTGTTTAAAGATACCGGAATAAATATATTGAGTTTAAAATTTTAAGGTCACTTATTGCTAAATAAATATGCATATTAAGAACCACATCGGAGGTCGTTTCATGCTGTAACAATTGGTCACGAATTGGTCATGATTGGTCATTAGATCACTCCCATCACACAATGGTCAGTGATAAAATAGAGTTAGGAGAGGTTAGGTCAGCTTTCCTAAAGCAAGGGGACATGATATGGATTAAACAATTTTTAAAATGGGTTATTAATTATTTTTTGTATCTGGCTTCGTATTTGGGATATTTAAAAACAAACAGACTTTTAAAAAAAATAACGCCCTGTATTTCAGAAACGAAGCAACTCGGACAAATGTTTATACGAACTTTTTTATTAAATTATATAATAAATCACCCTATAAAGTTTGATACCGTAATCAGAAAATAACCCTTATTTTAATTTGGAAACAAGTCATTTTTAAGCCACCCTGTATATCCAACCTTCAAATATGTTTGAAATGTATTTTCTCATTAAGCAGGACTTTTTATAAGGAGACACTTTTTTCGTAAAATTAATAATATAAAAGTTTCCCATTTGTTAAGAACTTCCGAAGTCACGCTGTATAAAAAGTTTAAGTTAAGCAAATAAACTAAAATAAACTGATGATTTAATATCTTATTTTAAAAATACCTTAACGCTTATTACACCTTAGTTACAAATCGCTTTTACAAGTAATTAAATATTATCCACTTACAAAAATAAAAATCAAAATTTTAACAAGCTGTCATGTCAACGATAATAACAGCAGATACTTCACAAACTTGTCAGCTCAAATCAGGGTTAAAAGACCTTCAAGGTAAGGTATCACGCGATTCCTCTTTCTATTTAGGATTTAAGTGGTGAGTCTCATCCCCGCTAGAGCGTTGCAGGTTAGGCGGTAAAAGTGGCAAAAAATGTCTCCCCTAAAATCAAAAATTGACGTGTCCAAGCGTTTTTTTATATGACCTGAAGTGTTCATAATTAGCTGGTTGTCAATTGGCCATCTTGTACATAGTTTTAGGTGTACTTTAAAACTTACATTTTTAATAGTTTTAACATTTTTATACGTTGTAAATATTTGCAACTTTGTTACTTAAACATTGTTAGCTTTTGAATTTAAAAACAAAGAGTTTTAAAAGTACTTTTAGGTTGGCAGTAACTATAAATTTAAGGATTAAATATTGGACCATGTAGATAATACTTTCAGGAAGTTTCTAACCAAGTTAACACCCAAGCAATATTATTTATAAACTACACACTAGACAAAACATATATTATATATTGTTTTCAAAGTTTGCTCCAACATATGTGCACAGAGCCTACATAACTTAATGTTTATTAATATTTTGCATTAAAATACATTGTATATTTACTTTTAATAAAGCCTTAATAAAACAGGCCAATTTAAGAATAAAAACTCAAAATGATATACCTAATAATGGGTAATATTTGGCTAATTTTTAACCCTCTGTACATACAGTGTGTCTAAAATAAGGAGCCTAAGCATGGGATTCTTAGTACCTACTGAAGATACAGCTTAGGTTAAATTAGGAAAAAAGTTGTGTTTTTAAAAGCTTATTTACATGCCGTTTAAAAACTTAAAAATTTTCATGGCCTACTGAGATATTTGGCAAAAACTAAAATTTGACTATATCAATTTTATTTTTTTCTGACTTTATTTGAAGAGATATGAAAAAACTAATAAAACTTTTTTGACAACTATTATTTTATTATGATATTAAATTATTTTACAAACGCGGTAACAGGTATTAACATCAAAGCATTTGTTTGCAAGGCCCACTTAAAAATACCTTTAAAAAATAGAAAAATGCAATTTTTTTAAACTAAAATTTAAAATATGACATGTGATACATCGTTAAATTTGTAATAAAAATGGGATCAGATATAGGGTGTACTTTTTTTCGAGCCATATAAAAATATAGTTGATGATGGTTTCTTAAAACGAAACGTCGGATATAAAATCTAAAAATACCATCATGTAGTAACTAAAAAGTGTTATTACTTTTTTCATATCTTTTCAAATAAAGCCAGAAAAAAAAATCGATATAGTCAAATTTCCGTTTTTGCCAAATATCTCAGCAGGTCATGAAAATTTTTCAAGTTTCTAAATGGCTTGCTACATAGGCTTTAAAAAAGACAACTTTTTCCTAATTTAACCTAAGCTGTATCTCCAACAGGTGCAGTCGCCCATTTAAGCAAAAATCGTCATTTTTTATTGTTTACCAAAGTCAAAATTGTTTATTTTTAATTTTTAATTTTATTCTATGGTGTTTATGGATACTTTTAATTGCCCGTTCAAGTTTCGTGCAGTAGTTAGGAAGCAACTGTGTATAGGTACTTCGCATAATTCTTAAAATTAAAGAATGGCAAAATATAACTTTCATATTTGGACTTATTGGTCTTAACAGTCAGGCGTAGAAAAACAACTGAAAGGTAATTTATTGCTAGTATCGGTTTAAATGCGATAAAGCCTAGAAACATAAAAACAAATAGTGTTGACCATAATCAAAGAAAAAAGCAAAATAAAAAATAAGTATAAAAGTTATCAATGTGATTGCGAAATTTACGCCAAAAACCGAATAAAACTAAATGACAAAAGTATTTCTTTCATTTTCACAATTTAATATTGTATGGTTTTAATTTTCTAATCTGTCACTGATAAGTAATATTGATGTTTAGCAGTCACAAACTACGTAAGGTAAAATTTTAACATAATTTGATATCTGGGACGTATTTTATGTTAAAGCTTGATCTCGGTTAAGCAGTTTTTTTATCCTTGAAACAATCTTAAAGTGCTTAAATTGAAACTAAAATTAAGCGACTTGGCAACGATGCAGTTGCAAATTTAGAACATAATGACATTTCATAATCAAGTTTTTCTTTCTGTTGTTGCAGTTAATATTCTATTTTTTAAAGAATTTTTATAATCTATGGGATGAAAGTAATAAAAAATGAGAAAATAGTTAGTCTACAACTAGTATTAAGCGTTTAAGTGGCTGCCATCATGGATTTCGTTAAAAATTCAGCAATGAAGCAAAACATGCGAAGTCAGTTTTGGTTTATCTGCAGTTCAAGTCTAAATAACGAAGAATTTACGCTTTATGGCTATATATAAAGTTTCTCGAAACACTGACTATTATCCTGCTTTGTGTTATCTAGGTTATCAGACAATGATGCCTAATATTTTTTGCCAAATTAAATCTAGATACCCATTTTTATCAGCTGTTCGACCGAATTGCAACACTGTGCTCCAAAATTCAAATTCCCAATAGCATGGGTGCGAATATTATTAGGTTTTCTGTCTACAGGGTGCTACAAAATGTTGTTTTCAAAATGTAAGGGCAAATTCTACTTGTAAAATATATAAAAAAATAAACATGAGTGCGCAAATTCCTCGTTTTCAAGATTCATGGTGTTAAACCTTTAAAAAGAATATAAATATGTATTTTTTAAATATCTTTTATAATCTTTATCCAGTTGTATTTTAATTTGGCAATGTTATTTATGGCAGTAAGGGGTAATTTATCACTCACTTTTTTACATTTAATGAGTCCAATGGTGTCTCGAGCGGAAACTGACTGAAGGAATATTTCTAACAAAAAAAACCCGCGCCACTGACTGTTAAAATGTGTGTAGTTTTTGTGCTTCCTTTAAATTAGGTAAATTAAAATACAGCTTCTTTGTCTTAAATTTTACATTTTGTTTATTTTAAAAGGAAAAAATCACTTAAATGTAATTTTTAAACATTAAGGAATATTTTCTTTTAATATTTATTTTTTTATTAATTTTTATTAGCAATTTTGTAACAACAACAATAAATACTTACTTAAACAGATTTTCTATTTGTTTTTACAATTTTTACTTAAATATGTGGTTTTAAAATTTGTTAGTGTTTTAAAATTTGAAAACACGTTGTATCTTGAGAGCAAAAAATTTGCGAACTTATATGTATATATAAACTATTTTTTTATTTCTAATGAAGAATCTGCCCTTAATTTTATTACACAACATTTTGGAAAACCCTATATGCAGGGTCAGTTTCATGTTTAGTACAGGCTTCTTGGAAATCGCTACAGTTACAAATATAGTTAAATAAAAAAATAATTGTACGTTTTAGAGCTTAATTTTAATCACTTTTTGTTTCGCCCAAAAAAATTATAGATATTTTAAAAAATACTTTTTTCCACAATTTTTTTCTGTAGCTCAGTTATTTTTAAAATAAAAAAAAGTGACCCTCCTAATGAAATGGTAAAATTCGATATTTATTGTAGTTCTCCGTTTTTGAGCAACGACTTTAACTTGCATATTTTAAATAAAAAACATAGTTGACTATGACATTTTAAAAAGATCTTTTAATAAGTTTTCTAACGATGTACAGGGTCAGCCAAATTAAACTTACACACTTTTTAAATATTAATAACCTTTTTATCTGTTGCGCCTATATTTTTTTATTTTAAAAGGACTAATAGGTAGATATCTTTTCTCTAGGTTTGCCAATTTTGGTCAAATAGATTAAGACAGGACTGGACTTACGGGACTTTTTCCACAATACTGTATTTAACCTCGTTGCAAAAGAAATCGGATTTAGGTATAATTGGCTAATACCTTTTTTTTGTAGACAAACTATAGAAAATTATTCAGTAAAAGCGAATCTGTCTACAATTTTTGGGATTTAGGATTTAGTAAATTAATTAAAAATAAACGTATTAGCTTAATTGTAGATTTTTTTTTTTAATTTAATTAATTAAGTTTAATGCATCATTTTGGAAAAAGTCCTGTAAGTCCAGTCTTGTTTAAATCTATTTGATTAAAATTGGCAAACCTATAGAAAACATATCTACCTATTAGCCCTTAAAAATGAAAAAGATGAGCTAATAAAAGTTATTATTAGTTAAAAGTGTGCAAGTTTAATTTGACCCACACTGTATACCAGGATATAACTTGAATTAAAAAAATGTACTTTTAAACACAATTCGTTTTAAATTTGTTTTTATGTCATTTAGCTCTAAAGAACAGTTTTATTGACAATTAATTTTCTTTTCATCTCCGATTCTGTAAATGTTTTAAATCTTTTGTTTAAGGCAAAGCATTTTTATGTGATTCTAATGGTTAAAGACACCAACTTTTAGAAATAAAAAAAAGGTTATTATTTTATAAGTTCATAAAACGTAAACATAGAACGGAAGGTTTTACGGTCTTGGTCAACCGAGAAATCTTAGTTCTCGGGTTTGGATTGCGTCAAACTAAAATCGTATACCGACCTTTCGTCATCGATTGCACGAGGCATCTTTAAGGATCTGTAGTTTGCAAAAACATTTCAGTGTTCCATTTTTGCAGAGTTCAGATCCCTGAAAATGCCTCGTGCAATCGATTGCGAAACGTCAGTAAACGATTTTAATTTGACTGCGGTCATTACCATTAAAAAGATCTTAAAAATAGCTTTAAGAAAATACCACATTAGGTACATCTTACTTTACTAGTTTTGGAAATATGGCCATCCAAATCAGCCACACCTTCAGTTTGCCTGGCAGATACCTGTGCTCATTAAAAACGCCTGACAATGACAATTTTTTTTTATTTGTTACTATGAATGAACTAAATCCTAGAAAAATTTTAAGCTTACAGCTCCAAGTTTTTTGCTATGAATTTTTTTTTTTAACTTTTAAAAATATAAAGGGTGATGATGTGCACGGCTTTGCCTGTACCTGATAATTTTCGTACTTAGCATGCTATGACTCATCCCTATACAAATTTCTAGCCTTACAAGTCTAACGTTGCTCAAAGGGTTCACTTGCTCTGGGACTATAAAGAAGGCGAAACACTACTATTTTTAAATTATTGAAAATTCCACTGTTATTGCTTATACCAATGCTATATCTTTTTAAAACAAAATTTGTTGCCTTTCGGATAAAACGCCTGTACGTAAACTAAGTCTTACAGGCCCATGGGAGTCTAAATATTTATAAGAAAGGCTGTAAAAAAGGGATAATTTAAAAATATTAAGTTTACTTGTTTGGCGGCTAACTACAAAAATACACAAATTTAAAAACTAGTATGCCCAAAACTACGTTTTTTGTTTATTTCAAGTATATCTTGTTATACATTTTTGAAAAAGCCTATAAAATATTTTGAAAATTTTGTAGACAACTATGGTTATGGATGACTATAATAAATGTCAGATAACACCTTTCTATTAAAAAGATAACTATCTACAAGTTTTTATTTATATTTTTTAAAATTGAAATACTAACTGAGCTACAGAAGAAAAACAAATTAAAACAAAGAGTGATTTAAACTAAGCTCTAAAACTACAATTCATTTTCTATTCAATCGCCTTCGTAGTTCCGAGATCCTCGTAATAAACATCGGAAAAAACTCACCCTGTATTTAATTAACAGGAATAGTGTATCGCATAGGTAAATATTGGGTAATTGGTTTCAATACACGGTACATTTTGCCATCAATACTTAAGTCTTTTATGGACTTAAGTTTCTTTATTAATATAATAAATCAAAGTCGCTGTGTATTTTTGGAATAAATATTATTGCGAATTTATATATTTATTTTAATAATATTCACATTTAAATCTCTTACTTTTCTCCGTTTTTCAATAAAAAATTCAATATCCCTTTAAATAGGTTAATCTAAATATTTTTGAGTGTCTCTAAGCAGCTTAAATTCCATATTTCCTTTTTGTGATTTAAAGTAGCCGCTAAAGAGTGTTATAAAAACTTTACAGGTCATTTCTTTGTAAATTATAAAACCCTTTTATTTATTCTTTATTTTCAAAACTTTTTTACTCAAAGATGTTACATAAAAAGCTTGAAAAAGCTTTATTAGGTTTTAGATCTAATTTATCAAAAAAGACACTCTTTTTATTTCAAAAGCAATCTTTTTAATAAGTATAGAATATAGAGCGTGTCTACTTAAGCTTGTGTTTACTTAAGTTCGCACCATATGGAAATTTTTTATTATTAATTTTACAAAAAAAGTTATTCTTTATAAAAGTTCTGCATTGTCTAAAACCCAAAATACAATCATCAGATTATAATTATTTTGCGGTTGTACGAAATATGACAAAAAGTATAAATTTTTCTTAAAAATAAGTACCTTTATTTTTTATAATATCGAAAATTTTAATAAAGAAGAGATGTTTAGGACAGTGGCGGCTTGCGGGTCTAAAAACAGGTGTAGTGCAGGAAGGGAAAAAAGCGCATTCACCATTTTAGCTAAATTGAAAATACTCAACTATTAAAAGTCTAAGTAAAAAGTCTTAATATCTAAACTTACCTAAATTTTATACACCAAATCAATCCTTCTATCTTTTAATGCAGCAAATTTATCAATTATATATTCATAAAATGATTAAGTTTTTATCAGTTCCTGTAGAAGCTCCTTTTGAATTGTCGACGATATCGTTAAAATTAGCGTAAAAAGTTTATACGCCTCGGTAAAAATGTCTTTATTTGCGCCAACTTGTTTTACTAACTGCTGCAATGAAATATGTCTATAAATTTCATCGCCAAATATTAGGTCAAGTTTATTTTTGAGCCGCTAATTTTTGGAAATGATTCGGCATTTATCTCCAATAAATTTTGAAAAGAATTAGTGGGAAAAATTTGGTTATACTGGCCAAACTTTGCAGTATCAGCAAGACAAAGAAATTGTAGTTTGTAACAATCTTCGAATCTTACTTCCATTTCCATCAAAATATGATCTAATATTTCATAGAGAAGTGATCTGTACTGTCCTTTAATTTCTTCCTTTGAAAAATCACGGTCGCTAATAATACTCAAACGAAAACAATCGAAATAATACGTGAAAGCCAACGAAACGACCAAAACCTATACTATCTTTTGAAGACTAGCGATTTACCAAGCAATACACCTGATACTTCCACCCGCGATTCTGGCCGCCGGCAAGTATAGCGTTGTCATGGCAACGGAGCGTCAAAGCGTAAACAAAACCACGCATGAGGTGTATACTTCGGTCAGTTTTATATTTGCAATACACTTGTCGCGTTGCCGAAAGAGGAGGAACGCGACTCGCGCCAGCGGTTAATTTATATGCTAGATTTTTCATGGCAAATTTTACAAATAAGGAATAGAAATGAGAAAAATAAATTGAATAATAGTTATATGTTTTTTTATGTTTTATTATTTATTTTTGGTGAAGTGGCACTTCACTTACTACACCTGAATAGCCGCCACTGGTTTAGGATTAAAAGTAACATTTAAAAATGTACTCTTGTTTATTTTCAAAAACAATCTTATTTAATTTTTTAATGAGTTAACGGTGAAAATTAAGGTTTGTTTATTAGTACATACTTAGTTCATATTACCAAGAAAGAACTGCCAAAACAGCGAAAAGTCACAAAAACGCTCGTTATCGCAAAGAAATATTTTTTTCTGTAAAATGAACTAATTTGCATATTTAAATGGTATTCTTAATCCTGAGCATCTTCTTTTAATAAAAATTTTCGACAATATGATAATTAGAGGGGCTTTCCTCTTAAACAAAATTTATATTTTTGTCACACCTCGTATACCATTGCAAAAAATTATCTGATAATTATAAACACATACGAAAATAAATGGAAATATTTTCCTAAAGAAATATTTGTAGAGAAGTACTCCTGCTTCTTATGTCATATATCAGACCCTCTTAGGGCACAAGCCTTATCAAACCGGCTGTACCGGGTCCATGTTGACTAACACGAAAAGCAAGAGTTTTTTTATATGATCAATTTCGTTGTTTGACGGTAAGATTTAATCTTACCCTTGATATCGTTCTAAAAGGCATAATTCAGCGAATAGGCATCGAGTTTTACCGGAAGTCGGCAAGTAAGATACTGCTGATAAAGTTGGAACCCAATGAAAAGTTCTACATGGTTTAAAACCTTAAATGCAATAATCAGATGTCTAATTGTATTAGACATCTACGAGGTTAGGCCAAAAACGTAATTTTTGCTCAAGAGTAAAGTACCTGTATTTTTGCTTATATATTTATTATTATTACATTAATTATTTATTATATATTATATTAAATTGTTATAAAGAAAATATGTTTAGAGTTTAAAATGTATTTTAAATATGCAATTTTGTTCATTTACAAAAAAAAGATTTGTTGTTCTGCGATAATCGAGAAAATTTGGGTTTGTCCATTAGTGCATCGTAAATTTTTCTTTTTTTTAATAGTAAATTTATAAAGTTTATTTTCAATTATCCTATAAAATTTAAAATATAAAATGGATTGCGCTAATGTACAAACCTAAATTTTCACCATTTTCGATAAAAAAATGTTTTTGTAAATAAACAAAATTGCATATTTTAAAGTAATTTATAGTTTTTAAACAATCTTTCTTTATATTAATTTTAGATATAAGCAAAACACAGGTAGTTTGCTTTTGAGCCAAAATTACTGGCCTGACCTCGTAGATAACTGAGACAATTTAATATCTGATTGTTCCTCTTTAGTTTTTAGATCATAAAAACCTTTTATAAAAACAACATTTTTAAATGATAAATAATAAAAAAACTATTCATAATATGGTTTTAACCTTATAAGACACACTGTATAAAAAAATAATTGGATAGATATATTTCCCTACTGTCGTAATTATATTAAACTTTTAGAGATAAGCATCTAATTAAAAATCACCCTATATAGCTTAGACTCTGGCCATACAGAAAATAATTCTTTTTAAATTTAGATATCTTCAAAATGGTTGCTTAAACCAACTTTTACCATGAATGCCCATTTATGCAAGATATAGTAAAGAATAAGAATTTTTTCTAAAATTACATACAGAGTGGTACAAAAAGCTAAATTTGTTTGTAATTTGTGCAAGATGCCGCACGTGCGCGACCTATAGTTTACAACAAAATTTGTAGCAAATTCTGGGTTTATTATTATTATTATTATTATTAGATATTTATTTAATAAAACCAAAAGGAGTCCCGATATGATAAAGGGCCTTATACTTATATAGTGTGATAGCCCTTTTCCCCCTTAAACAAGAGAAAGTTCCTGTTTTAACCTAAAGGGTGCATTTTTAAAGATATAAGGGCTTTTCCAATCCTTCAACTTGGAAATTAATGGTAGTGGCGTCATCTGTTGTAGAGTATTTGAACTTTATTCAGAACGGTTGCGTTTCGCCAAAATTACTGGCCTGACCTAGATCATAAAAAAACTTTTTATAGAAAACAACATTTTTAAATGATAAATAATTAAAAACCTATTCATAATATGGTTACAACCTTTATGAGAAAATAAATGTATATATTTCCCCACTGTCGTAATTATATACGAAAAAAATCTCTTCCTCTTTTAACAAAAAGAACCGAAACGCGTCACTTAAGAAAGTCCCTGTAAATGACATAAAAATCAAAATTTCGTAAAAGTAGTTATGTAAATTAAAACCAAATCTAACTTTTAAACAAAGTGAAAATATTTTCTGGTGTATGTTTTATTTTTTAACCCTGCAATAATTTTTATTTAAGTAAACAATAAAATTTATATAGGCATATTTTATTATGTTTAGTCTATCTTTTACAATAATTCAGTAGATTATAATTTACAGATATTTTCATGTTTATACACGTGCTTATAACCAAATTAATCATCATCTATATATATTTGATACATTGTTTGTAATTATACCCTAAAAATACAAACAAATACACTTCCATTACTATTTCAAATAGAACTTAAATTCAATGTTATTATCTAAATAATTTAAATGTATTTTATTACATATTATGCTTTAAACAAAATGTTGTATAAACTGTTTTTCTATTTATAAAATTATAATAATATTTAAAAATTACACATCACGTCATAAAAAGTTTGCTTTACTAATAATGCATGCAATGCATTTTGGTAAAATAAATATATTAAAAAAGTTTAAATAAAATGGATACAGTTTTATGATAACAGAAAATAGGTTTATACACTTTTAACACATAAAACAAACTTTTCATTAAAAAGAAATTAAAAAATATATATATATACAGTATGTCCACGCATGGATTTTATAATACCAAAAAATTTAAATGTTTAAGATAGTTGTGTATGGCAGCTGCCTTTGCTTACTTAAAAACAATATTAACGTTAAGATTTTTGCTTCTTTCGTTCAGGGTGCTCCAAAAACTACAAAAACGTAAAAATGGCCAAGACAAAACTACCTTTATTTTAACTATAGTAGCAAAATGCCAAATAAAAAAGGTGTTTAGAATTAAATAAGGATCTGATATCTGAAATTTCACATAAAATAAACAAAACATTTTTTTGGTATCACATTGTTTAATTCATGTTTTACACCTATTTTACCTGATTAACCTGTTTTTATATTTTTGTATTTAAATATATTTGACAAACTTTTGACATTAATTATTGCTTAGTATATTCTTTTCCTGACCGTATATTTATTAATTTAGTTTTTGTTTTGGGTTTTCGGTCAATTAAATGAGAAACCATTTGATGCTTGTTGACGTTTCGGTTTATTATTAAAACCATCTTCAGAATCTATAATTTGAAAACAACGATCTTGGTTTTCAATACAAAGCAAAAAGAAAAATATTATTCAAAGGGCGCCGCTATTATTAATATAAAATAATTTAAAATTAACATACCTTTTTTTAAACTTAATCACTAATATTTACAAATTAAAACTACAATGTTACATTTTTGAAAGCTTGGAGAGAACTAACATTTTTTTTTCCACCACCAAGATTACTGGAAAAAATGTTAGTTCTCTCCAAGCTTTCAAAATGTAACATTGTAGTTTTAATTTGTAAATATTAGTGATTAAGTTTTATAAAAAAAGGTATGTCAATTTTAAATTATTTTATATTAATAATAGCAGCGCCCTTTGAATAATATTTTTCTTTGCTTTGTATTAAAATTAAGATCGTTGTTTTTTAAATTATAGATTCTGAAGATGGTTTAGTAATAAACCGAAACGTCAACAAACATCAAATAGTTTCTCATTTAATTGACCGAAAACCCAAAAACAAAACTAAATTAATTATTGCGTTGTATAAAGAACTAAGTAAATTACGTAAACAAATTTAACTTTTAAGCAGACACATTGTGTCAAAATTTACTTCTTAGGGTTATACCCTTCCCCTCACCAACACAAACGTCAAAAAGTTTAAATGGAAAGAGGGTGGCAAATTAAGCATCATTGACCTCGGCATGTCATTTTCTATTGTTATAAATTTATGATATATTGCATACTTATGTGATATGCCTATGTACCAAATTTTATTTTAATATTTTAAACAATTAAAAGTTATAGGTGTGAGCCACTCCCTAGGAACCCCAGTATTAAGGGTGAACTTTCTCAGAAACTACTGAACATATTTTGTCTGTTAAAGAAAAATTTAAAACCATTTAAGAGAATGGTATCATTTGACATTTAAACTTTTGACGTTGCTGTTGGTGCGGGAGGGATAGCCCTGAACAACTATGTTTAGGTATGACAAAATCAAGCAGGTTTACATTACATTATTTATTAACACAATTTTATCTTTAAGTCTACTTAGGCAAAACCAAAATTGTTTTTAGCGTTTAAATGGGCACCCCGGAAAACGCCTAAAAGTCAAAAATAAATACATTTTCTATTTACTACTAGAGCGAACATCGGCTTAAGCCACTGGCTGATCTGTTTCTTCCGGCATCCTGCACAAGGAATAAGAAGAAACTATATATGTATTGTAAAATAAACATGTTATGTAAATTTATATTAAATAATAAAGCGAATTGTTAAGTTGAGTTGAACAACTAAATTCTGACACAAAAATGTGCCCCTCAAAAAAATAAAATTGACGTATTCCAGATTTTTTTTATAAGTGTATGTACAAATAACGGAATTCTTAAAAGTGGCTCGTTTTAATTGAAATGCACTGTATGTGTCAATGTTACAAAAATTTTATTCCATTTTATTCTATTACAATTATGTATGTTACAAAAGAATTTTATTTGTTGTACCATAGTATATTTTTAAACTTGTAGTAGCTTAAAACTTTGGCATTATAAATCAATTAAAGCCAAAGATATTTTAGGGTTAACGCGAATCATAGAACACTAAATTGTAAAACATTTTTAAAAACTACTACTTTTTTCTTTAAGTGAAAGTAAAACTTTTATTACCCTTTATTTTGACACTATTTATAGGTTTATTGGTAATTATTTTATTTAACTTTTTGTTTTGCCTTGTGACACATATATATGACCTAAAACAGAATTGGTAATATGGTATAAATAATTTTTTAAAGATTATTTTTCTATAAATAGAATTAAACGTAAAAAAATATATAATTTTTTAATAGCCAAAAACTCGCCAAGGTGAAACAATTAATTAATTAAAAAAAAAAGAAATTAATAAAGGGTTGTATAAAGTCTATCTACTTGCAAAAATTTTGGATTATAAACAATTTTTCTAGTTTGGTTAACAGTGTCTAAGAACCGTAATATGTAGATATTGCATTTTTACGAATATTCAGAAAATATTAGATTTATTGACCTCTAAAAATTGACTTAATGGCAATTAAGGACATTACTTCACAACGAAAATTTACTGCATACAAGGTAACAAAAAAAAAGTGAACAAAACTATTCCTTATTTACAAAATATTAGTGCCGCGTATTAAGGCTAAATTTTTAAAACTTTTATTAAAAAAATATTTTTTATATTTACTAGATTTACAAAAATTCTTGATTTTTTGTTGTCAATGACAAACAATATATCATAGTGCAGGGATGGCGAATCTTTTCAGTATAAACGTGACATTTTTGTACAAAAATGTAAAAAGATATACCAACGCGTGCATAAAATACAATTCAAAGTCAAAATGACAAAAGTCAGTAAATAAAAAAAAAAAAAATAAAAAGCAAAAAAAGGTCTTCAATTTAAAACTTTCAAATGATGTTTTCTAGGCGTCCCATGAAGCCAAAAATATTTTTTTAGAGTGGGGTAAAATTGAAGAGCAAAAACTTACATTTTTACCCCTTTCTTCCATTGTATAATTTTCACTGAAAAAAACATCAACACCCTCGCGTGCCAAAAATTTTACCTCGAGTGCCATTTGTAGCACGCGTGCCATTGGTTCGCCATCCGTTGTCATAGTGCATTAGGAGAGTTTAAAAGCATTCGATAGAGGCGCTTAATTTATATCTCTAATAACTATTTAAAACACAATGAATTCGACGGAGTTCAATTAAGGGTTTTGTTAAAATCGATAAGGAAATTTAAAAGTAGCAGCCAGAAAAAAACTAGTGGGCATCCGTAAGTTATTTTTTTATTTTAGGCTACTAAGTAGTTTAATAAATAATGTAATTTATTTTGTGGTGAAAACTTTAAGAAAGAGTTACTATGGTAATGGGATTATACATAATCCGTTAGCTAGCGAACTTAGCTTATGTGAAAATGACTTTTAGTCTCGTAAAGTTATTGCAGCACGCTAAGATATGATATTACATACGACATTAAGCCAGCCCGAGAAACTTTGAATAAGAACACACCGTGCCAATTATTATTAAACTTACTTCTTAATAGACTTAAATAATACTTTTAAGTAAGTAAGTTTCTTTGAGTTTGTACAGGAAATACTGTATATTTTACATCTTTCATAAGCAAAAGGTTAACAAACGTCAGAAAGTTCAAATTGGAAAAGGGGTCAAATGAAGGGTTTTAAACTATCACTTAATTGGTATGTTTTTAGTTTTGGTAGAGAAGTTTCCATAATTTTTTAAATTTTAGCCTACTAAGTGGTTTAATAAAAAATGCAATTTATTTTGTGGTGAAAACTTTAAAAAGAGTTACCATAGTAATGGGATTATACAAAATCCGATAACTAGCGAACTTAGCATATGTGAAAATGACTTTTAGTCTCGTAAAGTTATTGCAGCATGCTAAGATATGATATTACATACGACCTAAAGCCAGCCCAAGAAACTTTGAATAAGAACACACCGTGCCAATTATTATTAAACTTACTTTTTAATAGAGAGAAGATTCTTTGGGTTTGTACAGGAAATACCTTATATTTTATATCTTTCATAGGTCAACAAACGTCAAAAAGTTTAAATGGTAAAAGGGGTCAAATAAAGGGTTTTAAACTATCACTTAATTAGTATATTTTTAGTTTTTGGTATAGTAGTTACCATAATAATTTACCCTAAATACCGGGTGTCTCTAGGCATTTTTATTTTTTTAAATATCAAAATAACATTTGTTACCTAAATACAATGCATAAAAATGTTGTTTATTTTTAATTAAATCGTTTATTTCAGGAAGAAGACAACCCACATTTTTGGCAAAAATGAGATATGCAGCGATTTTTAATCATACTATGTAAACTTGCGTTTTTTATGTTAATAGCAGTCATTTATCATACACCTGCGTGTAATTAATTTTATGAGAAAAATTGCGTTTAGTGCAGAAACCAGTCAAGCGACGTTTTATAATGTGTTTTTAAGGTGAATTTTATGGTCGTTCTTTGTTAACACTGTATGTTTACTTTACCAAACACGTTTTGTTGTAATAAGCATGCCAAAATAGTCCTCTAAGTTAATAAAACAGACCATTTCCTGACTAGAGATACATAGTGGTAAAGTTTTTAAAAAATTATATGTTTTTTTTACCACCGTGTATCACAAAATACATTTAAGGACTTACACTCTTAGAGATAAGCATCTAATTTAAAATCACCCTATACAGTGTGTCCAAAATTGGTAGGAATGTATTGGGATATTGGAAACTAGAAGAGATAGAAAGACGGTTAAATGGGGAAAGTTATAGACCATTTAACCTTTAATTTAATGCGGTTTTGATGACGGCCGTATCTCGTTTGGTTTTTGAATTATTTTGAAAAAACTTAAAATGTGCATTTTAGAAAAAGTAATGTAGTGTTTTTATTTCAAATAATTTTTGGAATCCGTAAAAACATTAGGGCAACTTTTTAAGAGGAATACATTCCTGTATTTAGATTTTAATTTTAACGTTTCGGTTTTAAGATATCATCATCAACTTTTGTTTTTCTTATGGCCGCCATTTTGTTTTTTTCTACATTTTCAAAGAGCGTTTTATTCCCTTTAAAATGATGTATACCACTTAATTAATTTTTTTTGTTTTATGTTAAAAACATTAAAAACCATTTTTGGTCGAGTTGGCCATGACTGCCTCTAGAAACAATTGCGAAAATGTCGTTGCTAAGACGAAGTTGTCAAATATTATCATTTAGTTACATATTTTATTGTGTTATTGGAAAATTGTGTTAAACGTATCCACAAAATGCCGGAAATTTTTTCAAACGAAGAAAAATTTGACATGTTAGTTATTTATATTAAAAATCACAGAAATGCGGAGAATGCAGCAAGCAATTATTTGGAAAGTTTTCCCGAAAGACATCAACCTGGAAAAAAAATGTTCTCCACACTTACTACCAACCTACTTGCATATGGAAGTTTTGAAAAACCTCGACCAAAAGAGTACCAAAAAATAATGAAGCTCGAAATAGAAATATTCAAGAATATTTTGCCGATAATCCTACATCTTCTACACGAGTTGCAAACGGCGAACTTAACATTCCGAAGTCAACCATACATCACGTTTTCAAATTATCTCATTATCGCCCATATAAACCCACCCTTGTACAAGGGCTTAATAAGGGTGATTTTCAAAGAAGACTTCAATTTTGCCATTGGTATCGTAATAAATGTGAAGAAAACCGAATTTTTTAGAAAAGTTTTATGGACGGACGAAAGTCATTTTACAAATTGTGGCGTATTTAACAAACATAACCAACATTACTGGGCTGTAGAAAATCCCCAATTACGGGAACAACGTAGACTGCAAGTTCGATTTGGCTTTAACGTATGGTGCGGAATTTATGGTAATAAAAACATATTAGTTATTATTTTTTTTATAATATATTTTTTGAGCAAATCACTTAATTGGGCCTTTTATTTACGAGCAGACACTGAATGGCCAAAGATATCTTGAGATGCTGCAAAACGAAATAATTCCAGCAATTAGGGAAGTAGTTCCACCAAATGATTTTAACAATTTGTGGTTTCAACAAGATGGATGTCCCGCTCACAATTCTAGGGAGGTGCACACATTTTTATCGGAAACTTTTGGTGAGAGAATTATCTCAAACAATGGGCTTGTTCGGTGGCCTGCCAGGTCTCCAGATATCACTCCTTTAGACTTTTATTTATGGGGTTATTTAAAAAATGAAATATATGAATTTGATCCTCCTGAAAATCTACAAGTTCTTGAAGACAGTTTGCGGGATGTCCTATTAAGTATAAACAGAAACACTCTTAACTGCGTTACCAGAACTGCTTTAAAGAAGTGTCAAAAGTGCATTGAAAAAACGGTGGACATTTTATACTGTAGCGTTATTTTTTGGCAAAATTATTATTTTTTTATTATTTTATTAATATTTATTAGTTCCCTGGTTGCAACTCATGTAGAAGATATAGGATTATCGGCAAAATATTTTTGAATAATTCTATTTCGATTTTCGGTATTTTCTTGATACTATTTTGGTCGAGGTTTTTCAAAACTTCTATATGCAAGTAAGTTGGTAATGAATGTAAAGAGCATAATTTTTCTTAGGATTTATATTTTTTTCCAACTGTTAGTGCAAATTAAAAAAGATAAGTTTGATTTTTTATTGCTATAGGTTGAGTTAAACACAATAATATAAAAAAAGTAAATATACTAATTTTTGGTAGAAAGTACAGCTTTATATTATTATTATTAAATATTTTAATCTGTCATTACAAACAAAGTAAATCTCCGTCTTTGTTTGGGTACATAGGCTTTTAAAAATCAAAAATAGTTTTTTAACATAGTTTATTTTTAGGAATCAAATGGCAATTGTTTATAAAGCTATTTTCCTATGCAGTCATGGCCAACTTGGCAAAAATATTTTTTTTCCTTTTTTGACATTAAACAAAAACATTTTAATAAAGTGTTGCACATCATTTTAAAGGGAAAAAAACGCTCTTTAAAAATGTGCAAAAAACAAAGTGGCGGCCATAAGAAAAACAAAAGTTGATGATGATATCTTAAAACCGAAACGTTGAAATTAAAATCAAAATGCATGAATGTATTCGTCTTAAAAAGTTGCCCTAACAATGTTTTTACAGATTCCAAAAATTATTTTAAATAAAAAACTACAGCACTTTTTCAAAAACGCACATTTTCAGTTTTTTAAAATAACTCAAAAACCAAACGAGATACATCCGTCATTAAAACGGCATTAGATTAAGCTTTAAATGGTCTATAACTTTCCCCATTTAACCATCTTTCTATCTCTTATGGTTTCCAATATCCCAATACATTCCCTACCAATTTTGGACACACTGTATAGCTTAGATCTGGCCATACAGAAAATGATTCTTTTTAAATCCAGATATCTTAAAAACGGTTGTTTAAATCAACTTTTACCATAAATGCCCTTTTATTTATTTATATATATTTATTTTGTTATTATAAGATATTTATATAATAAAAATAAAAACGAGTCCCGATATGATAAAGGGACTTATATAGTGTGATAGCCCTTTATCCCCCTTAAACAAGAGAAAGTTTCCGTTTTAACCTAAAGGGTGTATTTTTAAAGATATAAAGGCTTTTTCTTAATTAAAGGAGCGCTCGATCCCATTTAAGCCTATGTTCACTAAATTTTGTGACGTAATCTTTTTCCATAATTCTTTGTTTACAATCGTACTGAAAGGTTTTTTCGCAGTTTTGGTGTTATTTTTTGCTTTTTACTCATTGGACTTTTATATATGTTTAGTTTTTACTGTTTATAGTTAAATTGAGTGGTTATTAGTACTGCAGTTACACAGAATTTTAAAACCTGTAAACAGGGGTTACTGACCTTTGGATATTTTTTAAAGGAAATTTACGTTTAAATCGTTATTAAGGGGAAGATATAATTTTTTTATGTTTTTAAGTGACTTTATTTTATTCTATGCAAGTATTGGTATATTTTGTCAGATAAAAAATATTATGGCAAAAGATGACGTCACAATAGGCAGCCATACACAGACGTTATTTTCCACGCTTTATCGTTTTGTCTCTAAATCAACTTGGAAAATCATGTACGTGAGTGAGCATCGCCTTGCAAGATGAAATAACGGGAAGGGCTTTTAGACGCTAAAGTGTGGCGTACCGCGTTACTAGAGTACTTGTCCTTACGCACCATGCCACGTTCGTTTAAAGCAAATACTTTTTGGTTAAGCTACGGTTTCCTAGGACTTTTGGTCGGCCGAAACCGACGCGATTTACGTTCGCCCAAATTAAATTTTTACTTAAATGTGATTCTATTTAAAAGTGTATATTTACTTTAGACAAACGTAAATCGCGTCGGTTTCCGCCCGCCGAAAGTCCTAGAAAACCGTAGCTTAAGTGTACATTTACAACCAATTTGGAAATTTCAAATTGACATTTTAACAATTGGTTAAACTTCGCTTGTCAAATCTAAATTAAGTCTATATTTTTGACATGGCTGATATTCGTCACGCCTCGAAAGAATATTTAACAGAATTTATAGATATTTATAGGCCTCACTCGGCTTTGTGGAAAGTTTAATCAAAAGAGTATGTCAATAGAAACTTAATAAATTTGGGATATAATGCGTTTGTGCAATTTTACTGCAAGGTGGACCCAAATGCTTATCGAGACTTTGTCTATAAGAAAATTCAATCGATGAGGGGCTCGTTTCGATCCTTTTAATCCAAGTACTATAAACAATTTAAACGGGCAATCAAAAAGAGCAAAGTTTTTGACAAACGGCTTAAACTCCAAGGGGCAACAAAATTTCACGTTGAAAATTTGTACATGACTACGTGCCGTTTTAAACGACACACTAAATGACACTTTTTGTCCATACACATACGATTTTTCCCCTGAAACGGATGTACCACTGGCAATCACGTGCTAAATCATTTGCATAATTTATAAGGTGTATGGAACATAACACTTTTTTGTCATGCCGTTCTTTCGTGCATACTAACCGTCACGTCCAAAAACGCCACGATTTTTGAAATGAAAGAATGTCTGTGTATGTCCAGCTATTAGCTGGACATACACAGACATTCTTTCATTTCAAAAATTCTCCCTGATTCTCTCACGGTCAGCTATATGTAGCTTGCTCAAGAGTAGCAAATTCGAAAAATTTATATATACCTCGGACAATAAAATAAAAATTGTTGTTTATAAAAAGTAGTGTAACTAATGAGAGAATGTTTTTAATAATTATTTTATTGTAACTACTACGTAATCTCATATCAACTCCCGAGCAAAGCCAGTAATTATAGCTAGTCTTTTAAAAACCGTGGCGTCTTTCCGTCAATGTATTTAAAGTTTTTTGAATACCCCCAAGAATCCCACCCAAGGGTTTATTTTCATACATTAAAAAGATCTTAATTAACGCACATATAACATACTTTTAACGATTTTTAGATATACTGCTTCTAAGAAACAAAGTAACAAAAATATCTAACAGCGCCCATTGAAGTGAAACAAATAAGATTTATACACCTTTGACAATCTTACTACAATGAAATCTATTTACGGTTCGGTACTTTCTGCTGCAGATTTCCAATTGGATGCACTTAAAAGAGAATACCTGTAATAATTTAAAACTGAATTTCTTTAAAATTTTATTTTTAATGCAAAAATTGAACAGGACAGTAATATAAAATGTATTTGTTTTATGCATTGTTTTTAGTTGATTATTAAATAATGTGTATACCTCGGACAATAAAATGAAAATGTTGTTTATAAACAAGTAGTGCAAATAATGAAAAAATGTTTTGAATAATGTGTTTTACTTTTTACGTCATAGTATATTTTTTTAGTTCAGCTACCACGTAATCTCATTTCAACTCCCGAGCGAAGCCAGGAATTATAGCTAGTCCTTTATAAACCGTGCCGTCTTTCCGTCAATGTGTTTAAAAATTTTTGAATATCCCCAAAACACCCACCCAAGGGTTTATTTTTATACACTAAAAAGGTCTTAATCACCCTACATATAACATACCTTCAACTATTTTAAGATGTACTGCTTCTAAAAAACAAAGTAACAAAAATATCTAACAGCGCTCATTGAAGTAAAACAAATAAAATTTATATACCTTTAAGAATCTTACTACAATGAAATATATTTACGATTCGGTACTTTCTGCTGCAGATTTCCAATTGGATGCACTTAAAAGAGAATACCTGTAATAATTTTAAACTGAATTTTTTTAAATTTTCTTTTATTGCAAAAATTGAACAGGACAGTGATATAAAATGTATTTGTTTTTATTCGATTAAAAAAGAATGTGTATACCTAAAACAATAAAATGAAAATGTTCTTTATAAACAAGTAGTGTAAATAATGAGAAAATGTTTTCAATATTATTTTTTTACTTTTTAGATCATACCTTTATTTTTTTAGTTCAACTACCACGTAATCTCATATCAACTTCCGAGCGAAGCCAGGAATTATAGCTAGTCCTTGATAAACCGTTGCGTCTTTTCGTCAATGGGTTTAAATTTTTTGAATATCCCCAAAACACCCATCCAAGGGTTTTTTACACACTAAAAAGGTCTTAATTAACCCACCTATAACATATTTTCAACGATTTTAAGATGTACTGCTTCTAAGAAACAAAGTAACAAAAACATCTAACAGCGCCCATTGAAGTGAAACAAATAAGATTTATATACCTTTGACAATCTTACTACAATGAAATCTATTTACGGTTCGGTACTTTCTGCTGCAGATTTCCAATTGGATGCACTTAAAAGAGAATACCTGTTATAATTTAAAACTGAATTTCTTTAAAATTTTATTTCTAATGCAAAAATTGCAACAGGACAGTGATATAAAATGTATTTGTTTTTTGCATTATTTTTAGTTGATCATAAAATAATGTGACCCACGGGCCTATAAAAGAGGGGTTTTATCATCACTGGTATTAATATTTTTAATTTTTTTGTTGTAATGTTTTAATTGATTATTTTATATGCGTTTGTTTATATTTATATGTAACATTAAATATTTGGCAAATATTAAAAACAATAATAAAAAATCATTATATATAAAATATTAATTAAAAATCAAAGCCAATTTTATTAAATTCAACATACAATCGAACAGTTTAATAGAGACTGTCCACGGATGGGGTTTACAAGAGGACAAACGGACCACAAATTTATTAAAAAAAAGTAAATTTTCATTTAAAAAACTTTGCTTTTTAAAAAATATGAATCACGACGACGAAAATGTTGATTTTGTACACAGGGTTCGCAAATTAAGGGTTAAAACATATGGTGAACTTTTTTATTTCCTATTTCTCAGAAAATTGTATCCTCGATAAAAATCTCTACATACACCCAAACTTACAAAACACTGATCAAAGTTTAAATAGATTGTACCGTATACAAGGTAAATGCAAATTTACAAATTTAGCATAAGAGAAAACCACCTTTATTTTTAAACCTAGAACAAAGTATTATTTAAAAAACTTGTTAAAAATTAAAATTTATGACCAAGTTAAAAAATTTTAAAATAATGTTTAAAAATTAAAAATAAGGCATACTTTTTCAACTTACCAACTCCGTATATAGCGATTAGATCAAACTAGGGATTATTTAGATTAGTGCGAGTTATTTTCATAAAAATGTTAAATATCTGTTATTTTAAAGCATTTCAATTATGCTTCCTTTTTACTTAATTTTTTACATCCTTTTTAAAAATAAGTTTTGGTAAAACAATATTTTAAAGTAACTTTTAATTTTTAGCTTAAGTAAAACAAAAAGAAGTATAAATTTACGTTTAATGATTTTATATGACTTTGACAAGATATTTAAATGCTTTAAAAATAGCAGATATTTAATAATTTTACGAAAATAAACTGCATTGGGGTAAATAATCCCTAGTTCGATCTAATTGCTATACGGAGTAAGTTGGAAAATTATGTTGTTTTATTTTCGATTTTTAAGCATTTTTTTTTAAACTTAAGCATAATTTCAAATTCTAAAAAAGTTTTTCAAATAATATTTTTTTCAAAGTCTAAAGATAAAGATGGTATTCTCTTATGCTAAATTTGTAAATTTGCATCTACCTGGTATACGCTAGGATCTATTCAAACTTTAATCAGTGTTTTGTAAGTTTGGGCATATACAGAGATTTTTTCTAGATTCTTTTTTTTGATAATGATTTAACAATTATGGCGGTTATTGTATACCCGACTGACGTATGATCCACCATATTTAATACAGCTGACGGTTAATTTTCAGTTTAAAATAATTTAAAGAGCTGCCTTACAAATTTTGACAGGGTATAAAAATACCTAAAGTTATTTTTTTAACGACTTCCATGGGCTGCCATCTCTAATTTCACCGCTACTTGGGCAGCTGACGCTCGCAGCTCGCAAATAGGGGAATCCAGGGCAATACGGGGTACCTAACTTTTTAAGCCTGATTTTTTTGTATAATGATCTAATTTAACTTTACCATTTTAAATTTAGCTAGTAAAACATATTATCTTTAGACTTTAAGCAACTACATAAGTAACTTAAAATTCTTACACTAATATTTTATTTATTTTTCTAAAATTAAGCACTTCCCCATTTTGCCCCGTATATGTGGCAAAATGGGGATTATATCTGGGGTAAAATGGGGTACTAGATGTAGTCAGTAATATCAGAGGCGAGTCAGGGAATGAGATAATTTATTAACGCAAAAACTCTTAACCGAACATTTATTCAAAAAATACAAAATTATAAGTACAAAAATATAAACGTTTATTTAGGCACATAATTCACATCGAAATACAGTCTCATCGTCATCACTGTCAATGCCTGCGCATGAATTATGAGCCCATTTGTGACAGAGACAACATGAAATCCATCCTTCAACAGAAGTACTATAAAATTCTTCGCAATATAAGCATATCGCATCATCTTCGTCACTTGAGAAATCTATGTTATTATTTTTCTTAGATGATTTCTTTGTTTCTTTTAAAGAAGCTTTCTTCTTAGCATTTCTCACTTCATTCATTATTTTTCTCTTAACACTAGTAGCTTTTACATTTTTTTCGTTAATAGATGTTTCCAATTCTATTTTGTAGGGAGTGGATGTTAAAACTGCAGTTTTACCTCGTTTTCGCTGAGGGCGTTTTGCAACAGAAGTTACTTTAGGAATTGGCTGCAAATCTTGTGGCGATGCATAAGGAAAAATATTTGGCTCTTCTAAAATATCCTTATTTGGTGATTTTTTACGAACTGGAGGTGCATCAGGCATCCACGAACATTGCGGCAAGGGCGAAGAATAATTATTGATTCTGGTAGCCACATGTGGAGGTGGAGTTGCTTCGGTTTTATTTTGATGATTCGTAGCTTTTTCTGGGATATGCAGATAGGTATTATCTCCTACGCATTGCTGCTCATTTTGATGGTTGATTTGTCTAACATTGTTGTTATTGCCTTCATCCTCTAAAGGGATATCTGTCGTAGATGCTGGTAAATAGTCACTTTCTTCAAAAACGTTAAGATTTGGAGGCCAAATTCCAGTTTTTTTGAAAGCACTTATAGCAGTTTTCATTGTTGCTGCGTTAACATAGGCTGCGCCAAAAGAGTCGATAGTTGCCAAAGTGTTACGACTTTCCCGGGATTACTTCGTAGCCATACTCTTACTTCATTTTCGTAGTAGTTGCTGAGAGGCTTCATAAGTCCGACGTCCAGAGGCTGCAACTTGTGAGAACAAGGTGGAGGTAAACAAAGCAAATCTACTCCATTTTCTCTGGCATAATTAATAAGGTCAATATTTTTGTATGGCTAGCATGGCCATCAAAAATTAGAAGTACATGATTATCTTTTGAAGCTCCACAAAATTGCACAAAATTTTTAAACCATTTGAAAAAAACTTTTCCTGTCACCCAATCGGAATCACTTGTTTCAACCATAGAACCCGGTGGCAAACCAAGTTCAAATTCAGGACGTTTCCTTTTTCTAGGAAAAATAAGACAAGGTGGAACATAACTTCCTGAAGCAGAGCAACAAATTTCAACTGTTACAGTTTCTCCTCGCTCTGCAGAAGTGAGTACACCTACTTGGCGTTTTCCTTTGAGTGCTAGTATTTTAGAATGTCCCTTTGGATTAACAGTGATACCTGTCTCATCACAATTGTAAATTTTATCTGCAGTTAAGTGATTCTTATCGATAATATTTATTAACAAACCAAAGAACTGATTTACAGCAACCTTGTTGAAGCCCATGGCTCTTGCCCCTGATGTAGCTTCTGGTTTTCTTAGAGTTATTGTAGGGTGTTTACGAAGAAAATGCTCCATCCAGCCAGGGCCGGCCATTTGAGTATCTTTACTAAACCTGTTTGCAACACCGTTTGCAACCGCCAACTGGTAAACAAATTTTCGTAACTCTAACATCGTAAAGCCAAATAATCTAGATTCCATATCTTTTACATATTTGACAATCTCTAACTCCTGGACTTCTGTGAATACATTTCTGACACTTCCTAATTGAGCTATTTTAAATGTTGACCCCACATCTCTTTTAGCTTTTGCAACATAACGTTCCAGTGTGGTTTGAGGCACTTTAAATTGCTGCGCTGCTTTTTTATAACCCATGGTGCCATCAATAACTGTCTGTACAGCTTCTTTCATTGACTCTGCAGACCATTTTTGACGAGTTGTTGTTCTCTTGTATGTTCGTACCATCTGAAACCCATAGAAACATATGATAGACGAAATTCATAGCTTGGGGCAAAACGGGGTCTCCATGGTCGGGACCCTATTTTGCCCCATCATAAATACCCCGTTTTGCCTCAAAACATGTGACTGAATGAATCACGAAAAAATTAATAAGAAAACAAATTTTTAAGCCATGCGTTTGACTGAATATACTAGATAAAGGCAATAATAATCTAGCATAAACAAAACACCCATAATTATTCTAAAAATATACGTACCTCGGGAAAATGTAAGAGCCACTTTTACAATGCACGACACTTATTACTCTATGCCGCATAAATATAAACTAACGCTCAACCGATTCACGCCGCGTCTATTGCAGGAAAGAGTACTGGTAGTGGGGATAATGCGTCTGAGATTTGGCGGTATAATTTAAATAGGATTTGTGTAAAATGGCGGTACCCCGTTATGCCCCTGTACCTCGTATTGCCCTGGATTCCCCTATAAGGAAAAAACTATAATCTATAGAAGTTTTAGTCATTATCTCCATCACTATAAGACAGCGACATGATAAAAAAAAAATTGGCAAAATTTAATAAGAACATTTTGAAAAGCAGTGTTTTCTTTAAGGTTTTTATAATTTTTAAGATTTGTTAGTTATTTGCTTTTAGTGAAACCTTTTAAATAAATGCACAATCCAAACAATGTCTCTAAAAGTCCGTAACAATATAATATTTATCCAACACTTACATATAATATCTACATAATTGATCAGATTTTGAGGATATAAAGTGTACTATAACTCACTAGTGAGCTAAAGTACCCTTTAGCTCACTAGTGAATTATAGACAATACAAAATTTTTGTTGCTGGTGTTGACAATGACAAGTAACAAATAATGGATGACGTTTTCAAATTATTTTCGATATTAAAAACGATTTATACGAAAGTGTTGGATAAAATTTTGTATTAGACACGTGAGTTATTACATATAAGTCACTTAAGAAAATTACCTCTCTCGAGAGTTAAACTTTTCTTGCGTGACTTATATGTAATATAACTCACTTATCTAATAAATAACTATTTATCTGTCACATCAAACAATAATATACCTAAAGTGTACTAGACTTAAAACCCGTCACATTTTTAGCAGTCAAATTTAAATAAGTTACAGGGTGTTTCTAAAGCTGACTTCTTAATTTTAACAACTTACAGGACTTATAAAAATAGGCCAATAAATTTAAAATTGCTTATAATTAGTTACCCAATAAATACATACTTAGAATACACCAAAATTAAAATTTAGGTAAATATTTTTAAGGAACCCATTTTAACATGATTTTTTTTATAATATCAATAGTAGAATCTTTCCTTATATTTTTTTACCAACATTTTGTATTAATCTGTTTTAATTATTATTGGTATGCTGTTAAACGGTTTTCACTTTAAATAATAATTTTTAATCACATATATACCTAATTTAATATAAAAACAAACACAAATTTTAAACAGGGCCATATTAACTGTTTGAGGCGCCCTAAGCTAGAATTCCCGAAGCGCCTATTTTCCAAGAAAAAGAATTTTAAGGAGCAAAAAAAATTTTTTCTAAATTTTCAAATTTGATCACAAAAAAGGGTCATTCCCTTCTTTTCACGCCTATTTGCCCTGTCTAGCGTCTATTACTCCCTTGTCTGGCGCCTATTTTTTTAAGGCGACCTAGGCTTTAGCCTAGTCAGCCTAATGGATAACACTAATTTTAAACAATAATATAAATGCTACCTATTTATGAACCATTTAAAAAGAAAAATACAGGCTAATTAAAAAATTATGCAGCAACTTTAGGCTTTAAATTTTAAACGTTTTGTAGGATGTAATTAAAGATTAAAATTGAAATATTTTACATTTGCATTTTATAAAAAAGAAAAGTTAAATAATATTTTTTTATCACGATATTTCATACAATATAATTTTACAACATTTTGAACATATTAAAGAAAAAGTTCAATCATATCATAATAAGCAATTATATTTTCTAAAAAGCTAACTCAATAAGTCAAAGCGTGTAAAGCAGCTTATTATTCAAAACTGATTGGAAGTAGCTGAGGGAAGTCAGTCAAATCAGCAATTAGCAGTATTGGGTTGGGATGGGTGAAATACATTTTATGCTGATGTGCCAAGGGTAAATTGTGTAAATTAAAATCTCAAAATAGGGTTTGTTTTTTCATGAAAACTAAAAGAAAAAGTTAAGTGTCAAATTGGCCCTTTTTGTGTGTAAATCACGTATACGCGTCAAGTTGGAAAATTGATACCTGTCCCCTATTAGTATTGTTTATTTTAAAGGTGTGAAATGTTTCGTCATTCCTTGTTGTTCTTTCTTTATCCTGCCTAACCAAAAAGAGACAAAAAATACGTCACTGACGTAACTCTAAGATAAATCGTTAGTAGTAAATCAGATGTTAATGACTATCGTAATCATTTGTTAATATTTTAGACATCTCAAATATTTTCATGAATTTTTATGTTAGCATTAAGTAAATAGGAGTATAGGTCTTAAGTACCTATGTTTTAAACTAACCTATTTCCAGATCTATTTTTGATGTACTGTGAATATGTATTTAACCTGCAACATTGCGAACAAAAATTATGTGCACCGTAGGTTGTTAAAAACGATTTTTTTAATTGTCCGGAAAATTGAATTTTCCACTCAATTTTTTAAGCGGAAAATGCTATTTTACAGGACTAATTTACTTTCCGGTCCCTAGTTTACTTTCCGGTCTCTCATTTACTTTCCGGTCCCTGATATCAAAAAATCCTGTTAGCCATGACAAAAATTGTCAGAGTTCAATTGTTACTATTTGACAGTTCAAGATATTGTAAAGTAAAGAAAGCATCATTTTGCCAAAATTTAATTATTTATTTAAATATTATATCATATTTATATATATATAATATTATATTTAAATAATTATTCAGAAAAAAGTAAAGCTTTATGTTGCTGTAAAAATATAAATTTTGTTGTAAACTTTCATAATATTATTATTATAATTCGTTTTCGTTTGTAGTTCCTATTCACTTAATTATTTATAGTTTCGTAAGTAATTTAGAAAAATACATTCTGTCAAAAGAACCTCGTTGTACTTGCCTTATTGTCGTTTAAATATAACACTAAAAATTTACACAGTTTTTTTTTCCGGTCAATAAAAAAATTATGTACGATACTCGACCGGAAATAATTTTTACGGGTCTCCTCAAAACTACAGGACTCGCCTACGGCTCGCCCTGTAAATGTTTTTCGTCGACCCGTAAAATACCATTTTCCGGTCTAGTAACGTAAATAGCTATTAAATGTTAAGTGCTCTTTTATTATTTTACCAGACGATTAATGTAAAGTAATAGTTTTATTAACATTAAGTAAATAGGAGTATAGGTCTTAAGTACCTATGTTTTAAACTAACCATTTTCCAGATCTATTTTTAATGTACTGTGAATATGTATTTAACCTGCAACATTGCGAACAAAAATTATGTGCACCGTAGGTTGTTAAAAACGATTTTAAATGTTAAGTGCTCTTTTATTATTTTACCAGACGATTAATGTAAAGTAATAGTTTTATTAATATATGTAATAAAGTATAGTATTTGTTTCTTGGGGCAATTTCCGAAAATTCAATTAAATTTTTATTACCTTCAAAGTATTCTTCTTTAAAACAGAAGACCACGTATATTTTATCTCCAAAAAAGCTGTTTAAAATATAATTTAATATCTTTCTTAAATATAAATAAATAAGAAAACACCGCATCTTATATGTTTAACTTTAATATTTATAGTCCAGATCCAGAGCATAATTTTTATTTTCCTTAAGGTTTATTACAGCAGTTTTTATAAATTTCCATATTCCTGGTAGCGCAGTGGACAGAGTCTTTGGTGTTTAACCCTAAAGGCCTGGGTTCGATCGCCAGCCAGGGAGTTAGTTTTAGGTAGTACATAATATTAATAATAACATTCGTGGCGGCACTACCGCGCTATCTAAAATGCAATAAGTACATGTTTTAGTGCTAGATAATATTAAAAGAACTGAGAAAACGTGGTTTAAACATCTAAAACACAGGTACACGGTACTAAGTCATTAGGTCTCCGTATCTCTGTAGGTGTAAATGAAAATTAAAAATTATTTGTATACCTACCGGGTGTCCACGAATCTGTTACACAAGCCATAACTTTTATCAGTAGAGAGTATTAAACATATAAGAATGACATATGGTATAGGTAAATGGGATGGAAAGAGGAAAATTTCCGCATATATCTTACTTTATGGTTAGTTCCATTTTAATCAAAAACTACCCCAATTTCTAAATGGAACACCCAGTATATTTTACATTTTTGGATTCCTGAGACAACTCTAAATAGGAATATGACATTTTTAAAAGTTTTGATTAATTTTTTAGGAGCCATTTGTAGTATTGCATCTAGGTGGCAATGATTCTTTATTTATGCCTCTTTTCTTTAATCCAATCGTAAATTAAATTAGTATTATTAAATTCTTTAAAAAATCTTTTATTCAAAAAATGTCTAAAAAGTGTGACCCTTAAAAAAATGATAATTAGACCCGAAAATGTAAATTTGTCCAATGTTTTTATTCCTATCTTTCATATTAGTCACTACAACTTGTCGATTGTACTTTTCTTACACCACCTGGGGTCCTTAGATTTGAGGCGTTTTTACTGTTAATATGGTTCAAAACATTTTGAAAACATTTGAATACCTATCTCTATCTAAATGCGGTTTAAACCACTCCGATTAATACGGTTATCACGAAAAAGTGACTTATTTGAGCCCAATCATGGCCACCTAAATGCAGGATTAAAAATGTCTTCACAAAAATCAAGTGGGTTAAAAAACTTTTTAAGTATCATATTCTGACTTCTAGGACTCCTAGGAATCCAAATGAATAAAATGATAAAATATGTTAAATTAGAGTCATTTTGCGGAATCCAGAAGTGTTTATACCATTTACCTATCTATATCAAGTCTTATTTTGATTTGTCTATTACTTCAGGAGTTATACCTTGTCTAATAAATTCCTTGACACACGGTATATTGCCAAAACTTTTAAAGAGAAACAAATATGATACTTTAATGCCCATTTTATTTATTAACAAAACAAATACAGGCTGTAACAAATTCGAGGAACACCATTAGGATCTAGGAAACGGTAGGAGATACAGGGTTGGGTAAATTGGGGCAAACTGGCGCATTTTTATGCTTAACAATATTCCGTTTGAAAAATTTAAAAATTCGCAGACGTTCGTCTTTGAGCCACCATCGTCAACTTTTTTTAATGGGCGGAATATTTGGTTTTAAACTTAATGAACTCGTAATTTAATTAAAAAACCAACGATATATCACACTTTTCGAACCGATAAACCATCATTATTCACCATTCCGCCATTACAAATAATGATTTTACCCCAAACGTTCGGTAAAAATTTGTAAGTAGGCATCCATTTTTATGTGAAGCTACGAAAAGTTGATTGAGACGTTTAAATAAATTAAATGATATATAATTATTACCTATAAGTAAATGTATGTAAATTACCTTAATTCTTGTAGCTTATTAGTTATAAATAAATACATTAGTAAAAGGAACAAAAATGAGTAGTAATAGAAGTAAATGGGTGCATTCTTACCTTTAAATAAAAATTTACAAAATAGTTTGGAATAAAAACGTAATTTTTATTGAAAAAAATAGTGGATTAAGGTTTTTGTTCGAAACGTCGCATACATGTAAAGTGTGATATATCGTTGTATTTAGAATTAAAATACAAGTGTATTAGGTTTAAAAACAAATATTCCGCCCATTTAAAAAACAAAGTTGATAATGGTAGCACAAAGACGAAACGTCGGATTTTAAATTTTGTGACATCATTTTATAGAACAGAAAAAGTGGCAATGTTAGTGTGTCGTTAGTTTTAAAATATCTTTTCAAATAAACCGAAAAAAATAAATAAAAACTGTTTCGCAAAATTTCGGTTTTTCGGATAATTTCGGAACGGTTGCAAATTTTTAAAACTGAATATTGTTAAGCTAAAAAATGCACCACTTTGCCCCAATTTAACAAACCCTGTATCTCTTACCGTTTCCGAGATCCTAATGCTCTTTCTCGAATTTGTAACTGCCTGTATATACTTCTTGTACTTCCTTGTATATCCTAAGAGACAATAAAAATCTAATAACTGATTAAAAAATTGGAAAACTAACTTAACAAATTAATAATTTTATTCACTTTCTAGAATAAAAAAATTAAGAAGTGTGTACATTTTTGCTTGACATTCGGTAAGAACTAAAATAAATTTACCTTCGTATCACTAAATAAAATATAATTTTACGCTAAAATAGTAAAATAACAATACATAAATAGACATCATAATATGATGCTTATAAAAACCTAAATTTATTTTCAAGTTTATTACATAAATACATAGAGTAAGGAAATCATAAGAGTTATCATGAAATAGCCGATTTAAAAACAGGTCATGCGAAAACTCCCAATATAATTTTATTCGTTTCTCGTTGAAATACCGTCAGTTAGTCATTTCAGTAAGCTTACGTGTCTCCCCACCGCTGATGTTACAGAAGCGAGGCTTCAACCGACGCATTTAAAGTGTAAACCGGAAAAAGACAAGCCTGCCGCCAAGCCTGCCGCAAAGCGGTACAAAAATTTTAGCATGCCATGGTTTCTCTTATCCGTAGGTATGTTACTTTATGATAAATAAAACCTGGATTAAAATACAGGGTGTCTCTAAAAGTCTGTACAAAATACTACGACAAATTCCTGGGTCAAAATACAACGATCTAACGTATTTTACCTTTGTCCAAAAGTTGACCATTTGGAAGATACAGGGTGTCAAAGTTTTAATTATATTTTGGTTATCTTTAAATATTTTCTTTAACATTAAACATTTGGGGGGTTGGGAATCGAAGGTTGTCCATATTTTTAATAAAATGTAGAGAACTGCAGTCCTTGGCTTTTTCAAAATACCATAACTTTTTGGTGGCTTGGTATAATATGACTTTAATAAAAAATTCTTTTCCCCTAATTTTTGTCCAAAAATGGTATACAAGGTAAATATCGATACGAGCAACCGTTTATGAGATATTTCAGATTAAATTTTTATACCACACAAAATAAATCCTCCACACTTTATCTGGACCACCGAATTTTCTCAAAGCTTTATAAAATGCTACCACAAAATGAGCCAAAATACAACGATCTAATGCTCTATTTTGACGAAAGGGATTTGGGTAGCATTTTATGGAGCTTTGAGAAAATCCGGGTGGCTCAGATAAAGCGTGATGGATTTATTTTGTGTAGTATAACACGTTTAGTCTGAAATACCTCATAAACGATTGCTCGTATCAATGTTTACCAGGTATATCATTTTTAGACAAAGAATTATAGGAGAAAAGATGTTTTTATTAAAGTCATATTATACCGAGGCACCAAAAGTTATGGTATTAAAAAAGAAAGCAAAGGACTGCAGGTGGCTTCCTCTACATTTTATGGAAAAAATATGGCAGCTTTCGATTCCCAACCCTAAAACCTACCAATACCTATTTTGGTCAAAAAATGTTTAATGATAATAAAAAAAATGTTTAAGTATTCTTGTTAAATTGGGTTTTTATATACATACCCTTTAAAAGTAAATGAATATTGATTTGATCCATGGCCAACTATTTTTTTTGTTAGTTTGGCTCTGTAGAACAATGCAAAGTATGAAGTGTTATATAATGATATAATTCCAAAAAATGCAATTTTTGGAATACTCACATACAAGGTGTCCCATTTAAAAAATGCAAGTTTGTACTATATCTCAAAAATTAAAATATTTTCTTTATTTTATGTACGCCACTGGATTCTCCGTAAAAGTTATGAAACTTTTGTTTCATAACTTTGTTTATTTTAATTTTCATAAGTGTTTAAGTAATAAGACATGATAAAAATCGACGAATTTTGAAAATTACCCTGTATCCTTTAAACCAATTAAGTTAGTGTGAATTTCATTGCGCCTTTAAATTAAACACTAAAAGAGATAACGGGACAAGTATCTTGGTTTTTTTTGTATCCGTTACCGTTTAACCTGTACCCTATAATACCAACCAAAAAAAAACACCCTGTACAGGGTGGAATTCGACGCTCATCATTGGGATTTCGGAAACCGTAAGAGATGCACGATCGGTTAAATGAAGGCAAAGTTGCGCAATTTGATGCTCAATAAAATGCCGTTTTGCGTTTTAAAAATTCTGAGTACTTCCGAAGATATTCGAAAAAAACGGAATTTTCAATTTTGGTTTCTATTGTTTCCTGGCTAAATTTGTTAGGATAACTCAAAATAAAAACACGTTTTCATGGTAACTTATTCTGCTCTACAATTCAGTGTGATTAAATATTGAATCTGACGTTTCGGCTTCTGGCGACCAACATCAATTTAATTTTTTAAATACGGACCTGATATTTTTTTAATTTAATTAAATCCTTTCATCACTCTTAAAACACTATATATCGCCACTTTGATATTTGCCGACGTTTCGTACAGACAATTCCATCACCAGGATATTGCATATTTATTTAACCATAATACGGCCCTGAACTACATTTTTAGGTAAAAGGTAAAAAAAAGAATATACTTATTACATATTCATAATGTTTTATTGCAACTCATTGAAATCTAACAGCGGAAAGGAAAGGATTTTTAGAACCGATACCTTGTATATTTTGAATTAAGAACAAGTTAAAACAAGAAAAAAAGATTTGTTTACTGTATGCACAAATTTACCAGGCAAATAAGAAATTCATTACATTATGGAAACTTTAAGGTCCAATCAATCAAAATTAGGTTTATGTGGGTTTAAAGGTTTTTGCATAACAAGGTCCAATTAGAGGTGCACTGTTGGCTAAGTGGGTCCTCGTTAGGGTTTAAAGGTCTCTCTTTTACAATTTAAAAATAACTGAAAATAGGTTTTATTTAATTAACAGTGACCGTCATAATTGGGGTAGTTTTTTTAATTTTTTATTATTTAAAACAAAAGAAGGTTTGGTTAGTTCTGGTTAGTTCTCTTTTATCATCCCAAAACTCGAAATTTACTAAATAACGTAAAATAATTCTTGGCGTATACAGGGTAGGGACAAATTAGCAAATATAGCAAAAAAAAGCAATACTCCAATTTTTATTTTTATGTACCTATTACTTAAAAACTATTTTAAAATAAATGTCCCCGCTTGAATGCAGATTTTCTTTTTAAAAGTAAGGAAACAAATGGTTTCTTTAATTTTTATTTATTCCATATAGTGGAGGGGGCAAATAAAGAAAAATATTGTTAAAATTTTGTTTTTAAAATTTTATTTATTATTTAAAATTGTTTATATTAAATAAATAATATTTAGGAAACAAACTGTGCTTATTTTTTTTGGTCACTTTAGGCTAAAACTTAAAAACACTTTTTCTAAAACTTTTAGAATTTTTTTCTGATTTCATTTTAATATTAGGGTCCTAAATTAAACTAGTCAAGGGATTTACTCGAGCGTCAGAAAAACCTATTGGGTTGCAAAGCTTAGATGATAGGAAAAAATATTATGTATACCTTTTATCGGTGGAGGATGTGGCTAAAGGTCAGCAAATCGTTCGGGTCGTATCGGGTTATATATTTTCGTTATCCCCGAGATATTTTTCAAAATAAAAAAATAGCCACGTTTAAAAATGTTAAACTGACGTTTTTCTTGGTAGCCCTCTGTTTCCTTTACGTCACTCTCAAATTGTCATATTAGTGGAATATACAGGGTCCGTCACGACGAGTTGAGTCGACAAGTATATAGGAAACGACTAGGAATATTTTTCTGAAAATTTATATAGGGGGTAACTCAAAGAGCTCTCTTTAACAAAAATAGTTTCAACTCTCGACAACTTCCGGTTATACCGGAAGTAGACATCAACTTCGTTTTTTAAATAAAATGTCCTATTTTTTATTGAATTTTGGAATTTACGTTAAATTTTAATACAACTTTGTATAAAACATCATACACCTAGATCTAGCCATTTTGCAGCAATTTCAGTTTTTTCGAAATATTTGACAGATGCAACCTTAGACAAAAATAAAAATTTCTTGAAATTCAAACAAGATAGGCTAACTATTTTCTGACTTTGGATAAATAAGATCCATATCTTACCACTCACATGAAAATTGTCAAAAAAATATACAAGGTGCCCAAAAATTAACACCGTATTCTGATATTTTGAAAACTCATATACTTCATTTTTTAAATGTCAACCTTATTTTTTTTCATCACCAATGGATTCTACGCTACAAAGAAGGGCACTTTATAATTACAACCCTATATTTAAAATGGACGGTTTGCGTATAAAGTGGAAAAAACGAAATATTTCTATCTTTATTAGGACACTCAAAAATGTCAGTTGGCTTTGGCTTGAATCACTAATAAATTGAAATAATCTTCATTACTGAATCTTAAACGAGGCATATTAACACTTTCGATACACAAACACGTCAAATTGCTAGTATTTTTATTTGTTGTCAGAATAGCTTTTGTTTTTTTGTTGATTTATTCATGCCAAAGCCAACTGACATTTTTGAGTGTCTTCATAAAGATAGAAATATTTCGTTTTTCAATTTCAAGAAATTGTTATTTTTGTCTAAGGTTGCATCTGTCAAATATTTCGAAAAAACTGAAATTGCTGCAAAATGGCTAGATCTAGGTGTATGATGTTTTTACAAAGTTGTATTAAAATTTAACGTAGATTCCAAAAATTCAATAAAAAATAGGACATTCCATTTAAAATAACGAAGTTGATGTCTACTTCCGGTATAACCGGAAGTTGTCGAGAGTTGAAAATATTTTTGTTGAAGAGAGCTCTTTCAGTTACCCTCCTATATAAATTTTCAGAAAAATATTCCTAGGCGTTTCCTATATACTTGTCGACTCAACTCGTCGTGACGGACCCTGTACACTGTTTGGCATGTAATTAAGTTGCCCTATCTTAATCTGATGCGCTTGACAATTTCTGATGGATATATTTTTGTTTCTTATGATCGGCCCTGTATACGGGGCTTATATTTGGTGGAGGTACTTATTCGGGTTCAAGGTATCCTACGGTATATTGATCTTCCGCGCTGAAGTAAATCACGAAATCCTCCTCCTTGGGCCTTTTTACCATAAGGACGAAAAAAAGGATTAATATAAAATTAAAACAAAAATATTATAGTTTTACTACCGTTAAAAATGTTGCTTTTTGTTTGATCGTAATAACAAAAGTAAAGTACTCTATTTTATTGCTCTATGTTTATTGGTAACTTTGTTAAGCAGTTTTTTACACTTTGAAATAGTGTATATTGTTATTTTATTCCGTTTTGTTTTAATTTATATTACAATTTAGTTTAGTATAAATTTATTTATTGTAACAGTAAACGTGACATAAACTAAACCAAAAGATCAAGTTACCATAAATTCCGCCATTACTTTTGGTATTTCATACGTAACTAAATTCAAAATTTGTAAGTTTAGTATTCCCGGGTGAAAGAAGGGGGAGATCCTAAAGTTATCAAAATAATTTTACCCACAAAACAGTTGTAAAGCAAGAAACAGGCCTTTAGGTGTAATAACCAAACCAACCGCTTACCTTATGCTTTTCCTCATGGTTTTGTATGTTTATATAACAAGTTGTACTTCAGATTACATTTTTATACCTACGATTTGATACCAAATTTCTCCGGGGGATTTTTTTCTCCGGGAGGGAATGTCCCTCCCGGGCCACCCCCTGAATTTAACGCTGTATGCAACAAATGCATAAAGTGCGTTTTTTTTTAATGATGGGGTTGCCACACTTGCCTGACGGCTTGTGCTTTAAAACTTTCCATTCAAAAGAAATGTTCCATAAACTACACATGTTTACATGCCGGTATTTAGTTAGATTGTCTCAGGGGCGGTCATAAGGGGGGCATGGACCCTCACATTTTCATACCACATCCTTTGTAACCAATGATTTTTTTACCTAAACACACCTCATTGCAAATATGGGCATTTAATGATGATTCGCCCCCAGAAAGTTTTATGATTGCCCCTGGATTGTCTCTTTTCCTGACATTGACTATGTGTTATGTTATTTAGCTCAGCCAGACAGTTTTGACAATAATTCCAAACCTTGACAAACAAACATTTTTTTGTGGCACACCGGTCCGATGAAGTTCAATATTTCCGTTATTTAATAAGATATGACAAAAGACTTATAAAAGAGTTGTAGGGTTTCTAAATTGGGATGTTCCAAAAATATTTTGATGTATACAGATTTCTCCAAAAACATTTTTTTTTAACTAATCTCAGAGCAATAACTTTTTTGGGACACTCACTATACATCAAAATATTTTTAGGACATGCCCATTTGAAAACCCTTTACATCCAATACAAGACTTTTTGTAATATCTTTAGTGGCGGCTCCAGCTTTTTTTCTTAGTTGGGCGATACCCGGCAGAAAGCTTTGGAGGGTGGGCAGAAAAATGTGCAAGTGCAATATTAAAATTAAATAGATTCAGGGCGTTGAAAAATTTAGTACCAATACACTAATGGAAAAATTAAAGGATACAAAAAAAACATTTTTAAGGTTTTTAAGTGGCTGTATTTTGCTTAAAAATGGTCGTTCCAAAAGTTTAATTTATATGATAAAATAAAATAACAATAAAAAAGGGCTCGATGGAATAAATCAAAACTTCTTAGGGTTTTTGTAGGCATATTAAAATGTAAAAGACACACTTAACATTACTAATTTCGGAGATTTTTAATAAAAAGCCTCTTTTTCCTTATTTTTTGAATTAAGTAATATTAAGAGTAATAAGAAAAAACAAAACTCCGAAGGTGATTTTTGTGGGTAATTTATTCAGAGATTTTACAACCCTCTTTAATTTTCTTGTGCGGTCAGGGGTTGCTGAAATAATGGTTAAAAATAAAAAGATCCTTTTTCATTCAAAGTTCGATATCTCAGCTTTATAATGCTTTTTTCTTAAATTTCAGTACCATCATTTCTAAGCGAAACACATACATACATAATACAGCCAGCCCCTTGAAAATCTCAAAAAAATTAATTTTAATATCTGTTTTTTAACTAGTGCATTTTAGGAGCCTATTTTTAGGGTGAAAACAAACACCCCCTTTAAGCTTTAGCTATTGTTAGTTGGTTAGAAATCGTTATTTAAATGTGGCTTCATTTTCGAATCAAATCTCATGAAAATTTGCAGATTCCTATCAGTTTAGATGTTGTATTTATTGTTGTCTTGAAAAATGTAAAAATCCAATTTTACACTAAAAAAATTATTCAGGTTTCTCTCAGCAGAGTGGGGTATTAAGGGTGGTAAAGCCTGTTAATGCCGTAATTCTTGCATTTTTATAATAAAACAAAACGGTTTTCAAGAAAATTGTTTGCTTAGTAGACTGTGGAAACCAAAAAATGACCTCTTACTTTTACCTCCAGTAATGTATCCGATTTTGTTTAATAAACGACATACATTTCAAATCTTAAACTTTGAATAACTGTAATTGACGACAGAATACTTCAAATTTATTAAAAATATTGATTGGATTTTTATTTTAAAATTACACTTAAACCGTTTTCTAATGACATGACGCGACACACTGTTACTTTTTAACATTGCGGTCATAACGGGGCTTTTGCGTTTTTTTGCTTCTTGCTCAATTAGCAAGTTGGGCAAACGGTTGGGCAAAAACAATTTAGGTTGGGCCCTCGCCCAACCGCGCTTACCCCTGGCGCCGCACAGTGTGACGAAATTGAAAAAAATGGACATCAATGCTTTTAAATTAGCGAATGTTTGTATTGATATAATAATCATGAATGTTGATAAAATTGTGCGAAAATATTTGTTTTACAGTATACAGGGTGATCATTTTTAAATCGGCACTATTGCTAACTTCTTTATTATTGGAGATACGAAGTCGGTTAAATTAGAGAAGTAGTAGTATTTTTTCCGCTGATTAACGTGCGGTCAACAAAAACAATTGAACATCGGGTTTTCGATTTATTTAAAAAATATACTTATTTAAATGAAACACCCTGTATATTCGAAACAATCGAAAGTTCTATCAAGAAGTTTTAAACAAAGTCCTCATGTGTTATATCCAATTTTTAATAGTTTCGGAAATAGTGGCCATCCTCGGGTATTTGATAGTAAACTGGCATTATAAAAATAGAACACCCTGTATATTGCATTACCATTAAATAGATATTTTGAAGAGCTTTAAAAAATACCACATTTGATATGTCTATCTCTTGTAGTCTCTAGAAGTTTTCAATAATACAATTATTTTGGGAAGTAAAATAAAAATTAAAAGTTTTCCTTAAAAATCACAAACTACGGCAACAAGTCATTTTTTAATAATAATAATAATAATATACTTTTAAATATCTATTTACTTTATATATTAGTTTTATTTTGTATTTTAACATAATTTTAGAGTATATTGAACATCATTTTATTGTATACAGTATTGATTCTATTTAAGCAATATCAACAGGTCTTAATTAATTTCGCTAATCTCTACTGAATATAGAATGTATTACGACACTTATTTCAACTTTATTGTCAATATAGATAATTAGGTATTACAACATAAAATACCTTAAGCCAAAACATTTAAATGTAGGCACGTGTAAGCAACTGTAGGGATTTTGGAACCTTACCGTTATACTTAAGGAAAACTTAGTAATCTATGCAAGTTTCCATGTAGCGCATACATGGTTTATTCGTGTTTACATTATATCGCCGGTTTAGAGGTAAAACTCACTGTGACATTTTATAGTTCGGGTATAGTTTGGAAATAACAACGAATTTATAAAAAAAAAAATATGTCAAAAGAATACTTTTATTCTTTCAGCTTGTGAAAATCGTTCGGATCATATCGGATTATAGGTCTATTTTTCGTTATCTTTAAATTATTGTACGTTAAAATAGAGAGAGAAGATATGTTTTTTTACAATTTTGTAGCCCTCCGCTTTCTTTACGTCACTCTCAAATTGTTAGACTAGTGGAATATACCCATAGATAACCTCCATTTAGATCCGCAGTGGCAAGAAGCATTTTTCGGATTTTTACGACCTCGCGCAGTGGTTGGACGAACATGCGCACTTAACAGCCGTGGCAAAATACAAACACCGACACCCCATACTCTTCGTCCGCGGTCTGACCGTAACGCTCATTAGCTACCGTACTTCGAAAAGAAAATCAGGACGCCGTCAACAAATTCTTTCCTATAATGCGGATAGTTTGTTTGGTGCTGGGTGCGTTTACCCTCAACTGGCTTGCGCACAAACCGGTTTTTCACCCATGAAATGTAACTTTTGTTTCGCGCAGGTTATAACATTGGCAATCCATCGAGATCAGTGAATATACCCTGTTTAGCATGCAACTTACCCCATTTTATTCAAAAATTTGTGATGATATTTTTTTGTTTTTTTACGATCAGCCCTGTATACGAGGTCATATTTGGTTGAGGTACTTAACCGGGTACAAGGTATCCTCTGTAATATTAATCTGTCGCGCTGTAGAAAATCCTAAAATCCACTCTTGAGCTTCCCTACCATAAATTAATTCATTAAGGTATAAAAGGTATTAACCAAGTTCAAAAGAAGGTTTTTAATTTGCCTGAATGTTTTTATATAAAGAAGTTTATGGTAATACCTCACCGCTAAAAATAAATTAAGGAAATATTTTCTAAAAAATAATAAATATATTTTGAGAGCAATATAGTTATTAGAGTAGTACAGCTAATATTAAATTTATTTGATTTTTTGCAATATTTATACTGAGCTACGGACTTTATTTACGGTTCTTTGCCTGTCAAAGATTTACACTTGGTTGGGTCCAGATAGAAATCACATTAAGAATTTGGAATTGCCCTGGTTGCTGGTCTGTATTATAGTATTATGTTCTACTTTAAAAATAGGCGATGCTTAAAATTTCTCCAAACACAATTTAGATAATGTTCTTTCTTTTACTTTTTTATTCCTAACAAAATGCACTAGAGCAATAGAAACTCCTTAAAATGACGTAAATTGAATTTTTTCTAACCATTTACGTAATTTTCTTTTGCATTAAGTTTAATGAATATCTAGCTATTTAAATTAGGATTAATTTTATTAAAGATCCCATTGATTATATTAAAATTATTATTATTATTAAAAAATTAGTATATGTAAAAATATTAAAATAATTAAATTAAATATTATAAAAATAACACGGTAATATTTTTATATTAATATTTGTATTTTTTTATCTTTGTGACTACTTACGAAGGCCTATGCCTAAATACCAGAGTATCGTGATCGCCGGGTTATTGGAAGTTTTCGCCATTTTTTATTTTGTTTCATCAACGTTATCTAAGCATTAAAACATGCAGTTTCTGCATTTTACAGCACCTTTTAGACAACGCGGTAGTGCCACCACTAATGTTATTTTTAAATAACTACACCCAAGGTTAGTTTATATTTATAAGGTTGCGAAATATCCTCAATTTTTAGGCGGTTTGAGTTCAGGGACGCAAGGAAGGGCACTCCACGGAGAAAAGTTGGCAAGACTGGGTAAAATCAAAGCGGATGATCAATACAGTGGCGTCTAGAATTTGCGCATTTCATTTTGCATTGTTTTGGAAAGGATATTTGTTGAAAGATGTAATTCCAAATGTTTTTATTTAAAGCAAAAGAATTTACAACTTAATAATAATAATAAACTGTTGTGTAAACAGTTGTTCTACTAATACAATAAACTGTATATCTCCGGCACTGAACAACATGGCCGAAAAATGGGAGATGTGACGTTATAACACGTCAAAGCAATATGGCCGAATGTCGTGACCCTATATAGATCGACTTTGACTACACCTAGGATTGGCAGAATACTACACAGTGGTTGGCCATTGCCAACTGTGAGGTGACGAGATATTACAAATACGATTTCGAGATTCGAAACCGGGTCTCTGCGGTGAGGGGCTGCTACGTTAGCAGCGATAAAGTTCAACCGACCTCAGAAGTCCAAATTCCTTATAACCGTGGGCCAGGACCAGAGAGGTTTTGTTGTTAAAGTTTTTGGCTTATGACAAATTTTTGACAGTTTTATGGTTCTCTTTGCTTTTATATAAATTGTGCAACGACGTTATATTTTTATAGTAAAATTTTTAAAGAAAAGTTTTTTTTCTTTTTACTGCATTTAAATAAATGCTTGTTTTAAAAATAGTTTTATATTTTTAATTTATTTATTTAGCTAAAATATTTTTCATTACTCTTTTTTATCTTCCCTTTATGCTTTATCGTATACATATTTAAACAGTAAATTTCGTTTCTCCGGTTCCAGTATTTAGGTTAAATTAATGTTCTGCTTAAATGGGTTTTTAAATATTAAGCTTATAATGTCCCAGATTTTTATAAAGATTTTTTTGTAAAAAGGTACATTTTATAGTTAATTTGTTTTCTAAGAGTCTAAATTTAAACAAAATTATATATAGCTTTTTTCCAGAATAAAGATATTTAATAAACATTTTACGGAAATTAAATTTTTTATATATTATGGAAAAGTGTTTTGTCTTTGCATAATATATTAAAATTTAGGATTAATTTAAAAATATGTAAATTAATAAAATATTTATTATAAATTATATATTTTTGTTTAGGGTATATACAAATTTTACTTACTATACAGGGAAGGTCGCAACCTCTATATACAGGGATATTGGTGGTGAGAGTCCTATTAGAAAAACCTCACAGTTTATGTGAAAATTTAAAAAAAAAACTAGTTTTTTGTCTTTTATTTTCATCTTTTACAAAAAAAATATATTTTTTTTACGAAATTTGGTGAAACCGTGCCTTTATTTGTCTCAAATATACTGTTTATTTATACATATTTTTGACCTAAATTTAAAAAATACCCTTATTTCTAATCAAAAATTCACGGATCAAAAATATCGGCATTTTCCAAAAAGTCGAATGTCGTTTTATTTGGTACTTTCTAATGGTGCAAAACAAACTATACATTTCAATGGTAAATGTTCTCTGAAAAGGCAAAAAATTTGGATCCAATTTTTAAAATTATTATTAGACTAGGGTCGATAATTTTTGAAACCAAAAAAATATAGAAGGATTAAATCTATTAAAAATATAAAGTAAATAACAAAAATAAAAGAAAAAATAAATTACAGGCGATCTGGGGTCCAAAAGTGGAAGAGGGTGAGTTTTTAAGGGTAAAAAACAGTTTTTGTCAATTTGCGGCAAAATAACTAGTCCCATGGAAATTCATTTCCTTTATTATTTTTAAATATTTTTTAATTCTGTAAAAACATTTCTTCAGCCACTTTTTATTCAGATGCAGATATAATTTTAGTTTTTGTCTAGGCTTGTGCAATTTTTTTTATTTATCTATTTATTTTTGGAAATTTTAAATGGAACACTTTGTATATTTTTTCACCATTAAAATGATTAAAAAATTACATTTTTAAAAATGTGTCACACTTTATATTTCTTCTCAACCGATATTGGTTAGATAGTAGGCCATGAAAAAGAAATTAGGTTTTACTTTAAACAATCTTGTTATAACTTTTTATGGACTTTAATGACGGAAAACCATTTTTATTAATAATTTAATAACGCAAATAAGGGTAATCAGTCATAAATGACAAAATATACAATATCTCCGAAACGACTAAGAAGAAATATATAGCGTAACACATTTTTAAAACGGTAATTTTTAACCATTTTAATAGTGAAAAATATACAGGGTGTTTCATTTAAAGTTCCCAAAAATAAACAAAGAGTCAAAAATGTGCCACCCTAGATAAAAAAATCATATCTGCAATCTGCATAACAAGTTGCTGTAGAAACGTTGTCACAGAATAAAAAAATATTTAAAAATAAAAAAGTTATAAAAGATAAAAGAAAACTCAAGAAAAACACGTTGTAGCGAGTAAACGACGCAAGATAGCAAATTGCGGTTTTTACTAGTAAATTTGGCTTAAAATTTGAGCCTCGCAAGTGGGGGTCAGTTTTTTTGTAAAAGATATAGAAACATGAGTTTCCGATTAAAAGCGTCTAATTTGGCCTACACGGTGCATGGATAAAACCGCCAGACAATTAAACAAAACCGTCGGCGGTCATTTAGCTAGTGCCTTAAATTAAAACACCCTGTATATTGTATTACGATTTTAAAGGTATTTTAAAGAGCCTAAATTTTTTGTTCTTATAAAATACACCAGCGCCCCATGCTTTAAAAGTCTAAGGTATTTTAATAACCGCTGCATTTTAAAAGAATTATACTCTGATATTTTAAATTTTTTGCATTTGTTAAAATCTTAGGCGGATAAAAGTTTATTATAAATGAAAGAGCTTTTAAATGTGTTTCGAAAGTTGTTTGGAATATTTTGCTTTTATTTAATTTTTCTTCAGTAAAAGTAGGTTATCTTTAATTTTATAATTGGAATCTTAAAAAGTTATGAATGTTTGTACCTACGCCTGGTATAAGTAAATGCACTATTCGGATAATTATTAAAGGGTTATATTCAGTTAGAAGACCAAAAAAGTTGCTCGGGAATTTTTTTTTGAAAAACCTTTTAATTTTTCTAATAATAATTTTGAACATATTTCCGCATACTTTAAACAATATTTTGACATATTTAATTTTTTAAGGAAAAAATATTTTCTGCTTCTTTAAAACAAGACAATTTGCGGTAACCACTATATCTCTGGACTGGATCATCTAAAATGAAAAAACCAAACGTATCTACTTTCAAAAATGTATAATCTATAAATCAATCAAAGACCTAAGCAAACTTTTTTTTATCGGGTACTTAAACATAAAAATCAATTTCGGGCCCAATATTTAGGCCTTAAACTTGTATTAAAAACAAATATTTATGGCAGAAGTAAAACCTTTGATTAAGTGTTAAAAATATATCTAAGAAGTTTTTTTAATTTAAAAGCGATCGGTTTAGTAGTTTTCGAGAAATCGTGGTCACCGGCTTTAAAATCATTGTTTTCAGAAATCGACGTTTAACGCTTTAAAAAACCTATACCTCTGGTTAAAAACATGTTTGATAACGCTAATTTCTTTAAAACTATTTGATGGAATAATTTGAAATTTTTAGAGAATATACTTAAATACATGTGCAATCAAGATATGCAGGCAAAAATATATATTTTTTTTAAATCGCAAAAAGATGTCACCATTTAAGGAGTACCGTATAAATTTCACCTTGTTCAGGAATTGCAGCCGCAGTCCAACGATTTTAAATGTAGGCAAGAACTTATTACCCAGCTACAAGCTATGATTTACGACAAACTCGATTTGTTATGGCAAATTTGTTGGACAGAAGAAAGCACACATTGCTTATTGTTGGTCACATACTATCAGGATTTGTAAAAATTATTTTTCATACAGGGTGTCCGAGTACATTCTGACCTATTTTTTTCGAGAGAATAACTCAAGAACAACAGAACTTAGTTACTAAGTGGCTTAGACCTACGGATAATCAAAATAAACAATTATTCTTTAAATTTAAATGCTCATAGATAAAAACTTATTAGGATAGGGAATGGTAATATAATTAAAATACAAATTTTTATTTTGTTTTGTTTTAGAGGGCACAAAAATAGTTAACAAACAATTTACAGAATTTGTGTTTTAAATATTTACAAAAACTCTGGACACACACATAACTTAAATGACCCTGTATAGTTGTATACAGGGTGGTCATGTAAAAAGGAACCAAGCTAAACTTAAAGTTAAAGTCCCCGCTATTATTTTCGTTAATGTGACAGCTTGTCAAAATTTTGATTTTTATTTTTTAAATGTATCTATAAATTAAATTACCTGCAAGCTACTTTAACTAGGGAGATATGATAAGGGTTACACGATCTTCAAAATTAGTTAACAATTCTTTTGGCGGGGTTGTGATTCACCCTTAAATTTTAGGAGACGTGAAACTTAGCAGTTATGGTAGTATGGTAGTTTTCAGGCTGCAGCACTATTGGACATGAAAACGGCTCCCTGAGGAAAACAAGAACTTAGCGGTTGTCAGGACCTAAGAAATTTAAAATAGGGGATCACTCAACCTCTTTCTATTTAAGAATTTGGAGTTAGCGCTTACCCCTGCTAAAGGGTTGCAGTTCAGAGGATAAAAGTGGTTAAAACATGTTTCTTCCTAAAAAAGAAAAATTAACGTGTTCTGAATTGCACTGTTTGGTTTTTAAATGACCACCTTGTATATTCTTGTTAAAAGATACTTAATAAAATTGGGAATTATTATACGGTGGTAATTTATTTTATATGTACTTTTAAAAATATTGAGGCGCTACTGATAATACTTTTAAAACTTGCAAGCCCTGCAAAAGTTATTTTATTATAATTGATAAAGCAGGTAGCTTTGGCCTTGCCATTGTTTTATTTCTTTTGTTTCAGGAAACTAAGGCTCTAAAAGATTTTATCAGTCGGACTCCAAACTTTCTTTCGCTTTTAAATTTTGCTGAAATTAAATTTCGTCATTTTATACCTTTTTCTTATTAATTCATTTATATCACAAAATATTTAAAAATAAATCGGTTAAAGAATAAATTGTAAAAATATAAACCATATATTTTCTTGTAGAAGTCTAAACTACGTTTCTATCAAAGCAACAATGAGTACTTTTTGTTTTAAAATTGCCAAACAAATATCAACAGGCTTTAACTTTTGTACACTAAAGCAACTTAAATCGAAAAAGGAGTTTTAGTTTTCGTCGTCTGCAGTTAAAGAAATGATGTGTCCACTGCAGCAACAAATGTGTTGCATTTTTTTTTAAGAGTACCTTCAATCTTACTGACCTAAAAGGGAAACACAAACACACAGAAACATTTTTATTTTGTTGCTACAAAAATGACCAATTTGTTGAAAAATTATGAAACCTTTCCGCTCCAACGTGTTTCTGCTACTGTATCATAAAGTTGATTTTGTCTAGCCGCGCTGCTAACCTCGTTAGGGTGTGTTTATGTCGGAGCGACGAGGAACGAGGGGACCGGCGAAGTAATAAGAGCGCGGTAATAACAGTGCGGTAATAACAGCCAGGTAAAAGCAGCGCGACATGTATTTCTTAAAAAGGTTTTTTACCTTTCTGCTTTTAAAACTATGTAGGTTGTTTATGTCGGGACGAGAAGCAGACCAGCGAGGTAAATACAACGCGGCGAAAACAGCGAGATAAATAAATCGCGGCGGAAGCATCGAGGTAAATACAGCGCGGAGAAAGCAGCGAGGTAATTTGGTTTTTCTCCTTTGAAAGCAGCGAGGTAAATAAATCGCGGTGGAAGCAGCGAGGTAAATAAATTGCGGTGGAAGCATCGAGGTAAATACAGCGCGGAGAAAGCAGCGAGGTAATTTGGTTTTTCTCCTTTGAAAGCAGCGAGGTAAATAAATCGCGGTGGAAGCAGCGAGGTAAATAAATCGCGGTGGAAGCATCGAGGTAAATACAGCGCGGAGAAAGCAGCGAGGTAATATAGTTTTCTCCTTCGAAAGCAGCGAGGTAAATAAATCGCGGTGAAAGCAGCGAGGTAAATAAATCGCGGTTGAAGCATCGAGGTAAATACAGCGCGGAGAAAGCAGCGAGGTAATATGGTTTTCTCCTTCATAATAAATTAATTTTACTTTTTATATTTATACAATATCAAGTTATGTTAAGAAGTAGGCTATGTAAGTAGTAACCCAGAAGGTAAAGTTTTGGTCAACAAAAGTGTTAAAAAAAATAAAAAGATTTTTTTACATGTCAAAATAACAAATTCGTAATTTTAAATGTCTCTTTATAACATAAGGCGATTCTTTTAACTATTTTATTCTAAAAAAAACAATTTTATTTTGTTTTAATCTGTATTGCAAGATATATAGTGAGCGCTGCTAAAACAGTGTAGGTATAATGGATATTGTGTACCAAGATATGTATTTAAAAATTTTGTATCATTTGTTTTTATTACTAACGCAATGCTAGTCATATTTAAAAAAAATGCGTTTTTCCCTAGATGTCAGTAATCTCTCGCACCAAACTAAAAAATATTTGTTGTACCATTTTAGACTTTTGTCCACACTTACACACAAGATGGTTAAAGACATGAAGAAATCGCGTTAAATTTGAAAAACAAAATATGGATTGGTCATAGAGTGTATACTATTTATACTTTTCCAAAATATTTATAACATATCGTGCTAAAGTAATATGCATTTAGAGATGCCTGGTTTAAGTATAGGCAACGAGGCAGGCAGTTAAAAACTTTTGAATAATGTGGCAAACGGTTAAAACTTTGATGAGATCCATAAAAATCGGTTCTTATTTGTCTTTATGGGTAAGGCTTTTTTACCAAAAATTCCCTTAATACATTTTCGGAGGGTACCACCAAAAGAACTCCAGCGATCAGTTATTGAGTGACGACTCATGAGTTACAGGTAAAAACTCTTAAGTAGGAAAATACCTTGCCTGCAGTATCAATAGTAATATTTTAGACATAATCAGTTTTCGAAAAAATAGTTATTAGGGTTCCAAATTACAAAGAATTGTATAATTTAGATATTTGGTATTTGTAATGGTCCACTTTTTCCTTTATAAAATTTACTTCTTCTAAAACACATCGCTTAAAGTGACATTCTCAACTGACAACTTTTGACAATTGACTTTTATTATAATTCTTCCGACGATACCGACGTCATGTTGTGCGATACCCTGATACTGTCCTTACTGTCCGTCTGATGCCGATGCATGTGCGCGTATCTTAAGAGTGCATATTTTTGTAAATTTTTAAGAGCTTTCAAAAAAGTTATAAGTTCTATTATTTAATTGTAGATATTTCATAAAATTCTGCGAGATTGCCCTCATATTCTGGCACCCCTGTATACATAAAAAATAATAGGAAGCAAAAAAATAATTAAATTATACCGAAAATTATTTTTGGTATAAAATACTGTGTGGGCTACTAAATCTTTACTTAATGAAACTCGATAACAGAAGACTTGCTATTTTCATTTTGCTGAGGCGGATTTAGAAGCAGTTGAAAATAAACTTCATAAATCTAGACGAAACACAATTTAAAAGGAGTAAATCAACTCGAATTCTAATATAACTGTAACTGGATGTTTTTTTTTAAAATGTGCTTAAGAACCAAATACCTTAAAAAAATAGTATGTTTAAAATAATATATTAATTAAATAAAATGCAACTGAACAACTTTCAATCGTTACTACTTTAGAAAATTAAAAAACAAAATTTCTCCAAGCTCTTTTTACCATCACTTGTTTTTTTTAACAAATCAATAAAAATAGTGATTAACATGAAATTTTTAAACGTCATTTTCTAAAAAATAATAAAAATAGGTATGGTATGTGGTACATATATTTACTTTAAATTTTCTGTAAATTGATTTTTTGAAAAATATATAGACTGTTATAAATAAAACAAAATTGATAGCACTTCCGGTTAAACCGGATGGTCAACATATAATCTGACACATCAGAAATCTGCCTTCTATCCAACCATTAATCCGACCAAAATTTCAAAATTGTGTAATACTTTCCAAGAACAAGAGAGGTTTGCCAGTAATTTCCTGGGCACCCGATATAAAAAACTGCCACTGAACTACCCTTTAACAACATATATACATTTATGCAGAGTCCGAACTATATATAACAGTACTCCCAACTTTACCTGACTTTTTTTAACTTAACTATCTCGACGGAACCAGTATCCCAAGCAGCAAGCTGACGTCATTATAACGTCATTTTTAAGTATTTTTGGTCATAGGACGTCATCAGACCAAACTTATGACGTCATTTTAACGTCATTTAATGTCTAGTTTTTGACGTCGTTGAAGTAACATTTTTTCGACGTCATTTTGTCATACTAGCTCATAAAAATCTAATGACGTTATGTTTAGAAAACCCGCCAGTGACATTTTATGATTCGTGTCAAAATCCAACCGAAATATCATATGACAGAAAAATAACTCTAATAATTTAAAAAAAAAACAGGAAATAGGAAAATGTTCTACCGATAGATGGCGTAATGGACAATAAACTACTACGTATATTCAACATCTTCGCTTTTTATCGCCTACACCGTACGGATGAGGTCAAAATAGTTCGAGACCGGTCTGTGGTTGGTGATATTAATTAGCTTTGAAAGAAATATCTTAGGCTAGTGTAAAAATCTGCATCTCCAGGTTGGAAGTGTCCTGAGAGATGCGACCTTGGAGTTCAAGGAAATTGCAAGCAGTAAGGAGTTCTTTCCTATTTCAGTTTGCAAATAATATATCGTAAAATTTTAGCGTTAAAAAAATATGCGTCAATTTTTCGTCATCTTAAAGAGGTTTTTTGTCTGTGACTTAGGGAGGTCAATTTAATGTCATTTTGTCGTCATCTTATGACGTCTTTGCTGACCAAATGTGACCAAAAATGACTAAAAAGAGACCAAGCATGCTGCTTGGGATTTGACCACCTCCTGCGTTGGTAAATCACCCAAATTTTAATCTTGTCAATAATTGTCCTCTAAAAACGAGTAAATTTGGTAAAATTTTAATTAGGAGTAAAAAAAATTAAGTTTAGGTAAAGTTTTTCAAGATAGAAAGTTCTAGAAATTATACCGCTCTTCCAGAAAAGACATATAAACAAAAAGTTATAAAAGTCAATAAGGTTAAACTAACTTTATACCGCAAAATGTTAATTTATTTTAAAGCAAGTTTATACTTAACCAAAACTCACTAGAATAACTCTTAAAACTTATAAAGATCAACATTTGTGAGACTTTTATGCTTTAAATTAAAGTTAAATTATTTATTTACCATGTAACCGCAAAGTAACATTAGGTAATTAATTTACAACTGAATGAATCTGCGATACTCAACTTAAAAACATTTTACTGGGTATGACTAATTAAATTTAATTAGTCTAAAAGTTACAAAAATCAACTTTAGATATCCGTTAGGCCTCGCCTACGATACCTAAGCGTAAGCGGCCAGCATAGAGCGGAAAATGTAAAAGCGCTGTCTTTGATCTTTATGCAAAAATAAAAGAATTTACTTTTTTTTAATCAGCGGGCTACAATATTCCTGAGCGAGAAAGCTCTGCCGCTGGCCGCTCAAAATAAACAAATATTATCCGTGGAGCATTTCTAATGTACATAAACTGGTTTAAAGATGCTGTTTACCACCAAATATTGTAGTCACCACCGACAACATAAAGAGATTTGATTCTTTCCGCTCAACGCTTACGCTAGTTATCGTGGCCGAGACCTAACAAGCGCACGCGTCGAACGGTATCAAATCTCTGTAATGGTAGCAGAAACGCTTCGCGGATAATATTTGTTTGTTTCGAGCAGTAGCCTCAAGGCCTCTTTTATGCTACCATAAAAATCAAAGGCAACGCTCTTACATTTTCTTAGTATTGTGGCCGAAGCCTTAGGATTAATCCTTCAGACTTTCGTATTTTTATAACTTTTAGCCATGTTATTAATTTTTCAGTAATAAAATGTGTGTATTTATTGTTTATTGGGAATGATTAAACTGTTACTAAATTACAACAGAAAAAAATTAGCACAGGGGTATAAAATAAAATAGATTTAATTAATTGCCACTTTTTAATAATTTTTTTTTTGGTTTCCGTAAATATAAATATAAACAAAATAATATTTGGCTTTTTTCCGGAATAAAGATTATTTAATAAATATTTTAATAAAATTTTAACTTTTAAAACACATATTATAAGGGTCTATTTTTCCCTTGCAATAGTATAATAAATATTAAGGTTACCTAAAAAAATATTAATAATAAATTATTTAATATAAAACAGTTAACAAAATCTGGAAAAAACATAGCAATTCCAAACATAGGTTCAAGGGCTTTCGGTCAAAATAGTTTTATAATTATCTAATCATAAAATAATTTCCTAATGAGGCTGCTAGACGTGAATTGATTCGTTGGACGCGCCTCAAAAATGTGGAAACTTTTTATTAAAAACTACTGATAATCTGACTAAAAATGCCCTTGAACCTATATTTAGGGGTTGCAACCTTATAAGTAGGTAATTTTTTTCTCGGATTTAAGTAATTTTTTATATTAAATAATTTTTTTGATTTTGTTATTTTTTTTGCATTTATTGCAAGGGAGAATAGTTCTTTAAAATATACTAAAGTTTCATAAAAATATTTATTATATATCTATACTTGCCAGTGTAGTTTTAGTTTTGCTAGTTCTAGAATAATATACGTTTTACTCAGGCCGTATAAATTATTAAGAGTCTCATAAATTATATCTTAAATATATGCCACTATTTATAAAAGTCATATATCTGTTTTTTTTTAATATATTTTGAATGGTTAAACTGGTGATAGTATATTACCATTAAAACGATCCAACTTTATTACTTTTGGAAATATGGCCATCCAATCAGCCAAATCAGGTATTTATGTAATTTTTAAAGTACCGCCATCTTTTAGTAAGTAAAGATTCTGACTTTATATTGTAGGGTTATAAAGTACTCCTTAAGAACTGAAAAATGATGTGTCACAGAAGTACTTTTCCTGTTTTTACAAGGTGCAGCCCAGCCGCCATCTTAAAATTATTACCTATTAATTTTACTTCTAAATTATTATTCATACAGTTATATGATATAATAATGTTTTAATTAAAAAATATTTAAAAAAAGGGAGGAAGAAATGGGGAAAGAAATGCACTGTATATTTTAAAAACGTTTAGATTCGTGATTAGCGCCCCAGAAAGCCCCCGTATACCAAATTTGGTCAAAATCGGAGTTGCTCCTACTTTTGATGCAATTACCTAACATTTTTTGGTTTATAATGTTGTTTGGTTTTATAATCTATTAATTACATAGTTTAAAAATATATCCAAAACTTACCTCCTTATTGAAGTAAAGTACTGATCAAGAAAATCTTTTGCTTGGCGTAAAACTTCTTTAGATGTTCTTAAAGGTTCGTTTTTTCCTTGTTGCCCCATGACACTGCCAAGACATACTTGATAGGAGCATGGTCCAGGCTAAAAAATATATATATTTTGATTTTTATATGCTAGAAAGCAAGTAACAAATTTAATTTGTTTACGTATTTACCCAGCCCTATCTATCAGAAAAGCCAAAAGCGTATTATTTTTGTCAAAAATATACGCTGCGAAGCTACTGGATTTAATAGTTCTTGAGAAATAATTAAGTAAAGGCTAAATTAGCTCCTCAGTACCACAAATTACACAATTGATTTAGGGATATTTCGGATGTTAATAAAATAACAACATAAACAGAAACAGCCTATATTCTAAAAATAATGAATTTCCGGACTTACATATGTTTATATAAACTTTTTTGTAAAGTTACTTTATAAATAAGCCGTTAAATTTTTTAAAACATAAAAACGGTTTCTTAAAAAGAGTTTCATTAACTTCTTTTAGTGACGCCTGCCACTTTCTTAATCCTTTCCTTGTCTTTAAGAGAGTTTAGAAGAAACGACCTATTGGCTTATAAAATTAAGCGACTTGGCATCGTTGTTAGCGCTCCCATCGAAAAAAATTTGAACCAACTTAGTGGAACATGACATTCCATAGTCAAGTTTCGCATGCTGTTGTTAATATTGTATGATAAAAATAAAATTATTAAATAAATACATTAGAAAATACAAAATGAGATAGTCAATTATTTGTGCTAAGTGTTTTAGTAGTTGTCATCATAAATTCCGTTAGACATTCTGCAATGAAGCAAAACGTGCAAAGTCAGATTTTTGGTGTCTGCACTTCAAGTGTAAATATCCAAGAACTTACGTTTTGTTTTTTTGGGTATAAAAAATCAAGCAGAAATTTAGCTCGTACCAAACTACTTTTTGTTTCATTTAGGTTTTTAAACAATGATGCCTAATATTTTTGTCTAAAATTAAATGCCTTGTTTTCAAAAGTGCTTGCTTCCAATCAAGACAGAAACCAAATTCAGATACCTAATTTTGGTAAATATAACTATTTTTCGCCATTTTTGGTCTAGATACCCATTTTTATTTGCTGATTGACCGTGTTGCAACATTGTGTTTCCAAATTTATATTGCGGATTGAATCTTCAAAATCCCATGACATATTTGTTAATAATTTTGTGGGCACCCACTATAATATTTTTTCTTACTTTTTTAACCTGGTAAATTTTTTTAACAAAATTAAAAAGAAACAAAACTCTTTTCTGCTTGCAATTTTGTTCTCATTTTTATTGAATGTTTTTTGACTGCTTGTTAAAAATACTTACTTGTTTAGTATTGGTTTATGGACCTAGGTTAGCCTAGTTTATTACACTGCCGACAGTGGGCATTATGAATAATAAACTACTACGTTTATTTGACATTTCCTCTTAAGGAGTTTTTTTGAAGTTTTTTGTTATCGCCTACACCGTACTGATTAGAACCAAAATAGTTCGGAACCGGTCTGCGGTTGGTAATCTCAATTACTGAATCTGAAAGAAATACCTTCAGCTAGTGTAACAAATCTGCATCTTTAGATCGAACAGTGTTTGACAGATGCGACCTGGCAGTGCAAGGAAATTACAAGCAGTAAGGAGTTTTTAGTTCATTGAAATATTACATTTTTATAACCTTGGCGTGCAATTTGTGGAGGGCGCAATTTAATTTTTTAGATGTCAAGAGGGGGTGAATGTTAAATTTAAGTTTGTGGGGTGGCCATTCTTGTCCTGCGGCCGCCATCTTGGAAAAGTATTCAAACGGTTTTTATAACTTATATGAATAGTCTCTTCGCGATCTTCAAATTGTGCGGTCACGTTTTGTAGGAGAGTACATTGCCTTTCCGGGTGGGCAGCTAAAGGAGCTGTACGGGCGTTTCTGTGCCTTTGGGGATCAAGAAAAACTCACCTTAAATTGATAGCATCTTTTTTCTGGAATTAAGCGCTGTGAGTAAAGATTCCTAAAAACCTGATGTATTTAGGTTAGCGGGATGCACGTGTTTTCGTAATGACCGAGGACGGTGGCGCCCTCTACTGAAAGCGTCAGCACATGACAGTAAAGGTTATACACGATACTAGTAGAAGTTTTTGGATTGACAGCTACAATTTATGCATTAAATCGAATATTATTTTGTTTTGACACAAGTAAACATTTGAAACAGAATTTCCGGGAGCGGAAAGCTCGACCATCCAGATTTTCCACGAACGAAGCCCTGAAAAGCATATTCCAGAAGGGGAGAGCTGGTTAATCGTATTGCAATGGGACCAACAACAAAGAAAGCAAAGCAAATCTTATATGAAGAACTGTTAATCACACAAAAAAAATCATTAAATATTTTTGTTTTGAATTAAATTTAAAATTAAAGATAATTTTAAATTAGTTAATTTTTTTAGACTAAAAACAAAAATGTGGTTAACGAAAATTAAGGCCACTCGTGATTTTTTTTTAACCTTTAAACCAACTCCTTTATTTTAAATATTTTTTTAACCTACTTTCAAGATATTGTATGAAATTAGTGCTGAATTTCTCGATAACTGTAAGCTTTAGGTATAAGACATGGTACATGAAAAATAGTTAAAATTCGATGCAGAATTCAAAAACCTAATAAAAAGTGGTGTTTCTATGTAAAAATATAAAGTAGATGGTATCTGCCTATTTGCGGGCCACCCTGTATACATAATTTTACTATAAAAACACCACAGCCAAAAACAAATATCGACGAGTTGCAACGTTTTGCCCAAAAGCAAAACACTGAATTTTAAATTAATTTATTCCAACCCGCTTGACCACACTGGAAACTAACGTGTTTACTTTTGACGGGTTGACAAGTTTCAGAAAATGATATCTAATTTTGTTTATATTTTTGTTATTTTTATTCGGATAATAAAAAGTTAAAGAACCAAAGTTATTCTTTAAATGTAATTTTATAAAAATGATTTTTAATTTTTTTGCAAAGTGAATAAAAATAAAGTTGTAATGGCTTAAAAAAAATGTTACACTTTTCGTTAATAACTTTTTTATTTTTAGTTTTAGGAAAAAAATAATGAACTTAAAATTAAAAGAAAAACTTAATTTAAAACTAAAAATATTTTATAGTTTTTTTGAGTGATCAACAGTTCTTTATATAAATAATAAAAACCGTTTGCACCCCTTTTCCAAATGGCGCCTGCAGGACAAGGGTCGCGGCCCCACAAACTGGAATGTAACTTTACTCTGACCTCCTCATGATAAAAAATAAAATTGTGTCCTTTCCAAATTGTTACCCCTATGTAACATTTCAATGGACTATTTTATTTCTTTTCATTTTTGCTAAATGATTTTTGACTGCTTTTTAAGAATACTTTCTCGTTAAGTACTGTAAAAATTTGTTTTATACAACATATACACTTAAAGAAACTTTAAATTTATAACTTTTATTTTTTATGAAAAGAAAAAGTTGGTTTTAATGAAATATCCGATACCCTTTTAAGTAAACACAACCAACTTTTTCAGTCTTGGGTAATCTTATTCTCCTTTTTGAAAGCTTTATTCATATCTGGCATCCGTTTTGAAAAAACCGCGGGGCAATAAATAATGTGTAAGAGCTTAATGTTTAGCTTAAAATACCTATCGACGAAAGCAAGTTTAAGAGAAATTGTTTACAAACTTTTAAACTTCACGAACATTATCGACTGCGTTAATATTTAGGTTATAAAAAGCACAGTCCTTAAAAAATAGGGCTTAGGAAATGTTTTCCAAACAAAGTAAAGCAGAATCCTGGAGAAACATCTTTTGGGGTAAAAAATATCTGTGTTATAGGTTAAAGAAAACACTTTGACGGTAGATTATCTAAACTTGAAAAGAATGTTTTTTTTTTTTTTAAAGCAGGAGTATTATGTCTGTAAATAATGGCAAAAACATGGTTGAGGATTAAATGCAAAATTCATATTTACTTACCATAGAATAATAATTTATGTCTAAAGGTAATTGGCTGGTATACCTTAACTTACCTATTACCAAATTTTATTTCTTTTAATAATTTATGTATTTTTTCGTAAAGATTTACATCCAAAAATAAATAATATAGGTTTAAAAACACTTTATTTTAAAGCCCTAAAATATTTTCTTGCAAGTAATTTTTATATAAAAATATAAAGTGCATTTTTTAAATTCTCCCCTCCCCCAATTGTAGTTTTTAAACGGACCAATTTACAAATTTTAAACTTTGATATATAAAATGAATGCATAAATATTGTATTGAAGCGTGAAATTAGAAGGTGAAAATTTTAAGCTGGCAGCTTGGCGCCATCTTGGGTGAAAACATATGTTATAAAATAATAAAAAACGGTTGTAAACTACTCGGTAAGAGCTTTAAAGTAATGTGCCACAGGAATTTTTGTCTAAGTTTGTTCCAAGATGGCACTCAGCCCCCATCCTAAAATTTCTATGTGTCAATTTTACTCTGAAATATAGTATTTATGCATAAATTTTATATCAGTTTTCATTTTTTTATTAAATCCGTTTAAAAACTTAAAGGGGGTGACAATAAAAAAATGCACTGTAGTTTAGTCAATAATAAATTATTTAGAAAGTTGCGTATGACAAATTATTTTTTTCTAAAAAAATAAGATTTATGGTCAAAAATATTTTTTTATGCACAACAAAGAAAACTGCCTTACATTTTTATTTAAAAAAGAGTTAAAAAAGTTTTTAAAACGAAATATTTTAGCTGCTATCTGGAATTTTACAAAAAATTAACAAAATTACAATAAAATCACATTTTTGTTGTTTATATCTTAAATATTGGATGCACATTTATCCTAAAAACCTTTTATTTAACACTTTGCCAAATTATTTATTTTAAAAATTTTAAATTGTTTTTTTTTTTAATTTTTAAAGGTATTTAAATGTCTGGCCTTTGGCACGGCCGTATTAACTGTTTGAGGCGCCCTAGGCTAAAATTCTCGGAGCGCCTATTTTCCAAAAAATTTTTGAAGACCAAAAAAAAGTTCTTGCCTTCGTACTGTCTATTTTTAAATGCCAGGCCCCATACTTCATCAAATTTGATGACCAAAAAAAAAAAACAAAAAAAGGTCATTGCCTCCTTTTCACGCCTATTTGCCTATTTATATCAAAGCACCATATTCACTGAGAAATTAGTCACCAAAAATTTTGTAAAATTTAAGCTTCTAGTTGTCCTTATGAATAATAATAAACACACGATGTTTCCATGTGTTTACGTTAAATAGGTTTTGAGATATGAAGGGGTCAAAACTGGCAGCAAAGTAGTTCGTCTAATATTACACTAATAATATTTATTTATTTGTTTTTGGTTATAATACAAGATTTTTGCTACGGTACCAAATGAAAAGACTACCTTAGGCCAAACTTGAATAAAGTTTAAAATATATTTGGTAAGTTAAAACACCATCTGCAGACATTTAAAAACAAAGTTAAAGAAAAGTTGAAAAGACCACCTGCTAAAATTCACGCCTTCAGTTTTATTTAGAGTGGAAACCGATCATAAAAATGTTTCTTTGGAAATGGATTTGTAATCTATATGTTAACGATTTATTGGTTATATTTCCACATTTAATTTAATAGAAGCTCTGTAAAAATGTTCAGCAAGGTTTAAAGTATAGTAGCAAGTTAGGTATAATAAAATAAAAATTTTGGAATTTAATAGTATCTATATGGATAAATATATTTTTTTTACATAATAAAGCAGTTAAAATTATTTTTCTGCGGTTACAAATATAAGGTCAAGCCAGACGGGTAAAAACTTCTGGGGTTGTTTATATGGATGCTTTTAAAATTTTAGGTTCTCTTTCGATTTCCTCACGATTTCATCATCAGATTTTGACTTGGTTCCAGTGGCACCACCTTAGTACATTATTTTTAATTAAAAAAAAATAAATAAATAAAATAGAAAGTGACGTCATTTTGAGTCATAATGTAGACTTTTGAAAGTAACCAATTTTTTTATGCTGCTGTACATACAATATGTATATGTCAAATGAAAGGACTTGCTGAGAATACAAAATGATTAAATTTCGTTCATTATGTCCTTAATTTTTAAAGCTTGGTTTTTATAGTTCAGCATTAACTAAAACGAAATAAAAAAAAACAAATTAAAAGTAAAAATAAAACATGTTAAAAACAAGCTTTTATTAAAATGCACTATAAAGAACTTTTTATTTTTCTTATTCAACATCATTACATTACACAATTTAAACAATATGTAAGCTTGCCGCGAGATTAACCTGTGTGAATAAACAAATAATATGAAAACCTAATTTTAATTTTTTATTTATTTTTTTTTATAATATACAAATTGTGTAATGACGTTATATGATGGGAGAAAAGATTTTAAAAATGGTTTATTTTATTATTTTAAGTACATTTGAATAAATCTTGTTTTAACTTATTTTATTTTTTTATTTATTTTAAAATCAGCTAAAAATAAGCTATTCCAGATAAACGAAAAATTCTAATGGATAAATAAGATGACTGAATAAATACGTTATCGCTTTTTATTAAAAGATGTAGTAAACAACTAAATAAATAAAACAATTACCCCAAATAGACATAGTTAAAATTATAAGACAAATGCATTTAATTGCCCAAATTAAATTGCCTATTTTAATGAGACTAAACTTCTTAGAAGTGGATAAGAAAGATTATTTCGGAAGTTCAGTAAGCAGTTTAAAATAATCCAGTATTAAAATTAGACCAGAGGTTTTTTGGTTTAATAAACCAACAAAAATATTGTATGTATTATTCACTTTTAAATTACAAAAATATATTCTGTTTTTTATTTCTTAACCCTTAACCACAGAGGTAGAGGCAAGTGACCAAATATGGAATAGTATCACTAATATAGAATACCAGCATTTCTCTTAAACTACTACTACTACTACTTAAAGTGCTTTATTAATCAATTATTTGTATCTTACATCATATACATATAGTACATGTATATACATTATATTTATCTACAGTTTGTCCTCTTAAACGGAAACTCACACACGCAATAAGAGGGGTTTGTCTCTTTTTTTTTAACGTTCATTTGCGAGTAGAAGTAGTAACAGGACAATAGAGCCCCTTTCGTCGCTGTAGCAACGTTTTGTTTTGTCGCTTTTTAATACCTTTGTAAAAAACAAAATGGTATTTCATATTTGGTCACTTTCATCTACTGCTTCTAAGACTAAACCACAGACTACCTACCGGTAATTTTGACCGGTTTCCTTTTGAACCATACGTGGACAACAAAAACTTTCTTTTATTTATTATTTATTATTGCACAGGGATAGGATTTTTTAATTTTTTAGTTCTATTTTATAGAGCTTTAAGTGTTTTTAAATAAAAGAACAGTAAAGATTAGTAAATTTATTTTTATTTCTATATTTTTGTCACATATGCAACAAAAAACATGTATAAACGTAAAAAAAACTGCATCTTCCCATTTTTACTTACCGACAAAATATATGATTTACTATTTTAATAAAGATACATCCAAAAGTCATTATAAATAGTGAGTGTAATTTAACTAATGGCTAAAAACACAAGTTATGATTCCTTAGCTTATTTTAGAAAGAAAAGTTCATATAAACATATGTCCAACCTCTTAAGAGGGTTAAAATTTCAAAAAAACTTTTTTTTAAAATAACCTAAATATTTTTGATTCAATTTGGCCACATTATTAATAATATTAAGAGGGTAATTTGTCACTAACCTAAATACATTTAATAGGTCCAGTGCCGTCGAGAGGCAACTGAAGGAATATTTCCAACAAAAAAACGGTGCGTCACTAACTGTGTAAATGTGTGTAAAATTTTTGTGCTTTCTTTATATTAGAAAAATAATAATACTTATTTAATGTCTCAATTTTTTCGTATCTTGTTTGGTTTAAGACAAAAAAATAAAATTCACTTAATTGTATATTTTTAGACCATAAAAGGAGCAGTGCGGGATTTTTCTTTTTATAAGGTTTTATAATTTTTGATTAGCAATTATTAAAAAATATAATAAATACTTATTTAAATTATGTCTATATCCAGTATTACATTTTAACTAAAATAAGTGATTTCCAAATTTTTTTGTTTTTTGAAAATTTTAACACCCGGTATCTCAAAAGTTAGGACGTTTAGGACATATGTTCATAAACAAAAATCGTCCTAAAATAAACTAAGAAATCATACCCTATGTTTTTAGCCATTAATTAAATTACACCCTGTATATATTTTATAAGAATTTCTGTCCTGTTAAGTTGTACCGTAAGTATATTCAAATTCTTAGGAACTAAAGGCCCTTCAGACAATTTGTGGTGATTTTTACCATTTAGGAAATTGCGATCGAAAAATGCTTTTGACTCTTCAATTTTATTTTTTATTTTCTTTTTCTTATTTGTTGTCCTAGATCTCTGAGTCAGTGTCATGATCCGGTTTATAGTCGACATCTGATTCGATATCGCTGCCATCAGAATCCACTTTTTGCACCCATTTTAGTGAAATATCTGTATGGTATTTTGATTACAATTTACACGCTATTTATAATATACAGGGTGTCTCTAAGGTAGATTCCTTGGGCCAAAATATAACGATCTAATGGAATTTACCTTAGTTAAACATTTGCGAGATACGGGGAGTAATTTTTTTTTATTTTATGGTAGTTATTTTTTTATTTTTATTTATTATCTTTTTTCCGCAAAATTTAATAAAAGGGAGTTTTTAATAGTAAGAAATTAAAAGCTTTTCATATTTTTGCTTTTAAATATAAATGGAGCCACCTGCAGTCCCTTGCTTTTGTTCATAGTGTCATTACTTTTTTGGCCTCGGTATATTATGGTTCTATATCTATATTTTGCCAAATAATAAAGTAAATACCAAAAAATAAAAAATTAGTTTTTTTAACTTAATGTTGTTGAAGTTTATTTTTTTAAATAAAAGCTATTTACTATTTTTAACGTTTTTGTTTTGTTCTATTTAAATTAAGTTTGATAATATTATCTTTTATTTTATTAGCGTAAATGTGCATAAAGTCAAAAAGTAATGACTTTTTGATCATTTATTGTTTTCCAAAAATCGAGAAGAGTTATATTTTTTCTTTTTATCTGATTTGACTCAGTTTTATCCTAACATGTAAAATTAGATTATTTTGCTTTTCGGTAAACATCAAAAATCCTTATTTGGCTTCTGGATATAATACAGTTTTGTATTTGACAAAAATATGTCGTTATTAAAAAATATTTGCTTAGGATAAATATTATTATGATTTTTTAAATTATTTTAGTCCGGATCTGTAGCTGTCGGTCCCGCTATTGGAATTTTAGTCCTCTTCGTTGGACAAAACTGCACGATTTTAACATGAACTGCAAGTAGCATTCTGTCCTGCTGGAAGGCCACCTTATGTAAAATTTATAATATTAAAAGTACTGCCACCAGAACAATTCGCCATGTACAGAAATCCTTCCGGAAGCGCTTCCTGCAGTACAAATGTTTGTACATTTTATCTTTAATCTTAAATATCCCAAAAACGGTTGCTTGTAGCGATTTTTATTAAGTACATCTTTTGTGGAAAAAATATGCAAAAATAAAAATTCTCCCTAAAAATATACGGAGGCAAAAAGTTATGACACTTTAAACATAAGCGAACAGCTGCAGTTAGCTTTCTCTACATATTACGACAAAAACAGCATATTTTGATTTCTCACTCTAAAAAAACCTTTATATACTAAATTTTGTGAAAAAAAAAACCTTTATTGGATAAAATATTTTAAAATAACTGAAATAAACTAAAAATTTGACATGACTGTATCTTGCAAACCAGTAACTTTTTGACTAAGGTAAATTTTACAATAGATCGTTGTATTTT
>JACEGR010001063.1:0-192531 GCA_014170235.1 Listronotus bonariensis
AAAAACATACATTTAATTTTCTTTCAAAAAATCAAATTATTAACCAAAATTAATCTTTATATTAAATCTGATGTTTTCTGCAACACTAAAATATTCTTCCTTAAGGTATCATTTTCCTGTATTTCTTAATACAGGGTGTCCAGTAATTAAACAACCTTAAAGAGGTGATTCTACTATTAAAAATAAGAAAAATACTTTATATTTTTATACCAATTCAAATATTTTCAAAAAAAAAAAAAAAAATTGTGGGACGCCTCCTGATACATCAAGAAACAGTTTTTGGCAAAGAAAAAAGAATTTTTACCAGTGTCGTCCGTCATAGGTTTAGGGTAAATATTTTCTAAAGCAAAAATGTTACACCACTGCATTGTTTTAAAATAAAATTATTTTATATAATGCCCATTTTGTTAAAAGCAAATTTAATTTCCTGACTTTCCTATTTGATGTACGGTGTTCGTGTAAATAAATAAAAACAATTTCTCGGTATGGTCTTTAATAATATTTATTTAAAACCACTCGTCTGACGGCTCGTGGATTTGTTGTAAATGTTATTCACGAAATAGCCAAGCAACAAACTTTAATACAATCGAAAAATTTTCCAGCCAAATTTTCTATTTTAATATTAAATACGATTATTTTACATAAAATATTTTTATTATATAAATACGCTTAAATAATATTAAATATTTTATAATTTATAAAATATTATGTATAGTTTAGGACTGTTTTTTTAACCCTAAATATCCTTCGAGCTCTAACAAAACTAATTATTGCCAATATACAGGATGTTCCGTAATTAATTAAACATAGGTTAATGTAGAATAATTGACATGAAAATAAAGCGTTTGAGCTCAATATTGCTTAGCAAAATGTTATTGGTTTTTGTTTTACAGGGGTTAAAACTAATTTTTACCGAATATTTAGTAAAATATCTCGGAATTCACTGGACAGATTAAAGTGGAATTTGGTGTACTCTTATTATTTGGAATGACGAACAAGAATATGATATCTACTTTGCCATTACCAGTAGATGGCCCACATACAATAACATTGATTGATTAAAATGGTCATAACTTTTTTGACCTACCTGTATGCACATTTGCGAGTGAAAATAATAAAACAGCATTTAATTTTAGTCAAGAAAGTTATACTTCTTGGTTCTCCAAAAAGTAGAGCGTTTTCGAAATAAACGACTTTTTATTGGGTTGGGCACGAACACTCTAAAATTTAATTAACAACGATAAACTTAGAAAAGGCTTTTGATTATAATAAATGGTGAAAATGTTCACCATTCACTAGGACACATTGTCTAATTCTTTTATTTCAATTTTGCCTGACTCCAAATAATGATTCTTCTTGGGCCCTGATGATATTGACTCCTTCCACAATCTTTTGCCACAATTCCTGACGGTTATTTAATAAAAAAAGTCGTTTATTTCGAAAACGGTCTACTTTTTGGAGATCAAAGAAGTATACCTTTTTTGACCAAAATTAAATGCTGTGTTATTATTTCTACTGGCAAATGTGCATACAGCGAGGTCAAAAAGTTATGACCATTTTAATCAATCAATGTTATTGTATGTTGCGCCATCTAGTGGAAATGGCAAAATAGATATCATATTCGTGTTCGTCATCTCTCAAATAATAAGAGTTCATCAAATTTCACCTTAATCTGTCCAATAGATTTCGAGAGATATTTTACTAAATATTTGGTAAAAATTAGTTTTAACACCCTGTAGAACGAAAACCAATAACATTTTGCTAAGCGATATTGAGCTCAAACGCTTTATTTTCATGTCAGTTATCCTACATTAACCTATATCCAATTATCGGGACACCCTGTATATAATTTAAAATCATGCTTTAACTTTTATACAGGGCGTCCAGTAACTGAATCGACAAACTTTAAGGGGTGATTCTAAAATAAACATTAGGGAAAAAGGTTTTTATGAACATATCTTCCAAACGTCTTAGTCTTTAAACAACGGGGTATTTAAAAATTATTGTTCCATAGAAAAGTGATTTTAAAAAACTAAATAAATAACCTAATTAGTCTGTAATTTTAATTTGATTTTTGGATAACTTTCAAATATATTTTTTGGAGTAATATTTTTTGTATTTTTAAAAACATTTATTTACTACACCTATTACCATAGGCAAAACATAATTTACCACTACACCACGCTCACCACATATTAGCAATAATCTAAAATATATTTTAAGCTGATTAAAGAGTTATTATATTGTGACGTTAAGAATTTTGAATACATAAGGGTCATTTACGTCACTTGGCAAATGTACCATATGGAACTATCTTCTTGGACCATGAGACCGGTGGACAAAAAACTAACTTAATTTAGTACGGGCATACCCCCACTCGGGGTAGCCTGTACGGGACCTAACTAAAACTTTAACTTTATACTTGGCGTTACTTTTACTACCTACTTCTTATCTAATCTCTTTCTAATTTCTTTTTCTCCTCTTTAAATATTAAATTTTCCAGTGTTTGTTTTGCATTCCTATGCGACCCAGTTTGTTTAATGTTTTTATTTTATTATTATAGGAGTAACCTAGAAAATTGTTTAATTTATACTTTTAAAACCTTGACACCTCACGTATATTTTTATTTAGCAACATTCTCACTGTTAAGTATAGTATATTACATTACAAGTGTGGAAAATGACTAATTTCAAACCCACGAGTGTAAGAAAGTCATTTTCACACGAGTACTGTACACTATTTTTCCTACGACCACAAATTATTCACCAAAAAATAAATAAATGAAAGTTTGTCTGTTCAGAAAAAATAAAAAACAATTGAGAACTTTGCAACACTAGGGTGATATTTACTTTGCAACACTAGTGTGATATATACTTTTCCTCACTGCTATATTATACTGTTTTGACAATATTTTTACATCGAAAATCACCTACCTAGAAGCATTATATAACTTTTATCATTTTGGAATTTAAAAAAGGCCCTCACTTAATAAAAATTGTATGGTTTTGTTAGGTAATAACGCTAATAGTTTAATACGGTTTTCTGCTATTATAAGTGTTTTTAAAAATTATCGATTCTTACATATTTTAGACACTCTTCTAAATAAAACGTAAGTGGTGCATATCCAAAATATTCCGTTTTTTAAAAATATCAGTAAATAAACTTACGGGACCGGGGAGTGAAAAGGGGTGCTGGGTGGGGTAAAATTGGTAAAACGAGTTAATGAAACTGAACATCACATATAAAATTAAGTAAAAATAACAGTTTTTCCTCATATTTTTAAGAAAAAATATAAAAAATATGAAAATTGTAAATGCATAACCTAAAGTCCTAAAAGTAAGGAAAAAATGACTACCAAACGTCAGTTACCATGCAAAATATGAAAAGCATTTGGCAACGTCGGAAGGGTCTGATTCTATTTATGAATGGATAAAAGAAAGTGGATTCATAAAGTGTGTATTAGCCTTAGGTTTAATTAGGGATTAAAAAAAAGATTTAACTAGTTGTTTGAGTATACGAAGAAAGAGAGGAAGGAATTTGATCTATAGGCTTTTTTCTCTGGCGCTTTAGGTCGAACGGTCAAGCGGCAAGGCTGCCTCTATAAAGTACGTGCTCAAAGGTAGAAGGAAGATTTTTAATTTGATCTACTTACCTGACAACACTGTGCCAGTCAGTGAAAGTTGTTTTTGTGGTTATGTCTATTTTTGTTTATGTTTTTATTTTTTCGTAAATTTTAATAAATATAAAATAAGATGATTTTCGCTAATTTGGGTTCTACCGTTTAAGGTAAATAAAAAGTTTTTTTTACTGTCACTACAATAAATGTCTCACTTGCAAAACCAATAGCAGTTTTTAGAATGACATCATAATATGTATCACACACAGTGTTGTAAAGTACTTTGCAACACTAGTGCTGTAAAGTACTTTGCAACACTAGTGTGATATAACGCATTTTCTATGCATGAAATCAGTGTGCTATTTGCTATTTTCACAAGTGGTCGTAGGAAAACCTAATTAAAATGAATACTTATTTTAAAATTCCCAAAATAGTATATTTTTAAAATTCCCAAAGTGTATACTTTTTTATACTAGGTGTTCACAATATATTAAATACGCTTAAATATTATAAAGTATATAATAAATTATTTAATATTATGCATTCTGAAAAAAATATATTTTTTAAATTACCCTAACTTACCCAACATTATTTTAAGTTTAGAACTTTTAGCGACGACAAACTATGTTAAAGGATTACAGCAATCCTCCATCCGAATTTTATCGGATTCTACATGGACATCACATAAATTTTACCCTTATCCCTTTGAACACTTAAACCTGTCCAATTTTATTAGTATAGAATGTGAACTGTTTAAATAGTATTGGGTAAAAATACAGTGTGTCTACGTTAGTTGGCATCATATAAAAACATTTTTATTATTACTTTTACAAAAAAAAAAAAATAATAATAAAAAAATATGTTTAAATGTGATTTTTTCTAAGGAGTAAAGTAGATGTATTTTAACTAATATTGAAGTATTTTAAAAACAATTAAAAATTGCTTCTAAATATGCAATTTTGTTTATTTACAAAAAAAGTTTTATTTGCGACAATTTAATAAAATTAGGTTTGTACGTTAAATCAAGACATTTTATAATTACATTAAACTTAATAGGACAATTTTAAATAATATTATTAAATCATATGTTAATAAAATAAGAACAATGCTCAATGCTCAAATGTAAAAACTTTTTCTCGCTTATTTTGGTTTTTTTGCCATATTGCATTTATTTTTTAACCAATCCAGTTGATATTTGGCACACAAATCAAGCTTTGCAAATTCTAAAATTTTATGATTAAAGTACTTTTTAAATACCGCCAGAGGGCACTTTACCTCAACCTTAAAATTTATTTACATCATAACTTTTTATTTTGACAGATATCGCAAATCTGGGGCGCCATTTTATAGACAATTAAAAACTTAAAAAATAAGGTACTCTTTATTAAAGTTGATAAACCTCACCGTTTAGGCACCAATAAACATCAAAGTTTTCATCAATTTATAATCAATATTACCTACATACATACAGGGTGTCCAGTAACTCAACCGACAAACTTTACAGTTCGATTCGACAATAGAAAATAAGAAAAAACTTCATATAAACATATGTCCTTAACGTCTTAGTTTTTAAACTACGGTATGTTAAATATTAACAAAAAAATCATTTCTCTTAATTTTTAACACCCCGTAGTTCAAAAACTAAGACGTTTGGGACATATGTTTATGTAAAGTTTTTTCTTATTTTTTGTTGTAGAATCGTTTGGTTAAGTTTGTCGGTTGAGTTACTGTACACCCTGGATGTATGTAGGTAATTTGATTGAAATTGATGAAAACTTTGATGTCTATTGGTGCCTAAACGGTGAGGTTTATCGACTTTAATAAAGTATACCTAATTTTTAGGTTTATGATTGTCTATAAATGGCCCCAGCCTTGCGATACCTGTCAAAATAAAAAGTTATGATGTAAATAAATTTTAAGTTTTAGGTAAAGTGCCCTCTGGCGGAATTTAAAAAAGTAAGTTGTCTTAAAATTTTTGAATCTGAAAAGCTCAATTTGTGTGCCAAATATCAACTGGATTGGTTAAAAAATAAATGCAATATGGCGAAAAAACTAAAATAAAAATTGGACTTTGAACTAGAAAACGAATAACATTTTGAAAAAAATTATATGAAGCTCTACCCTTATTTTGTCAAGTAGAATCACCTCCTTAAGTTTCGTGATTGATTTTGAATCACCCTGTATTTAAAGTTTTAGTAAAATGGCTCTTTTTGTCCACCCCATTTTCGCCAATGTCGTTTATTGTTTTAATTCAAAAAATTAATTTAAAGAAGCTCTAAAGCAGCTAGTTATGCCTAATAAAATAGATATTAAAACACAAAAATTAAATATTAATATTAACACAATAATTAAGTATTAATATTAAAATTAAAACTTTTTTAAAAAATTTATTTTTGTTGCGCGAAAAGGTTCCCTGTAGAGATAAATACCCATATAAACCACACTATTTTCTACAAACATAACGTTTAGTAATTAAACTTTTCGTTATAAAACTAGTTTTAATTTAAATTACAACTTCTAATTTTCTCTTACATGGAAATAGCAACATACACGAAAATTTGTTAACTTGTCAGAGACCCGTGTTTCCATAGCTCAAGGGACTTGTTACATTTGCTAAACAAAATAAACAGTTGCTGCCTCGTACACTCGGCTACAGGGTCGCTGTCAGTAGAATAGGGTTGACAGGGTCGTTTCACCGCTCGCTTGCAAAAACTGTTTTTGGTAATTATCTAACTGGGTCATAATTTAAAATCATATTAAATAGACAAATGTGTTTTTTCGTGATGGAAAAACAATTTAACATTTTATCTTTGTTGACAGGTACTAAAATGAACCTTTTTATAAAAATCCTACTTTCTGGTGGGGCAAAAAACATTTTTATAAAAATTTTCTTTTCTCATAGGAAAAATGTAAGAACTCTTTTTCCGGACATATGTACGTACAGTGATGGAAATAAAATTTCGTACACTTAGGTTAACATTTTATGTCAATTTTCAATATTTTGGTAAACTTGGCTTTTTACCTTTTTGTCACCTTAATTAATATTCAATAAAATACATGACTCCAAAATAAATATATAGTTTATTTTATTCAAATATTAAAGAAAAAACACTGGCTTAATATTTCAAAAGCGGCACCATTTTTATTCACTAATAAGTTTAAACGTGTGGGCATTGATGCAATCAGCATTTGTGTATGGTGAACATTGTAATTATTCCAGGTTTCTTCAATTTTATTCCACAAATCATCACTGTTTTGTGGATGGAAATCATTGTTCTTGTTAATTTCCTTTACGATATATCCCCAAACGTTTTCGATTGGGTTGATATCAGGGCTTCTTGAGGGCCAAGGTAACAATGAAATGTTATTTTCCAGTAGCCAGTCCGAAACTCTCCTTGCTGTATGGACGAGGCCGTTGTCATGTTTGTATATAAAATTTTCTTGTTCAAATATATTGTTTACCGATGGCAACATAACATTTTGGAGTATGTGTGTATATAAGCTTGACTATTAAATCTTTCTCGAATACGGTGGCATATGCCTAGCCCTCTGAAAGACATATACCCCCATACATTAACAGAAAATCTTCCACTTGTTTTAACATGTTGGGTATATCTTTTTTGTACCGTGTATTTTGCGGCCTATACACTCTAATCTGCCCGCTATAATAAGATAGATTGAAAAATCTTCTTATCGGTAAATACTACCCTTTCCCAAAAATCCATACCTTGCGGTTAATATTTCAGTGCAAACCCCATTCTTTGCTCTTAATTCATATCGGTCAAAAATGGCTTTTTAGCAGCTACACTGCATCTCAATTCCGAATTTTTCCTAATACGATTTCTTGCCGTTCTTACTGTCCCAGGAAAATTAGTTTGGTTGTGTGCTTCTACAGCTGTCTGAAATGGATTGTTTCGCAAAAAATCAGATCATTACCTTGATTTTTGTTTGAAATTTTCTTTTACCACTTCCAGCCCTTCTCTCCAATGATCCTGTATTTTCCCATTTAGTTCTGAGGCTTTGAATAGTGCTTTGACGGCTTTAGATTCTACATAAAAAATAATTTAAGTTTGTTAATAGTACCAAGTGTCTAATTTTATTCGTTTTTGTGATATTTGATTTTTTTCTAAATGCAGGGTGCAATTAAATTAATTTTATTTTAACAATATAAACTCTTCAAACTTCAAAATTTGTTACAAGATTAGGAAAAGTCTGCCTTATCATACGTAGGTCATATCGAGATCATAAGATTATACAGGGTGATCAAAAAATAATTTCAATTTTTAGAAAGTCAAATTGCAATATCTCTTATTTTAAATGGAACGCCTGTATTTTCTACACCACATGATGACAAACCAAATGCTCTTTCAAATGCTATATAGGTTGCCTATACCTATCTTTATACTTTTAAGTAAATTCCGTTTTAACATATTTTTATTCCAAATGTCTATTTAAATAGTAAGTAGGCTGTGATATAGCTATGCCTATTTACTAAGCCGTTATTGCAAAATGTAAATTTGTTGGAAAAAAGCACAAAATTAAAAGATTTTGTATTATCTGCCACTATTTTAAAATTCACAGAAAAAAAATTCATTAGTTGCTTATAATGCTACTTCAATAACACTTATTTCAGCTGAATGTGGTAATGATAAAACTTGTGTTTTTAAACAATCCTAATAACGCCTCTGGTCAGTTATGGCGACATTCTGTGACCTATAACTCGTTTCTTCGATTATCCACAATCACTGTGTCAAATTTTTTAAAGCAACTATTAAGGTTATCAGATGGTTTCTCCTGGAATATTTTTCAGGACTAACTCTAGACTAAAGTAAACCATTTTTTCACATCACTACCACAATAAAAATGATATTGTCTTTTATTAAAAACAATTTGAAAAGCTAATAAATTAAAGTCAATATAACATACTGATAGCACATTACACAATACATAAACTTTATATTTAATAAAGTGCTTATTAGATGTAACCAAGTAAACTTGCTTTATTTACGAAGTATTCTGGAAATTGCAATTAATGTTTAGCAATTAGGCAAGTTTCAAAGTAAATTTAGGTTCAAATGTAAAATATTTCATTATTAAATTAAAGAGCATTAATTATCCAAAAGGACTGCATAATTAGGGGTATATACAGTGAATTTCTTTAATGTCCCCCTCCATTTTATTTATTAAGCGAATCAATTTAAGAAGGTTAAATTTTGTGGTATAAAATTAATGCATCAATACTATATTTAAGAGTGAAATTAACAGATTAAAATTTTAAGATGGCGGCCGGGCGGCATCTTGGAAAAAAAGGTTAAATGGAAAGGGGGTTTTGTGGCAAATTATTTTAAAGGCCCTGACGAGTACATTATAACCCTAGAATATAAAGTCAACACGTTTTTTTGAAATTGTTAAAAATAAAGGTATTTTTTTATAAGAAAAATTCATATTTCTTGAGATACCTCGTCTTAATACCACTAAAAAACTGTTAATTGCTTTTTAGTTTTCAGAACCTTTAAAACTTTTTATAAGAAATAACTTTATATTATAAAATTATTATTAAAAATGTTTCCCATATAGTGCAAACTTAAGAAGACACGCTGTATAATACTGTATTTGTTTTTAAATATTATACCAGAAATCGATGTCAAATGCCTTATTTTAAATGGAAAACCTGTTTATATGAAGTTTTTTTTTATTTTCTGTTGTAGAATCGCCCCGTAAAGTTTGTCGGTTGAGTTACTGTACACCCTGTATGTATGTAGGTAATTTGATTGAAATTGATGAAAACTTTGATGTCTATTGGTGCCTAAACGGTGAGGTTTATGGACTATAATAAAGAGTACCTTTTAAGTTTTTGATTGTCTATAAAATGGCGCCCCAGCTTTGCGATATCTGTCAAAATAAAAAAGTTATGATGTAAATAAATTTTAAGCTTTAGGTAAAATGCCCTTTGGCGGTATTTAAAAAAGTACCTTTGTCTTAAAATTTTAGAATCTGCAAAGCTTGATTTGTGTGCCAAAGATGAACTGGATTGGGTAAAAAATAAATGCAATATGGCGAAAAAACAAAATAAAAATTGAACTTTAACGGCTTGTAACTCAAAAAAATTTTGGAAAAAAATTATATGAAGCTCTACCCTTATTTTGTTAAGTAGAATCACCCCTTTAGGTTTCATAATCGATTTTTGAATCACCCTGATTAACGCTGAACCTCGGCCATTATAGCCAACTAAAAACAACCCCGAAAGTAATACTGCATGGTGAATATAAATTGTTAATATTTAAAAAATTATAATTTAAGAATAGACATATTTATACAAACTAACCCTCGTTAAACAATAATACAGTCCACTTCAAAAGTTTTTGCTCTACGAGATACCCAATCTGGAATTTGATTAACGGCTTTTTTTCTAAAATAAAAATAAAGGTTGTGTAATGGCTTACAAAAGTCATTATTCACATCACAACAGAAAATATGTTTAGAATTTTAGAAGGCACCTAAAAAAATAAATGATTTATAAGGTATTTCATTTAGAAAAGAATTATGAGTGACCAGTTTATTGGAGCAAAACACGTGGATATACCCCTGTAAACAACTTTCTTTTAAAGGTGGGGTTAATATTAAGACTAAAGGTTTTTTTTAAATAACATTTATATTGCTAAAAGCTGTGGCAAACCATATTTCAAACATAGGAACAGTACATAATTTGAGTAGAATCCAATTCGAAATGAAGGATGAAAAATACTTTTTGGCTCCAGTTAAAAATTCAGGAATTTTTAAAGTTTTTATGACTAATTATATATTGTGTTTCACCAGGCTATATTTCTTATTTTGCAGAACTTAAGCTTTATTAGAAAGAGTTAAAAATAAAGTTAAAAACTTTACTATAACTTAAGAATGTGATAAATACTATACTGTGTGCAATATATCTTTTCCTACGATCACTTGTGAAAATAGCAAATAGCACACTGATTTCATGCATAGAAAATGCGTTATATCACACTAGTGTTGCAAAGTACTTTACAGCACTAGTGTTGCAAAGTACTTTACAGCACTAGTGTTGCAAAGTACTTTACAACACTGGTGTGATACATATTATGATGTCATTCTAAAAACTGCTATTGGTTTTGCAAGTGACATATTTATTGTAGTGACAGTAAAAAAAACTTTTTATTTACCTTAAACGGTAGAACCCAAATTAGCGAAAATCATCTTATTTTATATTTATTAAAATTTACGAAAAAATAAAAACATAAACAAAAATAGACATAACCACAAAAACAACTTTCACTGACTGGCACAGTGTTGTTAGGTAAGTACTAAGTAGATCAAATTAAAAATCTCCCTTCTACCTTTGAGCACGTACTTTATAGAGGCAGCCTTGCCGCTTGACCGTTCGACCTAAAGCGCCAGAGAAAAAAAGCCTATAGATCAAATTCCTTCCTCTCTTTCTTCGTGTACTCAAACAACTAGTTAAATCTTTTTTTAATCCCTAATTAAACCTAAGGGTAATACACACTTTATGAATCCACTTTCTTTTATCCATTCATAAATAGAATCAGACCCTTCCGACGTTGCCAAATGCTTTCCATATTTTGCATGGTAACTGACGTTTGGTAGTCGTTTTTCCTTACTTTTAGGACTTTAGGTTATGCATTTACAATTTTCATATTTTTTATATTTTTTCTTAAAAATATGAGGAAAAACTGTTATTTTTACTTAATTTTATATGTGATGTTCAGTTTCATTAACTCGTTTTACTAATTTTACCCCACCCAGCACCCCTTTTCACTCCCCGGTCCCGTAAGTTTATTTACTGGTATTTTTTAAAAACGGAATATTTTGGATATGCACCACTTACGTTTTATTTAGAAGAGTGTCTAAAATATGTAAGAATCGATAATTTTTAAAAAACACTTATAATAGCAGAAAACCGTATTAAACTATTAGCGTTATTACCTAACAAAATCATACAATTTTATTAAGTGAGGGCCTTTTTAAATTCCAAAATGATAAAAGTTATATAATGCTTCTAGGTAGGTGATTTTCGATGTAAAAATATTGTCAAAACAGTATAATATAGCAGTGAGGAAAAGTATATATCACACTAGTGTTGCAAAGTAAATATCACCCTAGTGTTGCAAAGTTCTCAATTGTTTTTTATTTTTTCTGAACAGACAAACTTTAATTTATTTATTTTTTGGTGAATAATTTGTGGTCGTAGGAAAAATAGTGTACAGTACTCGTGCATGTGAAAATGACTTTCTTACACTCGTGGGTTTGTCGCACTCGGCTAACGCCTCGTGCTACAATATTCTCACTCGTGTGAAATTAGTCATTTTCCACACTTGTAATGTAATATACTATTATCTTATGCTTTAACCTAATAACTCTAAAATAATTTATAATTTTATTTACTTATCTATACCATTGCCAATTTACTAATCACAGTATTTACCAAATTCATAGTTTGCATATATAGTATTATGCAATTATAATTTACTATTATCATGTACCAATTAGATATTCTATATGGTAGCAAATAGGTACTTACTTAATATCTCTATCGTGTGTATCAAATCCCCTTGTGTGCCATCTCCAATTTGACATGTGTAATCGCCCTGATCTGAGTGCTTGATATCTTTGATTTGCAAATTGTAACCGATCAAAGATATTCGAGGATCCATGGATATCTTCTGTTGGCCTGCACTAAGCAGTGTTGTCCCTCGTTTCCATACTATAACGAATTGGCCTGCAATTAAGAAAAGTATTGTTAAGTTTAGAATTAATTGTGCCTTAAACTTATTTTTAGTATGGACAATAAATGCGATATTTTTGGAATTAACCATAGCCAACTCTACATTAATTGGAATGATTAGGTTTTAGTTATGGATGGCATACCAGTAATCGTTTTAAAAGAATGTTTTAAAAAAATGTGCTCCAGAACTTGCACCAATCTTAACTCGGCTCTTTCGAATTTCTTACGACACAGGTGTCTTTCCGGAGAGCTGGAAAGCTCCACGTGTTCAACCTATTCTAAAGAAAGGATCTAAATCTCTTCCATCTAACTATAGACCAATTTCAATTCTCTCAGTTTTTGTAAAGTAATAGAACAATTAATTAATTTAGAAATTCTTACGTACTTAGAAAAACACAAAATTTTGCATGACAGGCAGTATGGATTTCGCCATAAAAGATCTACAGCAGATCTTCTTTCCTTCGTTTCACACTGCTGGAATAAGTCTCTTGAGTTTCTAGGTGAGTCCCAGATCATTGCTCTTGATATATTCAAAGCTTTTGACCAGGTCTGGCATGCCGCACTTCTTAATAAACTTCCCTCCCATGGTCTTTCAACTAAACTCTGTACTTGGTTCTCTAGTTATCTATCTGATCGCCGTATATCAGTTATTGTGGACGACCATTCTTCAGGCTTACACCATGTAAATGCTGGAGTCCCTCAGGGCTCAGTTCTGGCACCAACATTGTTCCATCTTCACATCAACGACCTTCTCTCGTCCATTTATAGTTTCGCCGGCGATAGTACCCTTCACTCCAGTTTTCAGGTTCCTAAACCCATCACTAAACCTGACTTGGAAAACAAACGCAGAGCGATGCAGATACCTCTTTCGCAGGATCTTAATTTAATATTGAATTGGGGCGCCAAAAATCTTGTCCATTTTAATGCATCCAAAACACAATCATGTTCCTTGTCGCGAAAAGAGTCATCATACTCATTCTCTACTTATGAGCGGCTAAGTTTTAGAGAGCAAAGACACCTTCAATCTTGTGGGCGTCACATTTGAAAGTAACCTTAACTCTCATAAACACATTGTATCTATAGCCACGGCAGCCTCAAAAAGCTTGGATTTCTCTTTCGAGCCAAAAAGTATTTCTCTCCTTCTAATTTATACACTTTATATGTGTCCCAAATCCGACCTCCTTGGAATATTGTTCTCATATCTGGGGCATGCTGTCCCCCACAACCCTAAGTATTCTTGATTCTATTCAAAGAAGAGATATTCGTCTCATTAATGATCCTTCACTTACAGAAAGGCTTCCCTCTCTTGCCCATCGTCGGGCTGTGATGAATGTATCGCTTTTTTATAGGTACTTCCATGTCTTCTGCTCTGAAGAATTGTCCAGTATAGTTCCTCCACTCACGGTTCCCAACAGAGAAACTCGTGGTTCCACGCGTATGCATCCCTATACGGTCCAACTGGACAGGCCCCGAACTTCCCACTTTGTTCGTTCTTTTATCCCTAGAGTTTCTACATTGTGAACCTGCTGCCCGAGGAGCTCTTTCCTTCCCCACCCCCAAATCTTCGAGTATTTAAGTCCCGTGTCAACAAACTCCCTCTTACCTCGCTTAAGACACCCACGGTACGTTAGTATTTAGGCTTTTAGCCTTCGTGGTTTGTTCAAAGATAAAAAAGTTATATTAAAAAATATTCAGGATATTTTGTTTATAATACCAAAGTTGCCTATGACTTTTTTTTATTGTGTAAGAAATTATTCAAAAATCTTAAATATTTTAAAAACCTTGGTCGCTGGTCGCTTGGTGGTTATTTTTATTTTTTAAATCCCAAAATAAACCAACAAACAGGGTGTTTCGTAAAAAAAGATTTACCCTTTTAAATAGTGAGATGCTGGCCACATCATCCACTTTATAAGAAGTGGCAAATTTTTTTCCTTCTTGGGGATTTATATTATGCTTTTTCAGTGTTTTAAGATATCCATAAATATTAATAAAAATAATTATGTTTTCGCTTTTGGAATAACCTGTTTTTACGAAAGCATTAGTAAACTATTAATAGCTTGGCAACAAGTGTCAAAAGAAAACAATGTACTCTAGGAAAAATTCTATACTAAATCTGATGATGAATCTGATCAAAAAAATATGTGTTTTATACCCAAAAAACTTGTTCTTTCCTTTTTTTGTAACACTCTATAGACTATCTACCTATTTAAAGAAAATGCACGATTAAAATCACAACAACTTAAAAAAAATTGTCATATCTTATTAAACCACAGAAATATTGGAGTATCTTGGACAATTAGGCCACCCTGTATGTAGGTATTTTAAACTTATACAATTCAATTTTTTATTAAAAATCTAAAGATGAATTGCATAAACCCAACTTTTATTTTTTTAAATTTTTTAAAAGAATGACAGCATTTTGTATTTTATTTACACAATTAATCTTATAGTTTAATTAATTTTTGATAAAAGTTGAATCCACTTTAAAGATTTTGCGTATTTTATTACCAAATATGCCTAAAATATGCATTCAACCCTTATCAAAATGAAATGTGTAAAAGACCTATGGTAACCAGCAAATATTAGTTAACCTAAAAATATAACATGTTGTTTTTTTAATAATAATAATAACCTATACAAAGTAAAATAACAAATGAAGTTTTATTTTATTAAAAAACATATTTTTACACTTTAGTTTTTGCTGTTAATGCTTGAAACAAAACACATATTTTCGCTGGTTAAATAAAAATTAGGGAGAAAAAAGAAAATAATAAAATATTTATATATATTTTTATATTTTGTAATATAAACAAACTAAAATAAAAGGTAAGTTAATAAGTAGGTAAGGTTATTTTATACTTACTGTTTATATTTAAATTAATATTAATATATGAAAGTAAATATTTATGAGTTTAAACCATAAGATTTGTGGTCAAATTCTGTACACCATAAAAGTCTGCACGAATCGCATTAAACTACTGTACATAAAATAAACAACCCTTTGCCTAAATTATTACAATATTCCAAAAACATATATATATAATTAGGTTTTAAAAGACTAAATATTAGCTGAAAAAAACCCGTACTATGGATAATCAAACGGTTGCGTTGTACCTAATTTATTTGCAACATGTTTTGGTAACATAGCTGGCAGTGAGCAGTATTTATTTAGGACGTATCAATATTTTTTTCTATTGGGTTTAGCGTTAAATTCAGGGGGTGGCTCTGGGAAAATAATTCCTCCGGAGCAAAAAAATCCTTCCTTGGGATGGCAAATAAAATTTGGTAGTCAAATTATAAGTATTCTTGTAATCTTAAAGTTAGGCGCGCTTGTGGCTGCTCCGGTTGTATCGGCGAGCGTCGATCTCCGGAGTTGGGCGGTGAAGTGCGCGCTCATAACTTGGATGGGTGACCAGCGGCACACGGTGTTCTGCTCGGGGTGAAAACGGACCGAGCAACAACCATCCGGGTTATGGAGTGAATGGTGTGTGAATGGGAACGAGTAGGGGTCAAGGTACAATAAGCCTTCAGGCTGCAGTGCACCACTTTAGGGGGCGGTCGTCGGCCTGGGTGGGATGACCCCGAAAGGGCGAAAAAAAATCTTAAAGTTTTTTGTTTGATTTTTAAACGCAAGGACCTATTTTGGCTCTTCTTATTTTTTGGTATTTTCAGGACTTAATAATTACGCCAAAAAAAAATCTGAATTTATAACCGGTTAGGCTTTGTATAGCATTATATTACTACTTTAGTTAATTAGTTTTTTAAATTTAGTTTTTATACGGAAGAAAACAAAGCTTACTAAGTAGTTAGATACAGCTTCTAGTTGACCTTGACAACAAAATGCGGCGTCACAACCAACTACTGAAACTGAAAGTTTAAGGACAATTTTAAATCAATTATGGTATAATTAATTATTAACCGATAATCATACCATAATTGATTTTATGTTTTACCCATCTATTATTGATCTGTAATACCTTAGAAACGGAATATGTTATGGTAGCAATAATACCTGCTATCACACCTAGGGCATTATAAGCGGGCATTATGATAATGCCCGCTTATAATGCCCTAATGCGCTAATATGGAAATTTTATTGCTTATCCAATTTTATTTCTCTCACAATAAAGATCAAGTTTATACAAACATATGTATTAAAATAAAATCAATAACTTACCAGTTCCTGAAAATATGCCATTAAAACGGTTTCGGTTATTTGAAGAATTGCGTTCGCATCTTTCCAAATACCAAATATGCCATACTCCCGATCATACTGTTGCCTTGATTTAACTGGCAAAAGATTTGCGGTCGCTTTTATGGCCTTTTCTCTTATATTTTGTAGAATTTCTCCCATTTTGAGCAAATCGTTAAATAAAAATGCCAACTGACTAACTGATAGAAACATCAAAGTCAAACTTAACACCAGTCATTATCTACTTACGTATACAGGTACAGGTGCAACTTATTTTTGATATTGCGAATAAATAATGTAATTAGTCATTGAAAAACCCTTTTTGGGTAAAACATAAAGCATTGTATGCACCACGGGCTTTACTGGACTATAATGCCCATCAGGTCGAAATCTAGCCCTCGGGCTATTTCGACCTTCAGGGCATTATAGTCCTAGTAACGCCCTTGATACATAAATAGCTATAAAGTTGTCCTTAAACTTTCAGTTCATTTTTTATAAAGCTGTCATATTATTTCTCTAATTACAAAAGTAATTTCTTTTACCTTTTAGGAATAGCACTTTAAATTTTATATAAAATATAATAAATAAATAACCCTTTATTTTAAAAAGTACGAATCATTTTTATTTAAGGGATTTAAACCAATGCTGATTCTGTTTAAATAAACCCAACCGCCACTTTTCGTTTTATGAAAACTTTTCTGTCTTTGATAAAGCGAAAGATGGAAAAAGGACGTAATTATTTTAATTGGAAAAATTAAAATATAATTTTATTTTAAAAGCGCTACTGGTAAAGGGAAATAACGGCGAACGTAAAAAGGATTTGCCAGCTAAAAATAAATTTACGTAGTACAATGTTTGCGGTTGGTTGAATATTTATGATTTCTCTTTTGCTCTCTTTTTTGATAGACCGAAAGTTACAAAAGAAAAATAAATTTTTAAATTAATAAACATATTATTTTTATTTTTGTAGCAAAGTATATCTGCTAAAGAAAATTATAAAAATGTATGTTAAAAATATTGAATCAATAAAATTAATAAATTAAATTTATTGTACCAAAAAGAGTGAAAATTTTAATTTACTATTTTTAAAGTTTGTAAATTCATCTAAATCAGACTTATTTTAATATAAAAAGACTTTAAGAATTTCGGACTTTCAGTTGTCTTTATTTTTAATTATTTACACAACGTTTTGGACAGTCCTATCTCTGTCCGTTTTCAAGTGTAAACAGTTGTTAAAAGGTTTTAATTTTCTTTATGGTTTTTAGTATAAAATATTAGCAGATTAGATGTTAAAAAGCAGCATGCTAATTTGAATAGTTATACCAAAAGAATTTTGGACTTCATCGTCGTTATTTTATTATTCACACAATGTTTCAGACAGTCCTGCCTCTGTTCGTTTTCAAGTTTAAACTTAATAACAGAGACAAGAATGAGACGAGCAACTAAATGTAAATAAATTATCCGAGATAGAGATAGGCCCAGCATTCCTTGTCTGTCTTCAAGGCAGGTAAACGCAGATGGCGCGTGAGTCGACTTTATCATTTGCCCGCCAAATTCAAATTATATAGCTGTGCTTTTTTGCCCTTAATGTTAGGTACTTGTTTTTGTTTCCTATTAATATAAAATATTGGGGTTTATTTCAATAATTACACACACCTAATTAAAAATGTCATTTATTTGGTTTTTATAAAGATTTTTTCTTACAGATAACCATATCAATATTACCTTAAATTATCTGTTGAAAAGCACAAATTTAATATATACACTGTGATCACTAATAAAAGTCAATATTCAAAGTCCAATTAAGTGTAAAAACCACGAGACACAATAAATTACAGAAAATGTAAACAAACTGTCCAAAAAAATCGGCCATTGAAAAATATCAAACACAAATATCGAATAACATTTCGGCGTGACTGCCTGCGGCAACGTTTGTCAAGTTAAAAATATTCGATTCATGGTATATTTTCTTTCTCTTAATTAGATGTGAGCCAAAAAAGACATTACAGTTTACATGCAGAAATTGTAAACAACTTGGCAAACCAGGGCAAAGCTACGATAGCCTGCCATGATGAAAGACAAAGACATATTTATTGGAACTTGCGTTAAACCAGAAAGAGATAAATACAATGGACAAATTGTTAGGACCAGTTACTCGTCTCATTGTTGTCTCTGTAAATAAATTCTTATCGATACTTAGTTTATATAGTCTGGTACAGCACGCACCCGTGACGGAGTTGGGGGCGTGCTGTACCAAAATTCTTTAAGTTAAACTATCGAATCATTATCGACCACAAAAAGTTTTATTTTAATATTTAATGCACCGTAGTTCAAAAACTAAGACGTTTAGGACATATGTTTATATAAAGTTTTTTTCTATTTTCTGTTGTAGAATCGCCCCGTAAAGTTTGTCATTTGAGTTACTGGACACCCTGTATGTATGTAGGTAATTATGATGAAAACTTTGATGTCAATTGATGCCTAAAGAGTGAGGTTTATCGACTTTAATAAAGAGTACCTTATTTTTTTAAGTTTTTGATTTGCTATAAAATGGCGCCCCCAGCTTTGCGATATCTGTCAAAATGAAAAAGTTATGATGTAAATAAATCTTAAGTTTTAGGTAAGTAGGTAAAGTGCCCTCTGGCGATATTTAAAAAAAAGTAGTTTTGTCTTAAAATTTTAGCATCTGCAAAGCCCGATTTGTGTAACAAATATCAACTGGATTGGTTAAAAAATAAATGCAATATGGCGAATAAACCCAAAATAAAAATTAAACTGACGACGGCTTGTAACTCGAAAACGAATGCCATTTTGAAAAAAAATTTAATGAAGCTCTACCCTTATTTTGTCAAGTAGAATCACCCTCTAAGTTTCGTGATCGATTTTTGAATCACCCTGTATTTGTACATGATTTTATTGACTGGCCAAAAAACTTATAAATTTTAGTTCTTTATTTTTATTTAAGTACTACCTACAGAAATTGAGTTTGCCTATTTCTAAATAAAATTAAATTTGTTGCTTATAATATCCGACAAAAGCCACTAATTACTTCACCATTCATCTTAGGGTCTTTGCAAAATTCCATTATGCGGCCCTAAATATAATCCAACTAACAGTTTGAAGTCTCTTAATTTCCCCACAGACTAGTTGTTTTGGGGTCAAACTACCCTGATGGATCCCTTTTACATAAGTTTCTAGCTTCTGGTTCTATTAACATTAACATGTGGTATACAATGGCAGGCATTTAGTTCTAAAATATAATTAAAACTTTTTAATTTCCTGTAAAAATAAACAATATCTTAAAAATTAAATACCTTTCACAACAACAATTTGCATGGGTTTAACCTTTATATGAATAATTATTTTTACTTTACTTTAATCAAAAATATTAATACAAAAACTATTTTAAAAGGAATAATTGTAAGACTATAAAGAGCATATATTATAGTGTTTTTAAAGCCTAAAGCTTAGTTCATAAGCTTGCGAAATGCGATTTGCGAATTGCGAAACATGTTCTGATTGGTTAATTTGTAACGACTTTGTTACAAAGTCGTTACAAATTTTTGTAACGAATTTAACGACTGTTAAATTAAGTAGTAAGAATAACTACTTAATTTAACTATAAACAGTAAAAACTAAACATATATAAAATTCCAGTGACTAAAAAGCAAAAAAATAACACCAAAACCTCAAAAAACCTTCCAGTACAATTGTAAACAAAGAATTACGGGAAAAGATTACGTCACAAAATTTAGCGAATATAGGCTTAAATGGGATCGAGCGTTCCTTATTAAAAAGTTTATTTTCCTTGGTCTGAGATAAGTATTAGGCATGAAGGCATGTCTCGCTGCTTGTAGTCGGCGGTGGCCACTTTTCAGTCAGCAGCGTGTAGCGGTCACCGGTGGCCAAGATCGTTTGACTAGGTAAGGTTGCCTCGTAAGCCTTGCAACATGGCGGACCATACGTCACATATGTATTTTGCTCATTATTTAATGAAGTTTTTAACAGTGTAGTTTGTGTTTTTTGTCAATATTAAAGAAATTACTTAATATTTTAAATACTGTTAATTCCAGTTGTTACCGTAACTCCTTTATTTCCTATTAATAAATTATTTAACAATGATTATTCTAGCTGATTTTTAAATATTGTATATTGCGCTCTTTCGCCCTCATAGCATGATCCGTCTAGACATCCTTGTTTGCTATGTTGGCGCCAAGGAACCAGCAGTGCGGTACATATGTGACGTAATGAGGCAACCTTACCTAGTCAAACGATCTTGACCGGTGGCCACCACAAGCGGCTGTGTTTGCGACCATCTCATTTAAACTGTATGAAAAGTTTGATCAGCAACGTATGGCGGCAACCGGTGGCAACCACAAGTGGCAGTGTTTGCGATGTGCCTAAGTTTTTGGTAAATTGGATTAAATTGTTGTATTTTGGCTCAAGAAATATGTGGTAATATTTGTACAGACCTTTTAGAGACATCCTGAATATAATTAAATTTAACTTTCTCTTTAAGCAATTCATAGCTATATATTGTTCTATAAGCCTATATCTATAATTTTACCATCTTTATAATATTGTTTGGGTCATAAAGACTATCTTTGGTAATAGTTCGATATAGCGGTTTTCGCTATTATAAGAGATTTTCGAAAAATTCTTATTCAGAGCGTTTCTATAGGTCAATTATGACACAAATCTGTGTACGCGTTTTCCAAAATCCATTTCTATAATTTATTATTCATAAAAACATATTTACGGGACGGTGGAGTGAACAGGGGTGCTGGGTGGGGACAAAACAGTATAAATTCAACGTCAAACACAAGAAAACATTAATACACTGCACTCGGGGCACATGAAAAATGTAAATAAATTTTGAAAAGTATTAAATTTTTTTGAAAAACCATCCCACACATATGAGGTATCTCGTCCGCCATTAATTAAAGAAGAAAAATTCATTTTGATCAGCTGATAACATGAAGTTCGTCATTATGAAAATGACAGTCTTGATAGAAGCAGCGTTGCCAAACTTCTTATGAAGAATTAACACCAAGCGGATTTCGGGGAGTATCCACCATTTCCATGAGAAACAATGGTATTTTTTGTAGAAATGCCTCCTTCTTCATGTTTAGGTATTTTCCTTTTTTCTCTACAAATTATAATAGAAAGAAGGAATATCTTAATTTTTCATATGAATTTTGTCCTGTATCTTTCTTTTTTTAAGCTATTGACACTTTCTCACTTTATTTGGCAACATCACAAGACATTTACAGTTCTATTGCAAACTCTTCTTTTTATGCAGTGACAGCCATGGCGGGATTGTTGTACTATTATTTATTTTTAATTTTATTAAACAATTTTTGGACATTTTTGTAAACAGAAAGTGCGGTGTGTACTGTGAAATACTGTTTTTGGGCGTTTAATGTAGGATTTCTACTGTTTCGTCCCCACCCAGCACCCTTGTTCACTCCACCGTCCCGTAATATGTTTTTATTAATAATAAATTATAGAAATGGTTTTTTGAAAACGCGCACACAGATTTGTGTCATAATCGACCTATAGAAACGCTCTGAAAAAGAATTTTTCAAAAATCTCTAATAATAGTGAAAACCACTATATCGAACTATTACCCTATCTTTAATAAGAATACTTCTTTAATACTATTTGGTTTTTCTTTAACTTTTTTTATTTAAAAACAGATTAAAATCTCTAGCTTTTTCCGTACAAGAATTAAACATTTTAAGACTGCTCGAAGAGTGCTTGAAAATTTCTTCGGGAACAATGGGGTATAAAACGGGATTGTTAACAGTTTAGTGATAAAGGAGCGTTAAAAGGCTAACGATCTGAAGTACAAAAAACGCCGTTTTAAGAGCTACGGGCTTCACGAGCGACCCTTTTCTAAAAGTGTATAGAAAAGTATCCCTTAATAACAGCGCAGCATGGTTATGATGTACTGGGTGTCTAGTTATAACTTTACACCCTCTTAACGTTTTTTTTTTATCGTACAAAATTAACAAAATTATTAGTATATTTGCTTGATTCTTTGGTTTTTTTTTACCAATAATTAAAATTTTATTATCTTTTTGATATACAGGGTACGACAAAAACTATGATTTTTTCAAATAAAACATCCTGTCACATTTGATATATCTATCTCGATTACTCGATTAGTTTTGGAAATATGGCCATCCGACTCTAAACAGTAATTTAAAATTTTTACTATTATACAGGGTGTTTTCTAATTGCGTTACGTAAATTTAAAGGCGTATTTCTAAGCCATTTTCCTAAAAAAATATATATAAACATGGGTCCTCAAATTAGACTTCCTAAACTTTTCACACACAAACAACTTTCTTTTCCCTCCCTTTTACTCTCCTCCCACCTATAACTTTCCTCCCTGGACCATTCCCATACCTAAAATACACCTTAATCTCAGTAACTACAACAAACAAATAACAAACCCATCATTCTTATCAAAAAGCTTCTTTGACCTTATTCAATCAAAACTCAGTGACTACAATATTGTATACACTGATGGATCAAAAACCAAATCATCAACTGGATTAGCCTACTACTCAACATCCTTTTCAAATAGCTATAAACTAAACCCCCAATGTAGCATATTCACTGCAGAATTAACAGCTATCAAAGAATCACTTTCTGAAATCCTTAAAAACCCGCTATTAAAATGGCTGATAGCCTCCGATTCTAGAAGTTCGATAGAAGCCATATCCAAATTCTACCCTGAGCATCCAATAATAACAGAAATCCACAATTTACTTGTCCGATGCAATATAAAAGGTAAAAACATAGCTGTTATATGGTGTCCTAGTCACGTCGGAATCCCAGGCAATGAAAAGGCCGACCTCCTAGCAAAATCAGCCAATTTGTCCCACCAATTATATGGAAACACACTCCATTCCAGGGATCTTTTCCCACTCATAAACAACACCTTACAAAACATTAAAAAGCATGAATGGGACCTGTTGGAGAACAATAATAAACTGCGTGAGATAATAAATACTTTGCCTTCTGAACTTATATCCACTGGTCTGAACAGAAGAGAGCAAACAGTGATCCATCGATTGATGATTGGCCACTCCTGGCTCACGCATTCCCACCTACTTCGATCTGAAGACCCACCAACATGTGACAAATGTAACCAGACACTCACCATTAAGCACATTTTTATAACCTGCAACGAACTAAGGCCACAACGGAAAAAACATAAGATTAATGATACAAATTTGAAATCTGCACTTGCTCCTTCTGCCCAGAACATTAAAAACATTGTTAGTTTTCTTAAAGAAATACAGCTATACGCAAAAATCTAGATACAAACTCTAAAATAAACATAATTGAAGGCGCCAAATAGTCCCAGTTACTGACGCGCCTCATATAATTAACAAATTTCTTTCTCTCTCTCTCTCTCTCAAATTAGACTAGATATAAACGTAATTTAATTTAGTATTTGTTGTTGTTTTTATATAATTGCTAATAAGAAGTTATAACACTTAATTTTTAAAAGAAAATATATGCCGTAATGATTTTTTATGGTCCAGGAATATGCAGTTTAGCAGATTTTTTTTTCTGGAAAACTAAGGACGCTACTTATAAATTTAAAAAACAAAAGTTGTTTGGTATTTTTTTGTGAATATTAAAGGACTTTGGTGAGACAATATTAACAAATTTTAGACAGAAAATGACAGATATAAATGTCAAACTGACAGCTGGGCGCCATTTTGAAAAGAAAAATTAAATAGAAAGGGGGTCTTGTGATATATTATTTTAAAGCTACTGACAAGTACTTTATAACCCCAGAATATAAAGTTAATACCTTTTACCTAGTATAGAATGGCGGTACTTTAAAAATTACCTGAATACCCCATTTAGATCAATGATCTAAAAATTAAAAGGATTGCTAATAGAAAATGATCCCCATATATTTTCAATAGACCTGCGCAAGAATTTTTACCCCACACTGGGAGAATTGCTGTACACCTTTGCACATGCGCAGTTGTTATAAAGGTTAGCATTTTTTATTTAAAACCCAATATAGTGTTGGCAACATTGACAAAATTAGCAGTATTTTAATAAATATAGTGGTTGCAACACTGAAAACGTTTACCTATGCGGTGACAGGGTCACACTCATCCTAATTTAATTTATAATTTGGGATTTCCCGATCGTAAAATCCAGGTAAAATTGACGCCGTCGATCGACCAAACCCAATCTCCCATCTACGGTCGACCGTTATCAGGTATAGTTATTTGGTATTTGGTGTTTTATTTGTGCGTTGTGAGTAATTCTTGGTGTTTTTTAAACTTTTATTTAATTTAAGTTTTGCATAACCAAAACTAAATAATGAGTAAGTAGCAAATTTCCTGTTTTAAATAATACTCTTTATTGCCATGCAGTCAATTTTTTAGAGATCAATAAATCCATTATTTTTTGAAATAGTCATGGTTTGGGTTAATTTTTTTTAGCGGGAAAAATTGTATTTAAGGATTAGGTATAGAAAAATATATATGGGGTTCCATTTAAAATAACAAACTTGCCCTATATACGAAGATTGGCCGTTTTCGTAAGAAATAAATGTCACAACCAAATGGCAAGGATATAAAAAGAAACTTAAAAAAATCTAAGGCTTTTCGCGAAAACCGCATTTTGATAATTTTATCTCTTCTAAAATTATTCGCGGTGAAAATGGGTTAAAATATAGTCGGACACCCTGTATTAGCATTGGACTGATGCATTTATAATCACACAAAATAAAATATGGCAGTTTAATTAAAATAATTTGACATATTTTCAAGTTATAACACGTAGCCATAAGCAATTTCGTCGGCAATATCACGATGTGGCGTATCTCAAAAAGTAGGAAAATTGACTAGAGCTGATGTAATTGCTTAAAAAAAGTTGCTTCTTAATATTACAAATTGGCATATGTTAGATTTTGATATCTTTAAAAGTTATAGAAATATAATACTAAGCCTATTTCATTTTACTAAAAAAAGAGTAGTACAAAAATACCTAAAAAGCACCCTCGTGAAATTTAAACATAAAGATACGCCGCTTCGTGATATTGAGGACGATTTATACCATATTAATATCTTGTAGATTGCTTATTGCTCGTATGTTAAAAAAGGAACATAGGTATCTTTCTGTGGAATGTTTTGAATAAAATTAAATAGTCCAAGCGATTCCATTGCGCTTTAAGCCTAGTTTAAGATTATTACATTATCAAGTTTATTTCAAGTTGGCATTTGTAGGCAAATTAAATCAATAATTACTTACTGGGTACATTACCAATTTTAATATTTAATTCGCTTTTTGTGGTTTCAATTACAAATATAAGGTCAGTTTGGCCCTAACCCCAAAAATAAACAATTTCAATGGCATTACACGCCAAACTTAACTGAACGACAACTGCTACGCCAACGGGAACGAAATATCAGTTTATGAATTGAGATTTATTCCTCAAACAAGTTACACCAAATCTAATTGCTTTTATAATAAAATACCAACTATTCAGTTTTGTTGTGTCAAGGTAGTGTTAAGAAGGAAGATAATAATACATAAAATAGCGTGCAGGTTTGAGGTTAAGTAAAAGTGGGTCGTCATGAATCAAAAAGAAGGTGTTTTAGCAATAAAATGGAATTTAAATTGAGATCACTCATCAGATTCTAAGCACTCTCGTTTGCTAAATCTTAATAAAATCGGCGATATGACCGAAAAATAAAAAATTATTAATATATACAACACAAAATAGTCCCCAATATAAAACCGGTTTACTTTTTAGGGACTGCTATGAAAGACGAATACAGACTTAAAATAAAATATTTAAATATGTATACCCCAAAATTACTTGGTATATTTTCTTTATAAATGAATCATATACAAAATGTTAAACCCGGTCCTGTTGTTTGTTTTCGGCTAGACAGTAAATGTTTATTGCGCATGCCCACAAGTGTACTGCGCAGTGCCCACGTAGGGGTTATTGTGATTTTCGCTGCATTCATCCATATTTATTTTTCAGATCATTGATTTAGATGGCCATATTTTTCGAATTTAATAAAGTTAGATACACCTAATGAGTTATTTTTTTAGAGCTCTATCTATAGGATTTATTAAATGGTAATATTGGTGATACTATACAGGGTTGGACAAAAGTATAGATTTTTTTAATGACGCACCCTTTATATTATATACCATTAAAAACATATCCAAAAGACCTTTAAGAAAATACCACATTGGGTATGTCTACCTTTATACTTATATTCTGGGGTTGTAAACAACTTGTCAGAAGAAAATGATGTGTCATAAGACCCCTCTTTCCATTAAATTTTTCTTTTAAAATGGCCCCATGTCAGTTTGACATTTATATCTGTCATTTCTTGTCTAAAATTTGGTTTATGTTGTGTTTTAAAGTCCGCTATATTTCATGAAAAATTATTAAAAATTCAAAAGTTAGGAGGGGGTCCTGACTTAAGACAAGCACTGTACTGTATTGTCAATAAGATTAGGAGTATGTACCAAATTTCAGATTGATCTGTCTTCAGAAAGGGGCTCGAATTCAAATAACTAAGTTTGACTCAAACAAATAAATAAATATACTGGTCATGCTAAATAAAACGGTTTAAAAAATAAATCCTGGTTGGCAGGACTATACTTTTTTTTTTGTACTACGCTACAAGCTTATTCGATGTTTATAGTTACTCTAATTGGAAAATTTATAAAAGATGTAGCTCTGTTTATTTTACAAATTACATTGCGTTGTGGCCTGACTGCCATTGTTAACCGCAGGCAACCGCTATATTCACCAATAATTGAAATGAAAATAAAGGTTTATAAAATAACTGTTTGGTTCTAAAATCCCAAAGGAAACTTAAAAGTTTTGAACTACTACATTTATATACAGGGGTGTTACAAATTCCATGCATTAGTATTGCTATCTCGGTAATTATAAGAGATAGAGAGTTGGTTAAATTGGGGCAAAGTTCAGCTTTTTTATGGTTAACAATATTCCGTTTTAAAAATTTAAAAATTTGCAGCCGTTCCAAAATTATCCGGAAAAAAAGGAAATTTTGCCATTTTTTCATTTGAGAAGATATTTTAAAACAAACAACACATTAACATTGCCACTTTCATTTTTTATAAAATGATGTCGCTAAATTTAGTATCCGACGTTTCGTCTTTGAGCCACCATCATAAACATTGCCACTTTTGTGTTTTATAAAATAGTGTGGCCAAATTTAGGATCTGACGTTTTGTCTTTGACCCACCATCATAAACTTTATTTGTTTAAATGGGAGAAATATTTGGTTTTGGGCAAATAAACTCGTATTTTAATTCTAAATGTAACGATATATTAAACTTTACGTTTAGGCGACGTTTCTAATCAAAAAACCATCACCCACTATTTTTCCATTAAAAATTAAGCCTTTATTTTAAACGATTTTGGAAATTTCTAGTTAAAGGTAAGTATGCATCTATTTTTTCTATCAGTACTTTTTATTTATTTATTTATTTATTTACTTATTTATTTATTTATTTATTTTTATTTATTTATTTATTTATTTATTTATTTATTTATTTATTTATTTATTTATTTATTTATTTATAATTTAACTAACAAGCTACAAGAATTAATTTTATTTACATACATTTACTTATACGTAATAAATTAAAGCAATTAATTTTATCCAGTTTATCGTATCCTGTCATAAAAAAAATGGAAGCATACTTACCTGCAAATAAAAATTTCCCAGAACGTTTTGGGGGAAAATCGTTATTTGTAATGGCGAAATAGTAAATGTTTGGTTTGAAATGTCGCATAAATGTAAAGTGTGATGTATCGTTGAATTTAGAATTAAAATAAGGGGTGATTCATCAAGAGGTACTTAAAAAAAATAAAAGTTACAAAAAAAACTTTATTAAGAAATGTTTATTATCATACGGAAGAACTATATCTTACATTTTTTAAAGAGTATAGCTTTTAAATGTTGGCCTTAACTGCACCTAACATGGTCTGTTCTTAAGCTCCAGTTTCCGAGCGCCAAATCAATTCATCAGAATCATCACGTACACTCGTAGCTACTGCCGCTATATTTTCTGCACTTTGTGCTGGATGTGGCTCATTTGGTTAAGAATTATCCAATAATAAATATTGGAGTTCAAATTTTTGTGATGAGTCGACCCAGTACGCCGATTATGAGTGGACCATAAGTTGCCCGAAGCGCACGAAACACATTTGTCGGAAAATAATAATTTTCATAATACAGTTAAACAACTTTTAGAAGTTGTGCCGGGAACTAAGGCTTTTTAGGATAAATTGCCAAACAGTACTGAACACAAATAACATGACAGTTCGAAATTTGGACCCTTCTATCTATCCTAAAAATCTCGTCCATTTTAATGCATCCAAAACACAATCATGTTCCTTGTCGTCCTTGTAGTCATCAAATACTCATCCTCTACTTATGAGCGGCCAAGTTTAACAGAGCAAAGACACCTTTAATCTTGTGGGCGTCACATTTGAAAGTAACCTTAACTGGCATAATCACATTGTATCTATAGCCACGGCAGCTTCAAAAAAGCTTGGATTTCTCTTTCGAACCAAAAAGTATTTTTCCCCTTCTAATTTGTACACTTTATATGTGTCCCAAATCCGACCTCCCTTGGAATATTGTTCTCATATCTGGGGCATGGCGTCCCCCACAACCCTAAGCATTCTTGATTCTATTTAAAGAAAGGCTATTCGTCTCATTAATGATCCTTCACTTACAGAAAGGCTTCCTCTCTTGCACATCGTCGGGCTGTGGGGATTTATCGCTTTTTTATAGATACTTCCATGGCTTCTGCTCTGAAGAATTGTCCAGTATAGTTCCTCCATTTACGGTTCCCAACAGAGAAACTCGTAGTTCTGCGCGTTTGCATCCCTATACTTTGTTCGTTCTTTTATCCCTAGAGTTTCTAGGTTGTGGAACCTGCTGCCCGCGGAGGTCTTTCCTTCCCCCAAATCTTCAAGTATTTAAGTCCCGTGTCAACAAACTTCCTCTTACCTCGCTTAAGACACCCACGGTACGTTAGTATTTAGGCTTTTAGCCTTCGTGGTTTGTCCAAAGATAAAAAAAAAGTTGAAAAGTTTGAAACCTTCTCTGTATTGTAAGCAATTTTATATTAAATCTTAACTTTCATGATATTATGCAAGGACAGAATAGTTCTTCATAGAAAACAAATGTTTTAATTTTCTTAAAATAGTTAATAAGCTTTTTTATTTTGAAGAAAATTCAAATATTATTTTATTTATACAGTATATTATTAGTATTTCCTTACTCCCCCTCCTTCCCCCTTAAACAAAATTGTGGTCACGCCCGTATGTATACAACGTTAAATAAATAACCACAATCGATGCAAAATCAGTAGAAATTTGTTCGAACAGTTCATTGTACACGAACAATAATTGAGTTGACAAAAGCCGAACAAAAGGCATCACGCACTAGACATTGATCAAACAGTAATCGCCATGTTTACGTACCCATTTGCACTTATTTGTAAGTCATTTATCATGCCGTTTAACATTTATCATGCAAGCTGCTGTTCAAAGGAAATCGATCAAGTAAGCACGCAAGCAAAGTTAAATGAATGATTCCGATTACTGTCTTGATAAGAATTCGTTTATTTTTAATGGCTTCAATGTTACTAACACAAAGATTTTGCACGCTTTTTTGTCAAAAAATGTTCTCGTTTTTTAGATGGTAATTAGGCATAAAAACAGTAGCGCAATGAGGAAGGCGTAGCCCCCATAGGACAGCGACTAGCCCCCCAAAATCAATGAGGATTTAAGATGTATTGGTGGTTGTTTGACTTATACCTATCTAAACTAATATAATGAAGTAAAGTTTGTAACTTTGTTTGTGAGTTTGTGGGTTTGTTTGTTTGTAGCTGCTAATCTTCGGAAGTACTGAACCTATCATAAAAATTCTTTTACAATCAGAAAGCTTTACTATTTTGGAGTGTTATAGGCTATATTTTAGTATGGTTAAACAAACAGTTCAGATATTAACGCCAACGAAGTAGGCACGGGTCGGCTATCTTGGATAAACTATAACTAAAATTCGATATTGACGTTACTATTCACAACGGATTTAATTGCGTTTTTATATTAATAGATAAAGTAATTTAGGAGAAAGGTTTCTAAAAAACCATATACAGATTATTTAAAAAAAAATGTTTACATTTAAAATTTAATATTGACGTTACTATTGCAATTGAAAGAAAATGTATATAGGAATTGTGCACAGGTATCTATGGTTTTTAAAAATATATAGAAGTGCCACACAGGGTGGGTCAAGAAGATGTTATATTAAAAACCCTAAAAACTAAAATGCACTTTAATTATGTCCAGAGGTTGACAAAATTGCTTAAATATAAAGATTTGCAAAATAATTATTAGTATTTAATAAAAATATTATACAGGAGTACGATTTTTTTTAATTAAGTTTCTTATCAGTATTCAACGGATTTTGATGCGGTTTTTTTTTTATAGATAGACTGATTCATGGGAAAGGTTTATATGTATATAATAATATCCAAAATCTTTAAGGTATAGGGAAGGGAAATAGAGCTACAGGGTGATTTTAAAAATTTACATTTTTAAGTACCTTTTGTATCTCAGTTCAGTGACAACGTAGCAAAAAGGTAAAAACTATTTTTTTTTTTGTAGAATGCAAACAATGGAAAACAAAGTTAAAATGTGGAAACGACAGAAAAATACTTTATTTAATTAAATAGTATAAAAACCGTTTTGTCCTTATCATGTAGTTGATTTTTTCACCAGCGAGCGACGAGATCTTTTGGTTTTCCGATTTTTTGTACCAAGTACCACAGTAAAGTAAAAATAAAAGATTTTGCACTACAAGTTCGCTTTAAATGCGGAAAGGCCTATTTCTAGAGGAGGTTGCAGCAACGACAAAAGGACCCTTTGTTGCATTATAAGTTTTACGTTGCATGTTGCGTTGCACGTTGCATTACACAAGTTTAAACGCGGCTCTATACTAATTAAATATTTCAACTATGGCGTTAATTAAAAGGCTTTAAGATTCTACTTAGATTATAAAAAAACAACAAATAACCAAATTTAACTGATCCTAAGTTGAGAAATGTCTTAGAGTGTTTTAGAGATTTTTTTTTCTTGTTTGAATAACTATAAAATAAAGGACAAACATAACCCATAAAGGTATGATTTACAGTTAGTTACACAGTGTAATTTTTACTTACTGTAAAACCTAAACATTATTAAAATCGCTTAAGGTAAGCTAATACTTCAAGCTATTCTTAGTTTGTGTGTTTAATGTTCTTGGTATACATGTAATCTCGAAGTTCCTTGACAAAACTAATCCCTACAAGCTTAATCGTTACTTATGAATGTGTACTTAAGATTTGGGTTGGGTTCTAATTTAAATGTTTACTCAGCAGATTAAGGCATGCATAATTTTAATTCTTAACCAAGAAATTAAAAATTGTACAGGATGTGCAGTAGCCCAACCGACAAACTATAAGGGGTGAATCTACAATAAAAATTAGGAAAAAATGAATAAACATATTTTCCAAACGTATTACTTTTGAACTATGTATTATTACATTTTTTTACTATTGTCTTTTGTACTAATTTTTATACCAATTTTGATATTTTTAAAAAATTTGGGCACGCCTCCTACGCATAAAAAGACATTTTTTGGAATACAACATACACAATCTAGGGCTTCATTTTAGTAAAGTCTAGAACCACAATTTTTTTTTAATTATATCAAACAAACATATTTTTGTAATATTCTTCTACGCATATGGGCTTATGGAATGCACGACTATGAATATCTAGTGGCTAAAATGTAAACTATTTATTAGCAGTTGGGTTATCTAATTGCAGTATTTAAACACCAGCTTTATTTCTTATATAAAAAAATTATTGTTTAAGTGGTTAAAGTTGACAAGTTTTATATTTTTTAATTCGTTTACATACCTTATCTAAATTTAAAACATATATTTAAATCTGCTTAAATTAGGAAATTTGTTTTAAATTCCAAAATTATCGTTAACAAATGAGGGGTTAGTTTCAAAGTGTACAATCTGAAATAGTATATTACATTACAAGTGTGGAAAATGACTAATTTCACACGAGTGGGAATATTGTAGCACGAGGCGTTAGCCGAGTGCGACAAACCTACGAGTGTAAGAAAGTCATTTTCACACGAGTACTGTACACTATTTTTCCTACGACCACAAATTATTCACCAAAAAATAAATAAATTAAAGTTTGTCTGTTCAGAAAAAATAAAAACAATTGAGAACTTTGCAACACTAGGGTGATATTTACTTTGCAACACTAGTGTGATATATACTTTTTCTCACTGCTATATTATACTGTTTTGACAATATTTTTACATCGAAAATCACCTACTAGAAGCATTATATAACTTTTATCATTTTGGAATTTAAAAAGGCCCTCACTTAATAAAAATTGTATGGTTTTGTTAGGTAATAACGCTAATAGTTTAATACGGTTTTCTGCTATTATAAGGGTTTTTAAAAATTATCGATTCTTACATATTTTAGACACTCTTCTAAATAAAACGTAAGTGGTGCATATCCAAAATATTCCGTTTTTTAAAAAATATCAGTAAATAAACTTACGGGATCGGGGAGTGAAAAGGGGTGCTGGGTGGGGTAAAATTGGTAAAACGAGTTAATGAAACTGAACATCACATGTAAAACTAAGTAAAAATAACAGATTTCCTCATATTTTTAAGAAAAAATATGTATTATTGTTGTGCTAACAATAAAAAGCCATTAATGCACTTTTAAGAACTATATTCCATAAAAGTAAACTATTCAAAAATACACAAAAGTACAATTTAGCCATCTTAACAGAACTGTACCACCACGGCTAATCACCGCGCCAATAGTCGAATGCCTGAGTCACTAGATTTATTAATTTATGACAATCATGCTTAGGCAACCAACTATACATTATAATACAAAATATAATAAATATAAAAATTGTAAATGCACAACACTGTGCCAGTCAGTGAAAGTTGTTTTTGTGGTTATGTATATTTTTGTTTATGTTTTTATTTTTTCGTAAATTTTAATAAATATAAAATAAGATGATTTTCGCTAATTTGGGTTCTACCGTTTAAGGTAAATAAAAAGTTTTTTTTTACTGTCACTACAATAAATATGTCACTTGCAAAACCAATAGCAGTTTTTAGAACGACATCATAATATGTATCACACCAGTGTTGTAAAGTACTTTGCAACACTAGTGCTGTAAAGTACTTTGCAACACTAGTGTGATATAACGCATTTTCTATGCATGAAATCAGTGTGCTATTTGCTATTTTCACAAGTGGTCGTAGGAAAAATTTGATTTTTATGTTATAACCAAAGACAATTGTAGTTTTACTATAGACACCTAGAACAATACTAAATTTTGGTCATCAGCTTGGACGCTCGCTTCGTGGAATTTATGAAGCGGGTATCCATCGAGTACGCACGTAAACAGTACGTATAATTTGCTGCTTCATAAATTTAGCCAAGCCAGCGTCCAAACTGAGACCAAAAATTTAGCATTGTTCTGGGTAGTAAAACTACAATTGTCTTTGGTTATATCTTATTAACAATAAAAAAGGAACCTTTATATTAAATGTACTGCATTTTTTTTAAGTTTAAACAATCTGGTATGAATGTAGTCAAGGCCTAAAAAGCACTGATCTCGATGGATTGCCAATGTTATAACCTGCGCGAAACAAAAGTTACATTTCATGGGCGAAAAACCGGTTTGTGCGCAAGCCAGTTGAGGGTAAACGCACTTGGCCCCAAACAAACTATCCGCATTATCGAAAAGAATTTGTTGACGGCGCGGCGTCCTGGTTTTCTGTTCGAAGTACGGTAGCTAATGAGCGTCACTGTCAGACCGCGGACGGAGGGTACGGGGTGCCGGTGTTTGTATTTTGCCACGGCTTTTAAGTGCGCATGTTCATCCACCCATTCATTTGTTTACTGCGCCAGGTCGTAAAAATCCGAAAGATGCTTCTTGCCACTGCGGATCTAAATGTAGTTTATCTATGCTAAAAAGTGATTTATTTAAGTTCAGTGTTGAAAAATGAAACTATTGAAACATTTATTTTACTGTTGTGTATAAAATAGTATAAATAGAGATTTTACACTTTAATACTAGGCCCCTTATAGAGGGTGATCACTTTTGGGACGGCACTATTGCTAATCGAATAAAAAATGAACAAGAACCTATACATTAATTGTAATGCATTCTTTTTTGTTTTGAACACTTCATTATAAATGTAATGGATGGTATTTATTTGGGTACACGCCAAAATAAAATTAAAAGTACTAAAAACCAAAAAAAAAAAAATGAAACAAGTAAAAGATAATTAAAAATCGACGTTTCGGTGGCAAATTTGCCACCGTTGTCAAGATAAATTGAATACAAATAATAAAATTTAAAATTTACTATTATTAAGGTTTTAAAATTTGAAATTTTTATCTTTTTTAGGATATTCTGAAATCTTTGACATTAAATGTCAAAATATGTTTGTTTGGTTATAGTGTCATAGTGATATAGATAACTGGTTGCTGGTGTATTGATTGTTTATTTACAAAAAGGTGAATAGTTAGTTAATTTTTAGTCTTCCTGAAGATACTTCAGTATCAAGCAAAGGCAACCAAGTGATATTTAAATTAACTGAAATTGATGCTACACAATTATCTTTATTTAATAACATATACGCACTTTCTTTGATTTTGTGATTTTTAGAACAAGTTTCCTTTGCTTAAATGTTCGAAGCATCCCAAGTTATTCTATGATGGTTATCAAATGCGTGTTGGCAGATTTTTGATTTATGTAATTCTGTGTTTTTAATGTATGATCTGTGCTCTTTTATGCGTTTGGCTACTAAGTTTCACCAATATAAAACTAATTGCATTCGTAAGGTATTTTATAAATGACATTTTTTGTATTTTCATTTAAGTTGTATGGTGAGTAAATTGAGATCTTAATTAACAAAAACAAAACCATACAACTTAAATGAAAATACAAAAAATATCCTTATAAAATACCTTGCGAATGCAATAAGTTTTATATTGGTGAAACTTGTAGACCATTAGCCAAACGCATAAAAGAACACAAATCATACATTAAAAACACAGAATTTTATAAATCAAAAATCTGCCAAGACGCATTTGATAACAACCATAGAATAAACTGGGATGTTTCAAGCATTTTAGCAAAGGGAACTTGTTCTAAATACCAAAAATCAAGAGAAAGTATATAATATATAAAGATAATTGTGTAGCATCAATTTCAGTTAATTTAAATAGCACTTGGTTGCTCTTGCTTGATACTGAAGTATATTCAGGAAGACTATAAATTAACTAACTATTCACCTTTTTGTAAAATAAACAATCAATACACCAGCAACCAGTTATCTATGTCACTATGACACTATAACCAAACAAACATATTTGGACATTTAATGTCAGAAATTTCAGAATATCCTGAAAAAAGATAAAAATTTAAAATTTAAAACCTTAATAATGGTAAATTTTAATTTTATTATTTTTATTCCATTTATCTTGACAACGGTGGCAGATTTGCCACCGAAACGTCGATTTTTAATTATCTTTTTGGTTTTTTTAGTACTTTTAATTTTATTTTGGCGTGTACCCAAATAAATACTATCCATTAAATGAATCCGCCGAACTACAGAACATATCTTCAATTCATTATGAATGTAGTCTTATTCTTAAAAGCAATTATTTATTTATTCACTGTTGAAAAATAAAACTATTAGAACATTTATCTAATTTTTGAACTGAAATGTATAAATGGAGATTGTACACTTTGAAACTAGGCCCTCCGAATATAAAAATCTTGTATTTTTAAAATTTTATTACCGCTTTTAATATTGAACGTGTCAAAATAGTAGTCAATTTTATTTTATCATTTGAGGAGCTCCAAATCAAAACGCAGTTTTTATTTAAACATAGTTTTTAGAATACCTTACAATTTTTACTGCGCGCTTTCTATTTAATAATTTTGTAAAGTTTCTTTTATCAAAATATGTTAAATTTATAAATGTATACAGTGTGTGCCAGGATAGGGGTAATAAGAGGATAAATGAACCAATTTCTTTTTAAATTTTAAAGCAATTCTTGGAGAACTGATCGCGTGGTCTAAAACCAATAAATATAAAAATGCTCAGAAGCTTACTACTTTTATTTTTTAAAATAGAACAAAATTATATAAGTTGTAAAGAATTGAATTGTATATTAAAAGTTAAAGGTTAAGAGTAAAAAATTGTAATTGTTAATTTTTTACATTACGCATTACAACTCAATTAATGAGCAAGAGGGAGCAAAATATAAAAGAAGATTTAATAATTTTTAAATATTTTTTTTTAATTTGCTGCCAAGTATTTTGAAAACTGTAAATGCATAATGTAGAAAAATTACTAATTTAAAAAAATTTATTTTAATTTTTAAGCTTTCAATTTTGACATAAAATTTAATTATCTTTAATATTTACTCATACAACTTTGATTTTTAGTTGTAACTCGCCCTGTATATAACGAGTCGAAGTAAAATTTTATATTTATCAGTTTTGGACCATGCGACCAGTTTTCTTAAAAGGACGTTAACAAATTCCAAAATTTTTGGTTCATTTGTCCTCTTGTAACATTTATCCTGGGACACAGTCTTTTATGATTAAAATAGTTATTTTTGTACCAAAGGCGTAAAATAGCACTTTAATGCCCGAGCTCTGCGAGGGCAACAATCAGCTGTGGGCGTAAAAAGCTTTACGCCAGAGGTGCAAGCAATATTTCTTGTACTACTGAAATTATTATACAAGCATTCTCTGCTTAGGAGAATATTTCCTTTTGTTGTTTTATAAATTTATAAATGCGGGCGTTTTTGATACTTTTTTGCCCTAGGGCGAAAAAGTGCTATTTTACGCCCTAATTTATAAATGCGGGCGTTTCTGATACTTTTTCTCCCTAGGGCGTAAAAGTGCATTTTTACGCCCTTAAATGGGGAGAAAAATTGTATTTTAGGCCCGGTCGTACAAAAACTTTTTAAACATAAATAATAAAACGCGGAGTAAAAATGATCAGATAGTCTTAAAATTGTGTTTTACCAAAAATTGCGTTTGATTTGAAGCTCCCCTTTATGCATAAATAAAGTACAGGGTTGTTCGACTAAAATTTTACTCATTTTGATTGCAAAAAGTTTACCTTTTGTTTACTTCCCTTTAACTGATTAAAAGTATTATTATTTTATTTTACTTAGATATTTAGGTCATCAGACAAGTTTTAAAAAATAGGAATCATTCTATTTTAACTAATGTAACTTTTATTTTTTGATTACACGAGGGTCATAAAAATTAAAGAATGTATTCGTTTGACTTAAGAGGTAAAGCATGTTTGATGAAATTATTCATTTTGAGATTAAACCGTAACTTATGAGTGTGTACTCAACCCTTAAGCTGGGTGATTCCGCTTTCGGATCTTTCTTCTGCATCCTTTCTCTCATCATACCGGGTCACTGATTCGATTTTTATTAGTTTAATATTGAAATGCTTATAATTTAAATTAAAAATGGATAATTAAGTTATTACTTGGGTAGAATGATAAAAACTGCCCGTTTTTACCTTTACAAAGAGTATACAGAATCAGCTAAATAATATAACACATAGGCAATGTAAAGAAAAGAGACAATCTAACGTGAATACCTGCATGTAAACACATCTGATTGGATTAGTCACATACATCCTTTTTTGTTGCTTTATTCGAAGATATCCCAATACCTACCTGCTTAACCAGTATAAACAAGTTAACAGCATAAACATGAAGAACTCTTTGTTTGACCTCCGAACAGTGAGGTTGTGCGTAGAGGACTACAAAGTTCTTCCCGGAGTGGCGGCTAGAGGTGTCGTACGAACGTTTTTTACTTTCGGGGATCAAGGAAAGATTCACGCCAAATTGACGGCATCTTTCTTCTGGATCTAAGCGCTGTGAGCAAAGATTCCTATAAGCTGATGGTATCCTGTTTGGTGGTGAACACGAGGTATTTCTCAAACGGCGGGAAATAGATGGGCGTGCCATGGGAACAGTCAGTGGTGAAAGTGAAGGTTATACGTAACACCAGTAGCAGATCTTGGTTTGACAGTCGACAATTTATGCATTGCATCGATTGTTGAATTATTTGTTTTCTTTTTGGAATTTCTGGGAGCTACGAGCTCGATTATCCAGATTTTCCGCCGACGACGCCCTGGAAAGCATAGTCCGGAAGGGGAGAGTGGTGGATTGGACCTGAAGGGACCAAAACCAAGAAAAAAAATAGATATAGCATAAACATGAACGTATAGAAAATAGGTACACAAGCTGTTAAACAAAATAATTTTTAAAACTTTTTTATTCTTTCAGCTTTAATAATAATTGCCTTGACAAGTGCTGCTCAAAAAAATTACATATACAGTGACCGCAAAAGAGTTTGACACATATGGAACAAAAAAATATTTTTGAAATTATTAAAAAACTTTTTTGGCAATTACCTCTGCTTATCAAGTAACCAAAAAGAATCATTTTGGCACATGGGCGTCCGTTGGGGAGATTATTTACAAAAATTAAATTAAAATATTAAAAAGTAAGGTTCGTTGGCTCAATATTTAGAAAAGTTATTTAAAAAGGATGTTTAGAATTTAATTTAAGGTCGATGTACAAAATATAAAATAAATATTTAAAAAAAAGAAGTTTCTTCTAAAAAAATCGCATAATTTGAAAATCAAAATATTTTTCTTTAAAATGAGTTTTTTACCTACAAAGAGAGAAAATAATTTGATTTATTATAATCTTTGTTTTTTCATTCACATTTAAAACAAAAAAATAAAATAAAAAATGAGATTTATAAGAACTCGAAGTGTGTACACCTGCTTTTTCTATATTGTAATATAAAAATCTAAACAAGATATGTCATTATAATAATGTGTTTTTAATTTGTTTTTAAAGCCTACTTATGTTGCAAAATAAATTTCGTATAAAATGTGGAATATCATTTGTGTGACAGTAGGAGTTTAAATTATTGGGTGCGTGACTTAACTTTAATTGAAATATAAGAAAAGAACGGCTTTACAAAACTGTTCATGTTTATTAATATTTAATAAAAATAGTCTGTTCTGTTATAACTTACCACATTCTTATTGTTATTTAGTAATATAGCTCTTAGAAAAATCGGTGTACACACTTAGAGTTAGTACTTGCCAAATATTATTTGTTAAATTTTCTCGTTTAAAATGTGAAATAAAATACAAAAATCATGAAAAATAACATCAGTTTGTTACTTTATACTTGGAAAACTTATTTTAAAGAAAAAAATTTAGCTTTATAAATTGGCTGAACTTTTTAATTTTTATTAAAAGTTTGTAAGTAATTCAAAAAACAGAATTTCTTTCATATAATATGTGTGCAACTCTTTGGCGGTCACTGTGTTTTTATACAAAAATATTTGTATGTTGGATATATAGTGTGTCCGAAAATAGTTGATTATTAAAAACTATAAGACATAGAAAGATGGTTAAATATTAAATGTTATGGGCCATTTAACAGCAAATTTATTGCCTGTTTAATGATAGCTGTATTCTGTTTCGCTTTATAGGATGTTTTAAAAAAGCTAAAAATGTACATTTTAGAATACGTGCCCTATTATTTTTATTTTCTATTATTTAACCTTTTTTTCCCAGTAACATAATGTATACTACTTTATAAAAATATTTAATTTTTAAGTAACGTTAACATTAGTTTATGTCCTAAGTTGGCCATGACTGCTAAGACCAGTAGCTCAACAAGCAATTGCCATTTGACTCTAGATAAGAAGCTTTGTTAAAAAGTCAATTCAAGTTAAGTTTTAGGTTTTATAAACATAGGTACCTTAACAAAGACGGAAATAATATCAAGCTACAAAATTCTCTTAGGAATAAGTGTTGGTGCGTTTTTTTTTGTTAATATTATCCAAAACTAAATAAACTAACAAACAAAAACAAATTTACCGGTATAACTGGAAATCTACATTTTACATAATAATTATAAAAACAAAGATTTTTTTTTTGAAAACAAAAGTTAAAAAAGGTCACCAAAACGTATTTAAGAAAAATTAAAAAGATGCAGATATTTAAAAATATTTTGCAGAAAAAAATGCTATAATGCATTAAAGTAAAAAAAGTGCATGGAAAAAAACGGTCCAAAGCTGTATCTTAGTAAAGTATAAAATCACAAATATATATTAATACAAAAATAATTGTAATATTTTACTACGCCTATTTGCTTCTGGAATGCAGGGCCGTCGCTAGACTTTTGGCCGCCCTGGGCAAAAATCTTAATTTGCCGCCCCTTATTAACATTTATTAAAAAAACAACAAATTAATTTTAAACATTATTTCATTATAAAACTCGAATAAGTCAAAGCATTCTTTTTATATAGATATAATAATCTACTACTTCAAAAATTCAAATAAATGATAACCATACAGTGTTTATGGAAAGTACTTTCGTGCTTTCTTTTCAGCAAAAAAGCAAATAATTTCATCATAATCTAAATTACTTGCTATCTCATGTTCTATCGATATTAGCGCTAAATCATTCAAACGTTCTTGGGCCATATTTGATCGCAGGTAATTTTCGGTTAGTTTTAATTTAGAGAAGCTTCTTTCCCCTGAAGTTACTGAAACCGGCACAGTTAAAAGATTCTTAAAGCTATGACGATGTTGGGGAGGGTTCCCTCTAAATTATTCGCAACAATATACTTTAATGTCTTTAAGGGAGAACTAATTTTGTCTTTATTTGTTTTAACTAATACACTTAAAGACAGCAATTCATCTTTTAGCTCTAAACCGTTAATATCTTTGCTTTCACCATCAGATAAATAAGAATCTAAATCCACGCAGTGTTTTAGAAGGTCTTCTTTACTAAATTCGTTGAGCAAAGACATGTCATACAAAAAGGAGAAATATTCCGAATGAACTTTCCTTTACAGAATTGATGATGGTATCCATAACGGTATAGAAAATATTTACATTAAAATTTTGTTTTGGATCACATATAGGTTCATCTTCACCTTCATATAAAAACTGTCTGTTCTTTTTTCTTGGCCTTGCTCGAGCCTCTAGGGAAAACTTGGCCTCAATTTCAAGTTCTTGTGATAATTCTGTAGCATTAACTAATATTTCTTGAAAATAATTATAACTTCTACAATTAAGAATATGATTGCGAAGTGATTCCAAAGCTCTAGTAGATTCAATAATATTTAAGTTAGGATTTTGCAGAAGTTTACTTACAGAGTTGATTTTATTTAAAACTTCATACCAGAGAACAAGACATACTGAAAAATCATTTGATTTACTAATCCTTACCTCCCCTTAAATTTATATCTTACGTGTAAATGACAAGGAATTTATGAAGAAATACTTGCGCTCTTTTCTCAAAAGTTATAAAAATGCACATACGTTGTTTTTCCATTGGACGGCAGCATATAGTGTAGTCCTTTTACCTTGTAGAACCGTTCTGAACCGTTCTCTGAACTGTCATTAGTATCAAGAACGGTTCTACGACATGAAAAAATGTCAAAAAATTGTAAAAGAAACTTGTGGTGTCGTTCCGGGCGGTTCTGGAGCATAAAAGGAATACAGCAACATTTATTTGATGTCACCCGACAGCTAGCATAATACGTAGATAAATATTTTAATAAATTCCAATGTGCGGATACTAAGAAATAGTTTAGATTTTCACTTATTTTTCTGGTTATGATTCTTTTAATATTAAAATCTTTGTTATTATTTAATTTCTTCTTTTAAAACCGCCGCCCCGGGCGGCTGCCCGCTCGCCCGGGCCTGCTGGAATGCATGACTATGAATGTTTAGTGGGTAAAGTGAAAACTATTTATTAGCAGTTGGGTTATAAAAGAATTATTGTTTAACTGCTTAAATTTGACCGCTTTTTATTTTATAATTTGTTTACATACCTGATTTAAATTTAAAACTTATATTTAAATGTGCTTAAATTTAGAAATCCGTTTTAAATTTCAATTCGTTAACAGATATAAAGATATATATTTTTTTCAATACCGCTTTAATATTGAACGTGTCGAAATAGTACTATATTTTATTTTATCATTTATTTATGCATGACTAAAGTACAGGGTGCCTGACGAAATTTTTACCCATTTTGATCACGATAAAGTTTAATTACTTTTTCTCTCCCCCTTAACCGATAAAGGCATTATTATTTTATTTATTTATTATATTTAAATTGGTCATTAAACAAGGTTAAAAACGGTTGATACTTTTAAGTTGTAGCGTTATTCTTGCTAAATTTGTTTTTTTAACCACTTCATAATTAAAATTGTTTTTCAGTTATGTTCGTGTAAGTTTATAATATTGGTTTTTATTTATATCAGGTTAGGTTATGAATACAAAAGACGTTCTGAATTATAACCGGAAGGCAGTAAGAATAATAGTGGGTCAACTGACAGGTCATTGCAGACTGAATAAACACCTGGAAACTATAATTAAAAAATAATTTATATTTTTTACAACAGTAATGTCAAAATTAGATCATCTCTTATTTAAAAAAAAAAAAAACGTTTTACATATTTTAAAAGGTTTTATACATTTTTAAGGCGCATCCCAGGGATCAGTTCACGCCTGGCATTCTTTTAAGAACTTATTTTATGATTGGATTATTACAAAATATTTACGATTAAAATTCTTTAAACATATGCGGTAAAACACATTTGGGGTTGCAACCTTGTCTGAATAAGTTTTTTTAACTTTTAATTTTATATATTACCTAAATAAAAATAATTATTTTATACTTAATTCTAAGTAATCTTAATTTTTATTAGGTATATTATTGATAGAGTCAAATGTTTCTTTATAATATACAGGGTGTCCAAATATACTTTTTTAGCTAAGGTTTCAGGCTATTTAAAAATAATTAGTACTATTGTGTAAGGGTTAGTCCGATCCTGGCGAACTGAGAAAGGCAAATGTTTTATAAGAATAACATTTTAAGAAGTCCTAACTTGTATTTATCATATTGAAAAAAATATTTCATTATACCATGTGATATAAAAGTTATTCAAGAAAAAACGATTTTTAGTGGCGTCCTTTAAGGGTACATATACAGGGTGGCCCACCATATTCGACACGGTCTGTAGCTGGATAACCATGGGATTTTAAAAAAAGTAAATACTGGAACATATACATACATACATATACAGGTTGTATAAGGCCACAGTATAAAATTATTTTACTCTATACAGGGTGTCTCAAAAGAGTGTGACGTGTCAAAGTTATATTTTTTTAAATGGAACACCCTATATTTTATGTCGGTTTTAGATTCTACTTTAAAAATAACTTAAGTTTGTTAATTGTACCAAGTGTCGAATTTTATTCGTTTTTGTGATATTTGATTTTTTTTCAAAATGCAGGGGTGCAATTAAATTAATTTTATTTTAACAATATAAACTCCTTAAACTTTAAAATTTGTAACAAGATTAGGAAAAGCCTGCCTTATCATACGTAGGTCATATCCAGATCATAGATTATACAGGATGATCAAAAATTATTTCAATTTTTTAGAAAGTCAAATAGCAATATCTCTCTTATTTTAAATGGAACACCCTGTATTTTTTTACACCACATGATGACAAACCAAATGCTCTTTCAAATGGTGTATAGGTTGCCTATACCTATCTTTTATACTTTTTAAGTAAATTCTGTTTTAAAATATTTTTATTCCAAATGTCTATTTTGATGTAAGTAGGCTGTGATATAGCTATGCCTATTTACTAAGCCGTTATTGCAAAATGTAAATTTGTTGGAAAAAAGCACAAAATTAAATGATTTTGTATTATCTGCCACTATTTTTAAAATTCACAGAAAAAAATTCATTAGTTGCTTATAATGCGACTTCCAATAACACTTATTTCAGCTGAATGTGGTAATGATAAAACTTGTGTTTTTAAACAATCCTTAATAACGCCTCGGGTCAGTAATGACGACATTCCATTATCCATAATCACTGTGTCAAATTTTTTAAAGCAACTATTAAGGTTATCAGATCAGTTTTTCCTGGAATATTTTTCAGGATTAACTCTAGACTAAAGTAAACCATTTTTTTTTAATCCTACCAAAATTATATCATCTTCTTATTGTAGAAGAAGGGTTTTTATTTAAAATCATTGAAATTATCTTTTAAACTGACTAAAACACTAGTAATCAATAAATGGTCGTTGTTATTTTCTTTAAAAATATTAATGGCTGCTATGTCACAGCCAACTTTAATTTAAATAAACATTTGGACTAAAAATTTGTAAAAACAGATTTTACTAAAAAAGCACAAAAGATAGGTATATAACCTAAAGAGTATTTTATTTGTCATCATGTAACGTAAAATAATGTTTCATTTAAAATAAGAGAGATATGGCTATTTGATTTTCTGAAAAATTGAAAATATTTTTTGATCACCCTGTACAATATTTGATCTTGATTTGACCTACGTATGATATGGCAGACTTTTTCTAATCTTGTTACACATTTTAAAGTTTAAAGTGTTAAAAGTGTTAAAGTAAAATCAATTTAATTTTACCTCTGCATTTTTAATTAAATCAAATATCACAAAAACGAATAAAATTAGACACTAAGTACTACAAACAAAAAGTTATTTTTCAAAGTAGAATCTAAAACCGTCATAAAATATAGGGTGTTCCATTTAACAAAATATAACTTTGATACGTCACACTTTTTTGAGACACCCTGTATAGACTAAAATAATTTTATACTGTGGTCTTATCCGACCTGTATATGTTCCAGTATTTACTTTTTCTAAAAACCCCATGGTTATCCAGCTACAGACCGTGTCGAATATGGTGGGTCACCCTGTATGTGTACAAAGGGACTTTAAAAAAAAACATTTTTTTGTATACATGTCACATTATTTTCAAGTGTCCTATATAAATCCGAGAGATTGCCTACATATTCTTGGACACCCTGTATAAAAGGTTAAAGTTTCTTAAAATAGTTATTTAATATCTTTGTTCTGAAGAAAAGCCAATTAATATTTTGCTTAAATTCTTTATACTATTACAATTTTTTAGATAATAATTTAAAGAAAAAAGTGTTTCTCATCTTGACTTTGTCATTTGAGTCTGATTAAATTAATCTTTCCGACCCAAAGTTATAAGTGTGTACTCTACACTTAAAATGGGTGATTCCATTCTCGTCCCTTTGTTCTGCATCCTTTCTTTGATAATACCGGGTCACTGATTTGCTTCTTAATAATTTTATGTAGGGGTTGATCTAACGTCGTTTACAAAAACTTGGATATTAAACTATTAACGAAAGCCCTAAATAAAATATTATACTTCAGTAAATACATGTTATTTATAAACTAGGTGTGTGTTTAAAGGTGCCTTAAAATTACATATTTTTTTTTTAAACCAGCCAAAGTAGTTGTATCTACTAGGTTATTTAATAAATTTTCCTTTCTTATCAGGGATTCTCTATGTTCAAAAATATAATTTACAGGGTGCCTCTATAAAAATATATCCTTTTTTTTCCACCCTGTATATTATCACCAGTATTAGCGTTAAAAAGATCTTTAAAAGAACTTTAAGAAAACACCATATTAGTTTCGGAAATATGGCCATCCAAATTAGGTATTTAGGTAATTTTTAAAGTACCGCCATTTTGTATTAAGTAAAGGTATGTACTTTGTATTTTAGTAGTTTTAGTACTTGGAGCATTAAAACGATATGCCCCTATCCATTTAACTTTTTTTTCTTTCATCTGTCATCTTTACTTTTAAATATATATGCTTCAATTTTATATCCCAAAGTTTTTCAGTTCGCCTGGCAGGTACTTGTGCTTATCGAAAACGCATGTCATTTTTTTAACCTTACTGTGAATAATACTAAATCCTATAAAATTTTAAGCTTACAGCGCCAAGTTTTTCTTTAATTTTATTTTTTTATAATTTTTAAAAATATACAGGGTGATGATGTGTAGGGCTAATTCTTGTCAGGTAATGATTGTCGTATTTAGCATGCTATGACATATCACTATACAAATTTCTAGCCTTACAGACCTAACGTTACACGAAGGCTTAACTGACTCTCCTACTATAATGTCAAACCGGTCTTGATGCCACGTCACCAAATCGGCTATAAATTTGAAAATAATTCAATATTTGAAAAATCATTTTAGGAAAATATTTCTAAAAACCTAATCTACTGAGTTATAAAAAAACAAATGATTTGACTTTCTTAAACTTCTAGACTATAATACCCAATTTAAAAATAAAATTGATATTTAAAACACTCGTTATGGGGATGAAAAATAATAAATAAAAAAAATTTAACCATTTTTAAGCGTTGGTAATTCAAAATTCGGTAAGTTAAATAATAAAAGATCCAATAAAATTGGAGTTACCTATCACTAATTAACGCAATTAAAATCAAAGCAGAAAATGCCTTTTTTATTTTAGCACTCCATAATTAACTTAAGAAGAAAGAACTTTTATTTCGCTGTTAAGCGTTTGGTGAAACAAAAATACACAGCAAAATACACAACAATAAAATGCATTTTTTTAATGACCCCCCTTTTCACTTTTTAAACGAATCAATAAAAAAATTACTTTGAGATATGAAGTTATTGCCTTATTACTATATTTTGGAGTAAAATTGACAGATAAAAATTTCAATTAGGCTGCTGGGCGCCATCTTGGAAAACAAAGTTATATGGAAGGGGGTCTAATGACATACCATTTTAAAGCTCCTAAAAGAACTTTATAACATTTAAATTAAAGTCAAGTTCTTCACCTACTACGAAATGGCGGTACCGCAAAAGTTACCCAAATACCTGATTAAGATGGTCTTATTTCCAAAGTTATTAAATTAAATGTACTAAATGTGGTATTTTTTAAGGCTCTTTTAAAGATTATTTTAATGGTAGGTAATACTAATAATAAAATTGGAGTTACCTATCACTAATTAACGCAATTAAAATCAAAGCAGAAAATGCCTTTTTATTTTAGCACTCCATAATTAACTTAAGAAGAAAGAACTTTTTATTTCGCTGTTAAGCGTTTGGTGAAACAAAAATACACAGCAAAATACACAACAATAAAATGCATTTTTTAATGACCCCCTTTTCACTTTTTAAACGAATCAATAAAAAAATTACTTTGAGATATGAAGTTATTGCTTTATTACTATATTTTGGAGTAAAATTGACAGATAAAAATTTCAATTAGGCTGCTGGGCGCCATCTTGGAAAACAAAGTTATATGGAAGGGGTCTAATGACATACCATTTTAAAGCTCCTAAAAGAACTTTATAACATTTAAATTAAAGTCAAGTTCTTCACCTACTACGAAATGGCGGTACTGCAAAAGTTACCCAAATACCTGATTAAGATGGTCTTATTTCCAAAGTTATTAAGGTAAATGTGGTATTTTTTTAAGGCTCTTTTAAATATTTTTTAATGGTAGGTTATACTGGTAATAATATGCAGGAAAGGACAAAAAGTATATTATTTCTTAGTAAATCACCCTGTATATTAAATATATAAGATTTCTAAAAGAGCTTAAAGATAATACAACATTAAGTAGCTCTAACTTTATTAGTTTTATAAATATGGCCATCCTAATCAGGTATTTAGGTAATTTTTAAATTACCGCCATTTTGTAGTAGATGAAGATAAAAACTTTATACACTAGGGTTATAAAGTTCTTATTAGAAGCTCTAAAATAATGTGCCACAAAATTCCCCTTTTTGTTTAATTTTTCCTTTAAAATGGCATCCAGCCGCTATCTTAATATATTTATCTGTTAATTTCACTCTTAAATATAGTATTTATGCAACAATTTTATATCCCAAAGTTTATATTTTTAAAATTCGTTTATTTACCAAATAAATTGGGGTAGGCGACATAAAAGAAATGCACTGTATTTTTCCTGAATGCATACATTTTATTTTACCCCTTTTATTCCTTAACGTCCCAATCACAACGTATTAAAAGTGTTCTTTCTTCTTCAATATGAAAATTTATTCCATTAAAATTTATTATACTTTTTATAAAAGCGTTTTTATAATACCACAAGACTACTAAAGTCTGCCGCATAAAAGATCCAATGTAACATTTAAATATTCTTCTGATATGTTAATAGAGGTATTCATAAAAGCGCCCGTGTTGACGCGCAATAGCACCCCACAAGATCGTAATCTTTTTGTTGAGCTTTTTATAGCTAAAGCTCGTTCTAAACATCCTATATCTCTTTTTGTAGCATTAAAAAAAAACAGAGTCGTCGATATTGGGTAAATTATAAAAAATTATAAAAAATAGAGGTATTCATAAAAGTGCCCGTGTTGACGCGCAATAGCACCCCACAAAATCGTAATCTTACCGAGTTATATTCATTTCTGTACCAGTTCTTTTCCAGCATTAACATTGGAAGATGAAATTATTTCTACATCTAAAGGAAAGGCCGAATTATTTGCTAAACAATTTGCTGCTAATTCAACCCTTCATCCACCTGTCAATCATCCAATTCCAACTATTCCCCCAGTACCTCACAAATTGCCCAATATTACACTACTTAAAACAATTATCGCATATGCTCGATTAACTTTAAATCGCCCCGTATGATGTGCTGTTGAAAGGGAGTAGTCAAATTTGTGATTATAAAATATCAGAAATGGGTAAGGGTATAAATTATTAACAAATGAGATTTCTCCCTTTAACAGCACATTATACAGGGCGATCAAAAATTATTCATTTTTTCAATTTTTTTTATCACCCCGTAGGATTTATTGCTTACAGTAAAAAACAACGGTTAATATAAAGTTACAGCTTCACGTTTTCTTAACATTCTATTTTTTAATTGTCTTAATAACTTAATTATTAAAAGGGATTTGGCCATTTAAACCAAAGCATTTTTGTATTAAAGCTTATGAAAAAATCGAGCATATGCGATAATCCCTTTTTAAAACAAAATAAAAAACACATTTAAATGTTAATGGAGAAATTCGTTAACTCGCAAATTCTTAGGTATTTAGAAAAACATAAAATTTTACATGACAGGCAATACGGATTTCGTCACAAGAGATCTACAGCAGATCTTCTTTCCTTCGTTTCACACAACTGGAACAAGTCTCTTGAGTTCCTAGGTGAGTCCCAGATCGTTGCTCTTGATATATCTAAAGCTTTCGACCAAGTCTGGCATGACGCACTTCTTAATAAACTTCTCTCCTACGGTCTTCCAACTAAACTCTGCTTTGGCTCTACAGTTATCTTTCTAATCGACGTATGTCAGTCATTGTTGATGGCCACTCTTTAGGCTTTCACGAAATTAATGCTGGAGTGCCTCAGGGTTCAGTACTAGCACCAACTTTATTTCTTCTTCACATCAACGATATTCTTTCTTCCACAACCGATCCCATTCATAGTTATGCTGACGATAGTACCCTTCACTCCACTTTTCAGGTTACCAAACCAATCTCTCAACCCGACTTGAAAAGCAAACGCAGGGCGATGCAGATATCTCTTTCACAGGATCTCAATTTGATATTGGATTGGGGCGCCAAAAATCTCGTTTAATTTAATGCATCCAAAACACAATCATGTTCCTTGTCGCGAAAAAATCATCAAACACTCATCCTTTGCTTATGAGTGGCCAGGTTTTGCAGAGCGGGACACATTTAACTTTGTGGGCGTCACATTTGAGAATAACCTTAACTGGCATAAACACATTGTATCTATAGCCTTCGCGGCTTCAAAAAAGCATGAATTTCTTTTCCGAGCCAAAAGTATTTTTCTCCTTCGCATTTATACACTTTGTATGTGTCCCAAATTCGACCCTCTCTGGAATATTGTTCTCCTGTCGGGGAATGGCATCCCCTACAACCCTCAGCATTCTTGATGCCATTCAAGAAAAGCTGTTCGTCTTATTATAGATCCTTTACTTACTCAAAGACTTCCTTCTCTTGCCTATCGTCGAGCTGTGGAGATCTATCGCTCTTCTATAGATACTTTTACGGCTTCTGCTCCGACGAATTATTCAATATAGTCCCTCCTCTTGCAGCTCCCAACAGAGAAACTCGTGGTGCCGCGCGTATGCATCCCTATACAGTTCAATTGGACAGGCCTCGAACTTCCCATTTCGTTCTTTTATACCTAGAGTTTCTAGACTGTGGAACCTACTGCCAGCGAAGGTCTTTCCCTCCCTCCCAAATCTTCAAGTTTTTAAGTCCCGTGTTAAGAAACTTCCTCTTATCCTGCTTAAGACACCCACAGTACGTTAGTATTTAGACTTTCAAGCCTTCGTGGATTCCAAGATAAAAAAAAATGAGATTTTTTTTTCGAAATCCTTGATGCAACCACTTAAACACTTAACACAAGTTAAAGACTAACCTATTTTAAATTTTATTACATTTAAATATTAATATAATATTAAAAATAGAATATTAACAGCAAGCCAAACTTGATAACAAAACGCCATTATGCACTAACTTTTGCAACTGCAACTTCAACAATTGCCAAGTCGCTTAATGTTAATTTTTATTACTGATTTAAAAACAATGTCTGCCTACAAAAATACCTCTAGAAATTACCTGTAAGTTGTATTTAGCAACTATGTAAGTAAACATAGCCTAGTTATTTTTAAAAAACTTCATTATTTTTTATTATCCAATGAAAGAGGTACTTTCATGTACGCCCCTGTTTCTTTTAAACCACCTATCTTTTGTAAATCGCAAACAGATACATTTCTAAAGAAGGTTTAACTTATCTAGATTAAAACCCCTTTGAAAGCTTTTGTTACACTTTATTTTATAATAGATACCCTTTTAAAATATTAACAGCTGGCCACTAATTGTGATTATTTATGTCGGTGATCTAAGTCAGAACAGAACAACGGTATACAGAGTGTTATACAGGGTGTCCGGAAAGGTGAGGTCAAAAATGATAGGGATGAGCCAAAGTAAGCCAAAATAATGTTAGTAATTGCTATAAAAAAAGTTCTATCGCTTCCTTAGCGAGTTATTAACCTTCAAATTGAAGATATTATGTTCTGTAGTTTGGCGGATTCATTTAATGGATGGTATTTATTTGGGTACACGCCAAAATAAAATTAATAGTACTAAAAACCAAAAAAAATTTAAACAAGTAAAAAGATAATTAAAAATCGACGTTTCGGTGGCAAATCTGCCACCGTTGTCAAGACAAATGGAATAAAAATAATAAAAATAAAAACTTACTATTATTTAGGTTTTAAAATTCAAAATTTTTATGTTTTTTCTAGGATATTCTGAAAACTTTGACATTAAATGTCAAAACATGTTTGTTTGGTTATAGTGTCATAGTGACATAGATAACTGGTTGCTGGTGTATTGATTGTTTATTTTACAAAAAAGGTAAATAGTTAGTTAATGTTTAGTCTTCCTGAAGATACTTCAGTATCAAGCAAAGGCAACCAAGTGTTATTTAAATTAACTGAAATTGATGCTACACAATTATCTTTATTTAATAATATATACGCACTTTCTTTGATTTTGCGTTTTTTAGAACAAGTTTCCTTTGCTAAAATGCTCGAAGCATCCCAGTTTATTCTATGATTGTTATCAAATGCGTGTTGGCAGATTTTTGATTTATGAAATTCTGTGTTTTTAATGTATGATCTGTGTTCTTTTATGCGTTTGGCTAATGGTCTACAAGTTTCACCTATATAAAACTTATTGCATTCGCAAGGTATTTTATTATTTTAATTATCTTTTTACTTGTTTAATTTTTTTTGGTTTTTAGTACTTTTAATTTTATTTTGGCGTGTACCCAAATAAATACCATTGACCTTCAAAGTTAGAATTAAAAAAATTATTTTATTTATAACTTAAACGGTTGCCACAATAATAATGATATTGGTGTTTTAAATTAACTCATACCATAATTTTTTCATAGGCCAATGATGCGAATAATTATACAGGGTGAGACAATATTTTTTCGTTTGTTGTATGCATTTTTTACAGAGGTAAAAAATTCGACATTTTAGTTTAACCGCGTTTAATTCCTTTATCATCTTTGTAAAAAAAAGGTATACCTTATTTAAATCCATATCTGAAACCGGTTTTTCATAAAAACGCATTTTAAATCCAGACCTACCCCCGGTCACGTGGGCGTAACGAGACCTGAGCGCCTAGTGTGCTTTGACCTTTATATGGTAAAACAAGTGATCTTAAGGTTGTAAAAATATAATAGGAAATAAATGCCATATGGTTCCGTTTTACCTGAATAAGGGCAAAATTACCGAAATGAATTTTTTTGTAAATTAACTGAAGGCCATTTTTTAGGACGACTTCTTTATCTCTCTGCAATTTTATTAAACGCATGTCAGTATATTTTAGGTATTTACCCTATCTAATGAGGCATATCTGTGGTTCTTGCAAACATTTTTTTTGCAAAAATTTTATTTAGTAATCTTTCTTAAAATTAATATGGGAAATAATGTAAAGTAGCATAGGTTGGAACAAATTTATCTAAAATTTAGTGGTTAGCAATTTTTAAACAAATAATTCATAGTACATTTATTGATTATTGTTAACCATAGGTACATAATATGGTATATAAAACCTAGTTAGAATTTGTTGCAAAATTTAAAACTTAAAATTAAATTGGTCAAATTTATGAAAAAAAGTTTGTGGTCGTCGCAATACATCTTGTATGCATTATATTACTATAAAAAAGAACCGCGGTCAAAAATAAAACTTACAAGCATTTACAAAAATTAAAAAAATAGATGCTAATAATTTACATTAAAGAAAAAGCGCAGCCAAAAATAAAGATCGCCCTTTTTGAGCGCTCTTTCAAAAACCACTGAATTTTGGATAAACGCGTCCTTACCGTAGTACGTTAAAATTTTAACATTTTATTCAATAAAGTTATTTTAAAAAACACATAAAAAAATACAATGCTGTCATAATTTGCTTTAAATATCAATAAAATCCGGCAAGAACAGTGCCGCATCAAGACAACGTGATGCCCTAAGCAGGCGGATCCTGTGGTGCCCCCTAGGCATAACATTGTTAATTTTTAAGGATAAAAAAAGGTTTTCACCTTTTTTATGAACAGAAAAGTAATTACAATGTGTAAAAAGGACTATTTCTTACCAAAAATTTTTGAAGAAAATACACATTTTTCAATTTATACAAAAAAAGGACATTAAAATTATTGTTCCTTTTTTCCTTCCTTTTAACTCTTTAAGAGTGCCCCCTTTGTGATGCCTCTCCCCACAATGTGATGCCCTAAGCAATTGCTTAATTTGCTTATAGGTTAATCCGAAACTAAGCAAGAATAAAAACTGTAATATTTAGAGCATGCATCTAATTTAAAACTGCAAAAAAGCTGAAGCACAATATACCATAAATCTTTGTTTATGCTTTTTTAACCCCACTAAAACTAAAAATTTTGCCGTACCAACCTGATCCATTTGTAAGGAGTGTGAATAGCCATGTTAATTAAGGAAATGAAATTGTGGTTACCGTGGTGTACGTAAAGCCTATTATCCCAAAAATATTCTTTAAAAGCAAAATTAATTAAAGGCTTCACATTTTAAATTTACACCCAAGTGAAATAATGACTTTTAATTTCATAATAAGTATATACGGATATTCGACACTAAAGCTTTTTTATTTATATACAAATTTAATGTTTTTAATATAGACAAAAAATATTTAATTTTTGTTTAAATATTAAACATTGAAGATGCCGTGAAAAGTTTTTTTTTAATTTTTTACCGATTTGACTGTATATTGTTTTTTTTAAATATACTATTTAATAAGTTTAACAAAAGGTAGTTATTTGCAAACCAGACGCATCGCCGATTTCAATTAATTTTGTGGCAATAAAATACCAACCTAAATTTACCGAATTTACTCTTCTTTTTGCATGCAATTCTTGAGTTTTCCACTAAATTTACACTTAATATTTAATTTCCACTTTTTAAAACCCATTTTTCTATTTATTTTACCCATTTTTTTAAATAAATTTTAAATATTTAATTTGGCGGCGGCGTCATGGCTACTGTGATTGAAAGAAAAGCTTTAGAATTTTATGAAATGGGTACAATAAATAAAAATTGTGGGTTTTTAACACGCTTTTATTAACTTGGGTTGTAACTATCTATCTATCTATCTATCTATCTATCTATCTATCTATCTATCTATCTATCTATCTATCTATGTAACGGAATCTTTGAGCCTAATTTTTACCAACTTCCAGCTATTCGATTTCTTTGAAACTTTGCACACGTATTAAGGACCCATGACAATGCAATAATCTGCAAACAGTATCCCATTATCCTGGTTAGGATCGCCAGGATAAAAAAATTCCTTTATATTATAAAAACAACACCTCTGTTGTCATCTTTTGGCAACATCCCAAACTTTTCTCAGGAACTTTAGCTGCTCTTGACAAAATGGCGAAGGAATTTTGTAGTGAATAAACTGGAGCATTTTTACATACATACATACATACATGCATATCGAACTAAAAATGAAAAAATAAATAATAGTTTAAAAAAACTAAAAAACACGCTTTTATATGCAACCGAACTAAAAATTAGAAAATAATTTTTCATTAAAAAAATATTGTCACTTTAGAGTAAAAAGCGTGGGGTGCATTTTACTATTTTTTCATAACTTTTCCCTCATAGATATTGGCAAATATAATAATTATAACATTTAATATATTAAGCACCCCACGCTTTTTACTCTGAAGTGACAATATTTTTTTAATGAAAAATTTTTTCTAATTTTTAGTTCGGTTGCATATAAAAGCGTGTTTTTTTAGTTTTTTTAAACTATTATTTATTTAGAGTTGAAAATCAAATATTAAGTACCATTTAAGCCTTAAATGTTTGCAAAAAGAAGGGGTGATATAGTGAAAACAAGATATAACCTATAATAAGCATTACTATGCTTCTTTTCATAGGTAAACGGCTATTTAGTAATTTGTAATTATACAGGGTGCTACGATTTTTTTTATGTATGCATTTTTAATACTGGTAACACATTCGACATTTTGCTTTGACTGATAATTCCTTTATCATTTTTGTACAAAAAGGTAATATTCCTTATTTGAATTGAAAAATTGGACCGTTTTTTTATAAAATCGCATTTTAAATACAGACATACCAGCATTTTGTATGTAATAAAAAATGGGTATTTTGTATTTTGACTAATACCAAAGTTACCTATGGCTAACAATTATTTTAAATGACCCTGTAGAAATTAACAATTTTTTAAATCCGGGAATTTAAAAACAATATTTTTCCCGTGACGGAAGGAAAGTTGACATTGATATCTCTGTAAACAGGTACTAAAATGTGACTTTTTATAAAATTACTTTTTTCCCGTGGGAAAAATGTGAGTATTTTTTCCCGGACATACATTGACGTAACTAAAGGTAAACATTTAATTTTAGAGTAATTTATTATACAGAACTTAGATTTACCTTTTATTAGGAGTCGAGTCAGATATTTTCTAACTTTATTATATTCCAAATAACTACTAAACGGATGCTTTTCGTTTTAACTTTAAAAATTTAATCCGTCAAATTAAAAAATTACATTGGGCACATTCAGGCTTAGCCGCTGGGTAAGCGAAGTGTCAAAACTGTCAAATTAAACCAATGGGATGACTTTATTTGGACAGGTTTGATACTCCGCTTACCCAGCGGTTAAGCGGCTGAGTACTCCTGAATGCACCCATTGTCAGATACTAAATAATTTTCTTAGTAATGCAGTAGTCTAATTCTGTTTCAAATATACCAGTCGACCAGTTTGAAACTTCAAATTTTACATGATAAATTTTCAGACTTTAATATTATGTTTTTCTACTACTGTATAAATAAGAAAACTTTGTGCTCCTAGCAACGCGAATGATAACGAAAGAGAACCTTCGTGTTACCTGGTTGTTAAGCGTTGCTAGCTACGAAAGTAATATTTTCAGCGCCTGGACAAAAAGTAAGAGTAAAAAAAAAAAAGAAAATATGCTTGTGGGAAATATTAGGATTTATTTATAAAAAGTAACTAATTTATGACAAAATATTTTAAAAAACTAGGTTAGGTATTGACATTAAAAGTAATTGTGCAATTTGAGCAATTAGCAAAAGAAATTGGAGGAATAATACTTGAATTATCAGTTTTTAAATTTGTTGCTGGGGTATCGTTATCACCTTTAACTACGTTAATATTCATATTTTTCACTGTTAATTCATTAGAGGAAATATTGGTAGGAATTTCGTGTAAAATCTTCTTTGAAATTTTCACCTTATTACTATAGGATTCAGCAATATATCCCTCCGCAACAGAAGAAGAGTTCCAACCTCCATGCCTTTTTAAGTCCAAAATATCGACATCCGAAGCATTGGCAAGGAACGTAGTTGACGTTCTTCTAAAAGAATGGCCAGTGTATCTACTGATGTCTTTAAGCTTCAAAAACTTCGCAATTTCTTTAGGTACATTTGAAATAGTGTGCTTTCCAATTACTTGATTAATACATTTACCTCTTTCATAACGATACAATAAGCGCTCATCTAGAGCATTCCTTGGTCTCAGCTTAATATATTCCTGTAGAAATCTGACATAAGGAACTGAGCCTTCATCGTTGGTTACTACAAAGTTTCTTTTAACTTTATTTTTAGACTCCACTATTTTTACTATAGCCACGTCATTTCTTATTTCTACATCACTTAGCTTCATTCTGTATATTTCGTCTGTCCGGCATGCCCCAGTCACTCCCATAATGGCTATTACTTTCATTGCTAAGTAACTTTGATCAGGCGCGTTAAGTAAAAACTTTATGATTTCTTCTTTTTTAAAATTTTTTGACTTTTTTGCCTCATAACCAATCATTTTTCCTTTTAATAAAAGCAACTAGTTTCTTGAACTCCGAAATATCTTGATTTTTGTTTACGGAAATTGTTAACTTGCGCATGGAATATACCATGCAGAGGGTTGGTGGTGATAAAGACTCGGATTTTTCTTGAAAATACGCCAACATCACATTCTCGTCAATCCGCCCCACATTTTTTGTAGCAAACCATTCAGAAAACGATTTATATGTTTGATTTGTCTGTCAGAAGTGAGGCACACGCAAGGTCAGCTGCCTTTTGGATGACATTTTAATATTCATTTAACATTTTAAAATGGGAATGGATTTATACTAAATTAACAATAATTCAATATCTGACAAGTGCTGATGACAGACAATGTCAACAATAAATGTGTTGCTATGGATTAATTTTTAACAGGTAAAATTTCAAAATCTCTGATATTTCTATTAAAACATGATGTTAATGATTATTAAATTATGCGATACATATAACAGTAGCAGAAAAAATATAATACATTACACGATGCAAAAGGCCTTTCAAGTGTTCGGAGGTTTTAAATAGCCTCGGCTTCGCCTCAGCCATTTAAAAACCACCTCACACCAAAAAGTAAACTTTCGCATCTTGTAATGTAAATAACTATTTTTCACTAGTAAGTCATGGTTTTTGCCATTACAGAAAAAAAAGTATTTTATACACGGAAAAAAAATAGATTTTTAGCTCTCGGTTTATTGTCTTTCTCCGCTTCGCGTCGGGAGTCAACACAATTCCTAGAACTTTTTCCCTTGTATAATAATTAACTATTTTATTTGATTATTGAAAAAATATGTAAAACAATTTAATCCCAAACAGTAAAATATTAAATAAAGTGTGCTTCACTAAAATACAGATAATTAAACCTGACACAAATACGACATCCACTGACATTTATTTGAAATTGGGGCGATCTAAATCTCCTATATTAGCGGCCATTTTTATCGGCTGACAAATTGGTTTGAAAACCATTTAATTAGTCCTCCGATTTGAAAGGACGGATATGGATGAAAAGACGGATTGGTTGGAATTAAAAATCATTAACTTTTATTATAAAAATGTATAAGTAAAAATGCCTAAATATGTGAAAGGCTTACTGTAAAAACGAATGTGGAACTTATCGTGTTAAGTTTTGTAAATAGAAAAAGTATTAACTTCAATAAAATATTGGTATTTTTATACTAAATAAATCAGTAGGCAGAGACAACAATGAGACAAGCAACTAAATGTAAATAAATTATCCGAGAGAGAGATAGCTGCTGGGCCTTCCTTGCCTGTCTTCAAGAAAGGTAAACGCAGATGGCGCGTGAGTCGACTTTATCGTTTGCCCGCCAAATTCAAATTATATAGCTGTGCTATTTTGCCCTTAATGTTAGGTACTTGTTTTTGTTTCCTATTAATATAAAATATTGGGGTTTAATTCAATAATTACACACACCTAATTAAAAATGTCTTTTATTTGGTTTTTATAAAGATTTTTTCTTACAGATAACCATGTCAATATTACCTTAAATTATCTGATGAAAAGCACAAATTTAATATATACACTGTGATCACTAATAAAAGTCAATATTCAAAGTTCAATTAAAGGTAAAAAACCACGAAACACACAATAAATCACAGAAAATGTAAACAAACTGTCCAAACAATCGGCCATTTAAAAATATCAAACACAAATATCGAATAACATTTTGGCGTGACAGCCTGCGGCAACGTTGTCAAGTTAAAAATATTCGATTTATGGTATATTTTCTTTTTTTAATTAGATGCGAGCCAAAAAGGACATTAAAGTTTACATGCAGAAATTGTAAACAACTTGGCAACCAGGGCAAAGCAATGATTGCTCCATCTACAATAGCCTGCCATGATGAAAGACAAAGACATATTTATTGGAACTTGCGTTAAACCAGAAAGAGATAAATATAATGGACAAATTGTTAGGACCAGTCACCTGTCTCATTGTTGTCTCTGCAGTAGGCAGAGAATATACAATGTACAGTAATTTAGGAATTGATCACAAAACCCAAAGGGGTTGGTTTTTAAGATGATAAAAGAAATAGTGTTAAAAAGCTTTTATTTAATATGTAATACCTAACAGTTTTTTAACATTTCCGTTTAAAAGAAAATTGGACTCAATATTTTGTACGCCACGAACGTGGCACAAAGCAATTCACATTATTTACGGTAGCCTAACGCTTGAACAGTATCCCATCTCTTTTTGAACAAAGTTAGTAGATGAAGACAGGAACTTACCATTTAGTTTTGCTTCCACAAACAAAATACCGTAATATACAGGGTGTTCGGAAAGTCAGCCATTATATTGAAAAATTGAAAGGCAACGATATTAATAAAACCTTAATTAAAACGTAAAACGACCTTAATAAAATATAGATTTTCAGTTTTCGAGGTATTGGCACATTACCTGTGTACCATATGGCCATTTCTATTAACGCTTCTGCCATTTTAGATAAATCAAAAGTTTAAATGAAAAATAACGTTTTTTGAAATATCAAAAATAAAATTACAGATATAGTTTAGTATATTCGTGAACACTGTAGATTTTTGGAGAGAACTTTTAATTAATAAACTAAAATTTAAATTTAAAAATATAAATTTGTTTATGTGTGACAATCAGAAATCTAATCCAAAAAACAATTTTTGACAAATTTTAAGCGCCAAATTATAGGTTGCTTTATCAGCCTTTTAAGTCCTGTTATTGACTATTTGGACACCCTGTATGAATAAAACAATAAAGGTGCCTTTGCTAAAACGATGTAAATATTATCAAAATGTGGTTTTTCTGTAAGCGAGTAATTCAAGAAACAAAAAATAAAAACTATAACTTTGACGGCTTGCAACTCGAAAACGAATGACGGTTTGAAAAAAATTTATATGAAGCTCTACCCTTATTTTGTCAAGTAGAATCACCTGCTTAAGTTTCGTGATTGATTTTGAATCACCCTGTATTGTAACAGCTACTTTTTAGTGCTACCGTGTAAACACTGCCAATAATAGTTATTTTTGTACCAAGGACGTAAAATAGCACTTTTACGCCCGCGGCTGTACGTTGTTACCCAAGCTCCGCGAGGGAAACAATTAGCTGTGGCGTAAAAGTGCTTTAGGCCAGAGGTTTAAACAATATTTTTGTACGACTGAATTTAATATACACGCATTCTCTGTAGTTAGGAGAAAATTTCCCAGCTCTCATGTTTTAAATTGTAATCAGTATACTTTCAACATATGTTTAATTAAATAAATTGTTGTTTTACCAAAAAAAATGGGACATTATTTAATTTTATTATTGTTTTATAAACGCGGGCGGTTTTGATACATTTTGCTCTAGGGCGTAAAAGTGCTATTTTACGCCGTCATTTATAAATGCGGGCATATTTAATACTTTTTTGCCCTGGGGCCTATGTGGGGGCGTAAAAGTGCAATTTTACGCCCTCGAATGGGGGCTTAAAATTTTATTTTAGGACCGGTCGTACATAAAAAAATCTATTTATGTTTGTGTTGTTCAATGCTGAATATATACATAGCTTTAATACGTAGGGTGTTCGAAAAGTTTTGAGATATACGTATATTTATTTGATTTTTTCAAAATAATTTCCACCACATTGAATACACTTTTCCATTCTAACAAACCAGTCACTAAAAATAGCTTTCCACTTTTCATTTAAAATTTCAGCGCATATTTTATCCCAGGCCTCCAGTAGCGCGTCTTCAGTTTTAACTTTTGTCCTTTCAGTTGGCTCTTGACAAAAGGAAACAACCCAAAGTCACACGGCGCCAAGTCGGGACTATAAGGTGGATGTTCCAAAAGTCTCAAGCCTGCATCTGTGAAAAATTGACTGGTAAGTTCATCTCGATGAGGTGGGGCATTGTCATGATGAAGGTACCAGCTAGCGAGTTGCGAGTTTGGGCGTATCACTCTTAACTTTTCTATAAGTTTTGAAAGGCATACTGTAGTATACCAGAGAGCATTTACGGTCTTCTGTTCTTGGAGCACAACACGTTTAATTATTCCTCTTGAACCAAAGAAAACAACTATCATTATTTTTTTATAGATCTTGATTTGCGAACTTCGGTCGGAGTTTCTTCACCTTCGAGAACCCATATCTTATTCTGTTGTTTAGTTGGGACGTCGTAATAATAAAAATGAGTTTAATCTTCCGTGACGATCAACACTATGTCTTTAGATTTACCCTCCTGGAATTTGGACATCATTTTTTACACTAATTCACTCTTTATGTCTGCTGCTTGGGAGTTAACTTGTGTGGAACCCAAAGAGTACAATTTTTTCTAAAACCCAAGTGCTCATGTATGTTCGTGTGTAATGTTGCTAAACTAATGTTCCATGTCCTTTCTAACTGTCGATAGGTAATTCGTCGGTTTGTTTCTATAGCTTTTGGACGGCAGATATGTTTTCTGGGGTAACTACTTCACACGGTCGACCTGAGAGTGAGGCGTCTTCAAGCGAAAATGAGCCCCGCTAAAATTGTTTGTACTATCTGTATATGGTCGCACGAGATGAACAGTCATCACTAACTATAGGCTTCATTTCTTCTAAACACTGTTCTTGAGATAACCCACGTGAAAAGTTGTATTTCAAAATTGCGGGGCACTCGATAGTCGCCATTGCGCTAAAATCGCTGGACACGAACTGGCGCAAAACTGATAGTTTACTAATAACTATGTAGGACTACGACATGTCATGACATGTACAAACAAAAAACATCAATGTTACTTTCCTGCACCGTTTAGTTACAAAATATCTCAAAACTTACTGAACACCCTACGTATATAAAACATACTACTATTTTTAGAAATGGCTTTAAAATTGCCATTTTAACGATCAATCTAAATGGCCTCGAATAAAAGGGATTCGAGCAATTATCCAACACCCGGCGCAATGAAACGTATTATATAGCAGTCCAGTCTTCAATTAATGTCAATATTTTGATGACCATCGTGTCTGTTAAGGTTACCCAAGTAAATTTTATTGCAATATAGGACCAGGGTTGATAATTTTTAAAACAAAAAAAATATTATTATTTTAGGGTATTTATTAAACATGGGGCATGACTTGAGAGAATGCTTACTTATATCTTTTTATATAAAAACTTTTTATGTTTTACCCATCTATTATTGATCTGTAATACCTTATGGTAGCAATAATACCTGTTATCACACCTAGGGCATTATAAGCGGGCATTATGATAATGCCCGCTTATAATGCTCTAATGCGCTAATATGGAAATTTTATTGCTTATCCAATTTTATTTCTCTCACAATAGAGATCAAGTTTATACAAACATACTGTTGCCTTGATTTAACTGGCAAAAGATTTTCGGTCGCTTTTATGGCCTTTTCTCTTATATTTTGTGGAATTTCTTCCATTTTGAGCAAATCGTTAAATATAAAATGCCAACTGACTAACTGATAGAAACATCAAAGTCAAACTTAACACCAGCCATTATCTACTTACGTATACAGGTACAGGTGCAACTTATTTTTTATATTGCGAATAAATAATGTAATTAGTAATTGAAAAACTCTTTTTGGGTAAAACATAAAGCATTGTATGCACCACGGGCTTTACTGGACTATAATGCCCATCAGCTCGAAATCTAGCCCTCGGGCCAGAGGCCCTCGGGCTTTTCGACCTTCAGGGCATTATAGTCCTAGTAACGCCCTTGATACATAAATAGCAATTATAAACATAGGTTTGCTTCCATTCTGAGATACGGGGCGTTAAAGTTTTTCAAAAAGTCGGTATCTTTTAAATATCTTAGGAACCCTTTAACCGATTTAAATAAAGTTTGGGATACTCATTAAGTGTAATAAGGCGCTTGAAAAGCTTTGCCAAGTTTAGTATTATTGGGTTTAGTGGTGTCTCAGTAAGCACCAAAGCCGATATTATTGTGAAAATTCCACACCACTGTTTTTTGACCAATCAAATGTGTAGTTTTGATTGCATTACCATGACAACACAAGTATTTATCGAAATTTTTTTCTCTTGCCTGGGGTACTCTGGAGCGAATTATAGTGGAAATTTTTTGATATAATCATTGAATTTGTTTTAACGTCATGTCTGTCATTCACATACATAATTAAAGAAAATGTTATTTTGTACCAGTTGTAGTATTTCAGACATAACATAATATAAAATAATGTAAGGTTTTAAAACCCTAAATGACAATTTTATACAACTACAGTTAGTAAAATAATATCATAAGACTGACGTACTAGACATAAGTGAAGAGCAAACGAAAGCAAGGTATGGGTACAAAAAATTAAAATAAACTATTTTAGCAACTGTAGGAATATAAGGTATATATAATATAAAAAAATAAACAATGATAAGCTCTAAAATTACATACATTTGCAACTACAATTGGTAAAATGGAAAATATTTATTTAATAGTAAATTTTTAAAGCTCGTGTCAAAGTTAGAAATATTAATTTAAAAGAATATTATTTAACACAAACTTGGTGTAAATTTTTTTACCGAATACTGCTTAAATGATTTTGGGAAATAAATTTAGCACTAGTGGCATTACAAGTGAAATAAATAAGTACGTAACTGACTTTTAATGAGGTTTTATTATTTTTGCCTGATTAGGCAACTAAAAATTTAGCTTTTTAATTCCTTGGATTTTCTTCGTTTCTGACTTCGTTTTTAAGAAAAAATATTAAAGCTACTTTAATTTCGTCTAAAAAGGAACCCATAGACAATATAATATGAAAAGCAAAAATAAAAATAAAACGATTAATTGCCTTAAAATAAATTAGCAGTTGTAGAGAAGAAGCCGATTTTGAGGAAAATTGTAATAAGGGAAATTGTAATAGCAGTGTGTTTATATAGTTTATAAATAAAAAATTGAGATATTGTATGTAAGGGATGATTCATTTAGAGGTACTTTTTCTAGTAGGTATTTTTGGATAGATAAGAGGGTCCAAATTTTAAACTGTCATAGTATTTGTGTTCAGTACTGTTTAACAATTTATCCTGAAGAGACTAAGCCCCCGGCACAACGTCTAAAACTTGTTCAACTACATTATGAAAATCATCATTCTCCGAGACTTGTGTTTCGTGCGCTTCGGGCAACTTATGGTCCACGCATAATCGGTGTACTGAGCCGACTATTGGCTGTACCATCAAAAAAATTGAACTCCAATTTTCATTATTGGATAATTCTTGACCAAATGAGCCACATCCAGCATGTAGTATAGAAAATATAGCGGCAGTGGCGGCGAGTGTACGTAGAGATTCTAACGAATTGATTTGGCGCTCGGAAATTAAAGCTTAAGAACAGACCATGTTAGGCGCAGTTAGGACCAAAATTTGAAAACCATAATCTTTAAAAAATAAATGTAAGATCAAGGTTAGTTTTTATTTATAAGGTTGCGACACATCCTCAACTTTTAGGCGGTTCGAGTTCGGGGCCGCAAGGAAGGGCACTCCACGAATAAAAGTTGGCAAGACTGGGTAAAATCAAAGCTGATGATCAATCCAGTGGCGTCTAGAATTTGCGCATTTAATTTTGCATTGTTTTGGAAGTGATATTTGTGTAATTCCAAATGTTTTTTATTTAAAGTAAAAGAATTTACAACTTAATAATAATTAAAAACTGATGTGTAAACGGTTGTTCTACTAATACAATAAACTGTATATCTCCGGCACTGAACAACATGGCCGAAAAATGGAAGATGTGACGCCATAACACGTCAAAGCAATATGGCCGAATATCGCGACCCTATATAGACCGACTTTGATGTAAGATATAATTCCTTGGTATATAATAATTAGGTACTTATTTAAGATATTTTTGTAATTTTTTTTAAGTACCTTGTAATGAATCACCCCTTACAATTAGTTCATGAGGTATTTGCATAAAGGCAATTTGTCAAATTTATTTTAAATTAAGCAAACAGTAATTATAACTCTTGTATTGTAAATTTTGTTGCTGTGCTGTCAACCATACATAATTTGTACTTTAACAGTTTCAAATATTGCAGCAAACGTAAAATTTATTGGATACTGATGTCTATTAACATTATTGTCTTCCGGTTTTGCATACATAGATATAGCTGTATGCTGATTTATCGAAAGTAATTATTTATTAGCTTTTACAAAACTGTAATTATAACTGTCTAATAATTAATATTACCAGCCCATACCATGATTAAAATTTGTCTTTTAGGATATAAGGTTTGGTATTTTAGTGATATTTTTTATAAATATAATTTCAGTTTAATATTTGTAAAGTAAATGGTAGCAAATTTCAGCATGATTTATTAAAGTAATCCCAAAATTAAGTAAAATATTTTCTGGCTGTACTGTACTGTACTGATTTTTTTTTTAGCTGTTATTTATTTTTCAATAAAAATTTATCGCAAAATTTAAGTGTTGAAGAAAAAGCCGTTAACAAAACTAAACGCCCCTTAAAGGCGGCCCACCCTTTCAGAAAACATTCATTCCCTTCCTTCTTTAAATTTCCTCATTTATGTTTTTGCTTCCCTAAATTATGCATTTTACCATGGTTTTCCTACTACAACAGGTTTTCTTTCCTTCTTCCAGTATGGTAAAGGGGGTCCACATAACCCTACGCATTAAAAACATAGAAACCAGAAGACTTTTTAATACAAACACTTTTTCTTCATGCTAAGGGGATGGGAGGTTCAAACCCCCAAATTCCCCCTAATAGACGCCCATGGCTGACCGCGTTTGGTTACTCATTAGAAAAAGCGTAAAGGAACCCGCACAAAGCTTATAAAGTTGTGTCCTTGGGTAAATTCGCTGAAACTTGATATGAGCATGCTAATCAAAAATCCCAATAGGTGTATAATGCTGCCGCCACACATTGGGCCAACTACGACAAACTTTGGCAAACAAGCATTGTGTGGACGGGTAATTCATCTACATTTGTCTTGATTGGCCCAACTTTTCTCGAGACCGCTTGCTTACAAATAGTTTGCCAAATGTTTCGACAAATAGTTCGGCCACAAGTTTGCCCAATGTGTGGCTGCAGCATAATAAATAATTATTTTATATACCACACTATAAGCATCAAAAAATAAAGTTATATATTTAAGGAGTAGGATAAAAAGTGTTTTTTTTTGTTATTAATCGAAAACTTGATAAAATACACTTAACGGGTTTAAAAAAAAAACAATTATAATACTATTCAATAAAATTTTGTTTAATATAATTATTATTTTTTAAACTAAACCGCATTTTGTTTAAAAATTTATTCTAAAGAGTTTTATTTATCTTATTTTTAAACTAAACCTCATTTTATTTAAAAAATTAGTCTAAAGATTTTTATTTATCTTTTAATAAATAGTTTAGAAATATATTTTTTTAATTGATTTATTTTAAATCTAATATTATAACAATTTTAAATCACTTTGCATATTTTAAGGCGATTTTAAGTATAGCTTTACTTACTGTAGCTAAAGCTAAAGTTTTTAAGAGCACTGTATTTTCAAAATATTAAAAATAAAAAGTTACAGGGTTAGTTTAAAAGTGCGCCAAAAAATCGACTAATTTAATTTGGACTTCTGACACTAAAGAAAATGGTTTCTAGGCACCTTAAGAGGAAAATCAGTCTTAAGTTTTGTATATTTTTCATAGTTGTATACAAACAAAATCATATTCGGTAATCATAGAAGATTTTTTATATAAAATTGAACTCCCTACAAAATACAAAAAGGTCTTTTATATTAATTTAATAAATTTAACCGTGAAAAAAATAAAGTCAAAGAATAAAGAATTTAAAGGAAAATAACTTTTTTTTAAATTAGTTACTAAAAAATAATGATTAATAATTAGCTTTCCACTGCCTCTATTAAAAATTAAGCGTTCTACAATTAAAATAGTAGAAAATCAATTGCTAATAATTATTTTTCAGTAAGTTAAGAAATTCCATACAAAACAGTTATTTTTCCTAAAATTCTTAAATATCTTTTAAACGGTTGGATTAATTAAAAAGTATAAAATACCTGTTTTTTAGAGCGTTTAATTTTCTACAAAAAAACATTTTAAAAGTTTTGTTGTACGATTAACGAATTGTGAGATATTTTTTTTGTATGGGTCTAAGAAAAATATTGTGAACACCCTGTATAGGGGGTATATGGGTTTTAATAATTTTAATATTTATTTAATTATTTCGGCATTAAAGAAATCACATCCAAAAATTAAAACAAATAATCGAAAATATAGTGCAAGGTTTTTGTCACTAAACAATAACAGAGTCTAGGTCATATTATTTTATTCAGGGTCAACAACGTGCTAAGTCACTAAAATACTAAGTTGTTGTATATACAGAAATTGTCTTAATAATGGAAAAAATGAAATTAGAAAAATATTAGATAAGAACTCGGCAGTAAAAGTGAAGTCAAGTGTAAAGTTAAAGTTTTAGTTAAGCCCCGTACGGGCTACCCCTAGTGGGTGGTATGCCCGTACTAAATTTAGTTAGTCAAATGGTTCCTGTAGTCTTATAGTGAATGAAAAAGGTAGTTTTATTGTCCACCGGTTTCATGGTCCCAAGAAGATAATTCCATATGGTACATTTGCCCCAGTGACGTAAAAGAGCCCTTATGTATATTTCAAAATCCTACGTCACAATATTCAATTTAGTAATGAGGTGGATCTTTCTATTAAAATTAGGTTCTTATTGTTACCAGCATTTACTGGAGGTACCTAGAAATAAATTGTTCGGTGTTGGAAGTCAAAGTAAAAATATTTTTTTACCAACTCTTATAGTTAAGACCATTTGTGGTCATACTATCGTAAAAAAATATTCTAGTTTAAGAGCGAGAGCACAAAATTGAAGATATGCTCTATATTGGTTAGGCGGATTCATTTATTGGATGGTCTTTTTGTTAGGTACACGCCTGGAAAGAATGGGACCGCTTCGGTCCTGATCCCGGGGTATACGAGCTGACCCTGTTCAGCCCTATTGACCCCTATGAACTAGTCGGTCGCCTGAAACAAAATAAAAGAAAAACCCCCAAAAAACCAAAAAATTCTAATTAAAAAACGACGTTTTGGTGGCAAGTCTGTCACCGTTGTCAAGTTATAAATAAAGTTAAAAAATAAAAATAAAAATTAGCATCCTAGTTTATTCTGTGATTGTTATCAAATGCGTGTTGGCAGATTTTTGACTTATGAAATTCATTAAAAACACAGAATTTCATAAATCAAAAATCTGCCAACACGCATTTGATAACAATCACAGCCCGAAAAGAAAAACCCCCAAAAACCCTAAAATTCAATTTAAAAAACGACATTGTCAAGTTAAAAATAAAGTTAAAAATAAAAATAAAAAATTAACTAATATTTAAATTAGAAATGATTCAATTTTATGCTTTTAAAATCGCAAACTGAAAATAGTCTGACATATGTGTCATGAGTGACATAAGTAACTGGTGTGTTTATTATTTGTAAGACAAAAAAGGTAATGAGTTAATTGATTTTTAGCTTTCCTGAAGATACTTCAGTATCGAGCAAAGGCAACCAAGTGTTATTTAAATTAACTGAAATTGATGCTACACAGTTATCTTTATTTTCCTTTGCTAAAATACTCGAAGCATCCCAGTTTATTCTATGATTGTTATCAAATGCTTGTTGGCAGATTTTTGATTTATGAAATTTATTAAAAACACAGAATTTCATAAATCAAAAATCTGCCAATACGCATTTGACAACAATTACAGAATAAACTGAGATGCTTCGAGTATTTTAGCAAAGGAAACTTGTTTGAAAAAACGCAAAATCAAAGAAAGTGCGTATATATTATTAAATACAGATAATTGTGTAGCATCAATTTCAGTTAATTTAAATAACCTTGCCTTTGCTTGATACTGAAGTATCTTCAGGAAAGCTAAAAATCAATTTACTCATTACCTTTTTGTCTTACAAATAATAAACACACCAGTTACTTATGTCACTCATGACATATATGTCAGTTTGCGATTTTACAAGCATAAAATTCAATCATTTCTAATTTAAATATTAGTTAATTTTTATTTTTATTTTTTAACTTTATTTTTAACTTGACAACGGTGGCAGACTTGCCATCGAAACGTCGTTTTTAATTAGAATTTTTTGGTTTTGGGGGTTTTTCTTTTATTTTGTTTCAGGCGACCGGCCAGTTCATAGGGGTCAATAGGGCTGAAGAGGGTCGGCTTGTATACCCCGGGACCAGGACCGAAGCGGTCCCATTCTTTCCAGCCGTGTACCTAACAAAAGACCATCCAATAGCGAGAGCACAAAAAACACAATAAATATCTAACTGGGAACAATGAGTTTTACATTGCAAACAAATATGTATACTTCAACTTAATGGCTTTAAAGTGAATTTACTGTCATACAACAATAAACCGTGGCTACATAAAATACAACCCTTATGCGGAAAATTTATTCCGACCCTGACAACCGATGATAATTCATTGTGTCATATATTTGGGCATTTGTGCACGCTGTCAACTATAAATAATTTAAGCATCAATTTGCGGGTTCTAAATATTCCAGTGGCCCGAAAATTAGTTGGATATTGAGGATTATTAACATTATTGTCGTCCGGTTGGTCCAATATGAATGCGGACTCACATAAATTTGTTGATGATAATAATCGTGCGCTTATAACAATGGGCCCCAAAATTGATTTATAAATAAAAAGTTACAATTTTTAACTGCTACGAAATGGTAGCGCATACAGACTGTTACAAATTCAGTACTCGCACTCGGTGTTCAAGAAAACACGCTTAAAGTCGCCTTTAAGCGAGGCCTCCGAACGTGTCGAATTCTACCAACAAAGAAGTATTGGTATTCATATAGACATTTTACGAACATTTCCCATGTTTAGTCTATTATGACACAGAGTACCAAAAAGTGCAATTATTGACTTCTCGAGTAGAAATCTACGATGGAAAGCGAGGTGTAGAATTCTATAGAGCATAGAGTCCCGTTGCAGGGTTGGTTAAATTGGGGCAAAGTTGCGCATTTTTATGCTTAAAAATATTCCGTTTTAAAAATTTAAAAACTTGCAGCCGTTACAGAATTATCCAGCAAAAACCAAAATTTTGTGAGACATTTGTGAGACTCTTGATATATCCAAAGCTTTTGACCAGGCCTGGCATGCCGCACTTCTTAATAAACTTCCCTCCTATGGTCTTTCAACTAAACTCTGTACTTGGCTCTCTAGTTATCTATCTGATCGACGTATATCAGTTATTGTGGACGGCCATTCTTCATGCTTTCACCAAGTAAATGCTGGAGTCCCTCAGGGCTCAGTTTTGGCACCAACATTGTTTCTTCTTCACATCAACGAGCTTCTCTCGTCCACAACTAATTCCATTCATAGTTTCGCCGACGATAGTACCCTTCACTCCAGTTTTCAAGTTCCTAAACCCATCACTAAACCTGACTTGGAAAACAAACGCAGAGCGATGCAGATATCCCTTTCGCAGGATCTTAATTTAATATTGGATTGGGGCGCCAAAAATCTTGTCCATTTTAATGCATCCAAAACACAATCATGTTCCTTGTCGCGAAAAGAGTCATCAAATACTCATCCTCTACTTATGAGCGGCCAAGTCTTACAGAGCAAAGACACCTTCAATCTTGTGGGCGTCACATTTGAAAGTAACCTTAACTGGCATAAACACATTGTATCTATAGCCACTGCAGCTTTAAAAAGCTTGGATTTCTCTTTCGAGCCAAAAGTATTTTTCCCCTTCTAATTTATACACTTTAGATGTGTCCCAAATCCGACCTCCCTTGGAATATTGTTCTCATATCTGGGGCATGGCGGACCCCACAACCCTAAGCATTCTTGATTCTATTCAAAGAAGAGCTATTCGTTTCCCAACAGAGAAACTCGTGGTTCCGCGCGAATGCATTCCTATACGGTCCAACTGGACAGGCCCGGAACTTCTCACTTTGTTCGTTCTTTTATCCCTAGAGTTTCTAGATTGTGGAACCTGCTGCCCCCGGAGGTCTTTCCTCCCCCAAATCTTCAAGTATTTAAGTCCCGTGTCAACAAACTCTCTCTTACCTCGCTTAAGACACCCACGGCACGTTAGTATTTAGACTTTAGGCCTTCGTGGTTTGTCCAAAAAAAAAAAAAAGTTTTTATTTTTTTCTCGGTTTTAAAATTAACGACACATAACCATTGCAACTTTTTTGTTCTATAAAATAATGTCACTAAATTTAAGATCCGACGTTTCGTCTTTGAGCCACCATCATCAATTTGTTTTTTTCCCAATAGGCGGAATATTTGGTTTTAAAACCAACGATATATTAGAGTTTACATTTATGCGACGTTTCGAACCGAAAAACCATAATCATTCACCATTTCGCCATTACCAATAACGATTTTACCACATTTTTTTATGACAGGCTACGACAAAGTTGATGGAGGCGTTTAATTAAATTTAATGCTTTGTTTTATTATGTATAAGTAATGTAAATTGGGTACCTTAGTTACCTTTAAACGGGGTTAGTTTGGCAGGTTTTGCCATATTTGGGTTCTCTAGTTGGGAAACCGACTGCAAAATTGTTTGTTTTAAAATTGCAACAAATAAATGTATTATTCGCACAATCTTTAAAACACAAAACATACTTCAAACTTTCTATTTGGGGTAAGTATTAAATTCTAAGCACTTTTTACTTTAGAGTTTTTTTCAATATTTTGAGAATTAACCGCACTTTTTGTGATTCCACCTTCGCTTTTTCAAATTTTCCGCCATGCCGCTGTTCACATGACATATGTCAAAATGGAATTTTAGGTCCTCGGACATGCAGAGACGAACGCCAGAAGAAAAAGATGGAAACTTTCATAAACCAAATTTTAGGCAAGAAATGACAGATTTAAATGTTAAACTAAGAGTTGGGCGCCATTTTGAAGAAAAAAATAAATGGAGAGGGGGTCTTGTGTAAAGTTACCACATTTTTAAGATTTGAAATCGGAACAAGTAATATTAGATGTACTTTTATAATTTTTTCAATAAAAAAATATAAAAAAATAATAACTTAAAAATGTTTTTCTATTAGTCAAAAGCTAACCCTCTTTACATGCGGTCCCACCGCAAGTCGGGACTTTTTAAAAATCGGGACATTTTCTAAATTCGTGGGGACGCGGAACATTTGTCCAAAAAGAGGAGTGTCCCGCCAAAATCGGGACGTGTGGTCACTTTATTTTTGTGGCACATCATTTTACAGGCCCGAAAAAGTATTCTATAACCCCTGAATATAAAGTCAATACCTGTACCTACTAGAAAATGGTGGTACTTTAAAAATTATGTCAATACCTGATTTTGATAGCCATTTTAAAAACTTATTAAAATAGATATGCCTTATGTGGTATTATCCTAAAGGTCTAAAAGATACCTTTTTAATGTTGATATAATACCCAGGGTACGTCATTAAAAAATATATAAACTTTTGTTCCACCCTGTATATTATAACCAATATCACCATTAAATAGATCAGATTAAAAAGCATTAAGAAAATACCACATTTATTCTATATCTGACTTTATTAGGTTCGGAAATATGGCCATCCAAATGAAGTTTTCAGGTTATTTTCAAAGTACCACCATTTATTAGTAGGTAAAAATATTGACTTTATATTCTAAGGTTGTAAAGTACTCGTCAGGAGCTTTAAAATAATTTGCCACAAGACCTCCCTTTTCCATTTAATTTTTATTTAAAAAATGGCGCCCAGCTCCTATTTTAACATTTATATCTGTCATTTCTTGTTTAAAAGTTGGTTTATGTTTTCTTACTACAGTCCTCGATCTTTTATAAAAAAACACCAAACAGTTCTAAAATAAGGGAGGGGGTCCTGAATTGAGACAAGCACTGTAATAGCAATGATATGGAATTTAGTTATTTAAAACAAAGTGTTTTTTTACCTGTGCCACCAAGCCATACTACTTTTATCATGCTGTTTGCCTTTTTCAAATGTTTTGTGGTTGCCTTTTGCCCTAGACCTGTAGTTTCTAGATTTTATAAAAATATAAATAAAAAACAATCGCTTAATAATTTAATTTTTTTAATAAACACTTACCCAAAATAGTGCTGGGATTTTGGCAGCTACTGTATACAGAAATCTGCAGTCAATCAACAGAAAAAATTTCCCTAGGGTTAAAATAATATCATTTTTATATTCAACATATCCTTGTTTATTCAGCCGCTTTTTAAACTTTGTTTTACCCATCAAGTACTGCGAGCGCATTTTTTTTTAATTTGCATATCAAGCTCCCAGATGTAACGAGTTAAAACAAATACGATAAATGAACGAGGCAAACAATTATAGCATTTTTTTGTGTAATTTTTAAATTAAAATCTGACCCTTCTAATTTACGAACAAACTTTTTTTTCTTTAAAAGCAAAATTGGACAAAAGTTGTGAACAACTATTTTTTTACCTTTATTTTTAATACTTAAATATAAAATTAAAGCTTTAGATAATAATAAATAATAAAACAGGATTGGTTAATTAGTAAATAACTACAAATTAATTGTTGCCTGCCTGTTTTTTTAATTGAAACGTTTGCTTTATCTGCTGTATGTAATATATATATTTATATATATATATATATATATATATATATATATATATATATATATATATATATATATATATATATATATATATATAAATATATGAATTTTCTGTTTTCTTGGACTTTATTTCTGTAATATTTTTTTATTTAAAAATTCTTGGGCCTAAACGTCCTAAATAAAAACCCTTGTTAAATTTTGTTTCTTAAAAATGTATGTGAAAGATCTAAATGTTTTATATTGTTTTTTTAAAGGTGACAGCTAAATTTAGCAACTACTGTTTTATTGTTTTTTAAAAATGTGTAAAAATGTGTTAATAAAAAAAACTTTTTTAACTCCTACTAGGTATTACAATAATATACGTCATTACCCAATTTATATGATATAGGAGCTTGTCGCAAGAAAAGTGTTATCCATAAAAATTAAAGGAGTCAACATGCAACTACAAGAATTAAACATTATAACCCAAAAACATGGTATACTCGTAATAATGATATACTTTTTTTTAATACCCTCAAGAAATACATATTTAAAGCATTTTCAAATTATTGCTTTTCAAATGTATACCATTTTTTCAAGTTATTACTAACAAGCCAATTTTCTGACAAGACGCCCAATATTTTTCCTTACAACAATTTTCGTTGGTGGTAGCTTACAGGGGTACCAGAAATTAAATGTGTTGATTTTACAGATATCAAAAATTTATTACAAGCATTTTGTCTATAAATTTTAAAGATAATTACCTAAGAAACCGAAAATCTATTTGTCCTACAAAAGGTAAAGTTTCATACCTCTACCACCAACATTTAGGTTAACGATGTCGTGAAAAATAACTACTAACCAGCTGATTTTTTTCTGTTAATTAAATAATATTTATATAATTTAACATCCACATTGTCCTACAAATTGCGAGGTACGTCATCCTGGTTTTTTGATATTTATTAAATCAACATATTTAATTTCTGCTACCCCTGTATGCTACGACCAATAAAAATTGTTGTAAGAAAAAGTTGGTAGTCTCGTTAAAATAAAGCTACTCACGAAAAATTAGCGTGATACTAATGACATTAAAAAAGCCAAGGGATCCCTAACAATACCTAATTTATTTCATATAAAAATAAAAATTTACTTATACGTCTTCTTTAATTATGCCTATATTGTATTGTTGTTAATTTCAATAAAAAACACTCGATATCATTTCCTTTTATATCCTCCATCAGCTCCAATTTTTAGTACAAACGACAGTACTTAAAACATATTCAAAACTTGTATTTAAAGTAGGACCGTTGAAAATTATTAACATATACAATATTATGCGGTGTTGAAAAAAACTTTTTATTTTTTTGTTAAATAAGGGGTCAAAATCCCAAATAAAGGTAATTTTTTTAATATTTGCCATTCTTAAACAACATCCAACCAAGTAAAAAACAATTACAGCTTTCTAAATATATTTTAAGTGTTTTAAGTTTTACATTTTTATTTTGTTTGTTTCTAATAATAGTCTGTCGTCCAAACGAAAAATACCGTATGTAATATGGATTATTATACAGGGTGTCTGGAAATTCCGTTTGTATATTTTAAGGGTTGATTCTACAAATAAATATATGAAAAAAGTTCATATGAACATATGTTCTAAACGTCTTAGTTTTTGAACTACAGAGTGTTAAAAATTATAAAAAAATTGTGTTTTTTATAATAACTTTTATATCAATTTAGATATTTCACAACAAATTTGTGGGACGCCTTGTATGCACCAAAATACATTTTTTGGTATACAAGAAAAAAATTACCAGTGTCGTTCAAAATATTTACATTAATATTTTTTAAGAAGAAAATGGTACGCCACTGCATTTTTCTTACATAAAAATATTTTTTAAATGCTCATTTAGTTTGACACAAATTTGATCTCTTGACTTTTTTATTTATTGTACGGTTTTTACCGAAATAAATAAAAATCATTTCTCGGCATGGTCAAATCCCTACCTAATTAAAGAATAAATATTGAAGGTAATTTTTTACTGTACAATTTGATATTATCCATACGAAATGACCGTGCCGAGAAATGGTTTTTATTTATTTACGCGTAAACCGTGCATCAATTAAAAAAGTCAAGAGATCAAATTTGTGTCAAACTAAATGAGCATTTTTTTATTTTACAAAAATGCAGTGGCGTACCAATTTTTCTTAAAAATATTTACGCCAAGCCCCTCATGAACGACTCTGGTAAAAATTAATGTTTTTCTTGTATGCCAAAAATGTCGTTTTGTGCATAGGAGGCGTCTCCCAAATTTGTTTAAAATATCTAAATTGGTATTTTTTTTATTATCCTGTAATTCAAAAACGAAGACGTTTAGGACATATGTTCATATAAACTTTTTTTTCATATATTTTTGTGTAGAATCACCCTTAAAATATACGAACGGAATTTCCGGACACCCTGTATGCACATAAAGTGCTTTTCGTTTGACGGCAGTATTATAATGTTTTAATGTGCCAGTGTCAATTGTTAAATTTATTTAACTTTAACTTTATGCAGTTAATGACATGTATATGTACAGTTTTTTATATTATTATTACCACTAGTAGTAGTCCTACTACCACAATTTCTGGCATAATTAGAGCCACTTTTAATTTTTTTATAGTTTATTTGTGGTAATTTAATATTTTTATTCTGGAAAAATGCCAAATATTCTTTTGTTCAATCTATTGATGTTAAAACAGATTTTTTTTCAAATAAAGGGTAAAACTTCCAAAAAACAGTTATTTTTCGTAATATTTGTCAATCATGCCGAGTTTTTAAACACCAAACAGCCAAAAACAATTACAGCATTGTTGGAGGCTGCTAGAGCTTTAAATAAAAAGAAAAAAAAACTATAAACTGACTCTCATATCCGCAAAAACCCTGTTGCTAAAATGAGAATTATACTATCAGTAAAATGATGCATATCACAATAAGTCACTTTATTACTGGTTAATCCCTTTCAAAGGCCAATAATGTCACACAACAGTCATAAATCAACTCTGTTTTAACAAGCAAAAAACATTTATATGCCAAAAATTGATTACTAATATTTTTGACCGGTATTTTTAAGTGCAGGTTTTTAAATAGAACTTTATTTAGAACACATGAAAATAAGACTGCTTTCAGACGGGCGACTTTTGCAGTCGAAGTTGACTACAAAAATATCGGCGTCGCCAATTTCGACTACAACTGCAGCTGTAACTCATGTTTACTTATCGGACACCACGCCGATTTTAATGATTTTGGCATACGGGGTTTTTTGAGGCACTGATTATCAATCTAAAGAATTTTTAGTCGCAACGTTTTGTACTTGAAATATCCATAATCAAACTTAAAAACAAATTTACCTTATTTTCATTATATTTCCCCTTTTTTGCAAATAATTCTTGATTTAAAGATGAATTGACACCGAATATTTTATTTCCACCGATTTTTCCATTTATTTTACCCCTATTTTTCATAAAATTGTAAAGCTCTACTTTCATGGCTACTGTGATTGAAATGACTGAAAGTAAAACAATGCAATTTTAGGGGAATAAGGTAAATAAAATAATAAGTGCCAATTTGGCAGAAAGCTCAAAAATTGAGTAAAAAAAGGATAAATATGGCGAATTTAGGTTTGTTTTCTATTTAAGATTGATGATAAATATCTCGAGAACAAAACGTTGCCGACCAAAATTTTTTTAGTTTCGTGCCCCAAAAAACCGTTTGCCAAAAATCATCAAAATCGGAGTGATGTCCGATAAGTAAACAATTATCAAAAATGATGTGACAAGTCTCTGTATTTTTTTCTTAAAGCCCTACCTTACAAAGATATGTGTCCCTAAAAGACGCCGTCGTGAATACCTTTACCAAATTCTATGTATTGGTTTTTTTAAACTTTATCCCGTTAATAAATCTTAAAAATTTAAACTTAAAGATAAGTAGGGTAGGTAAAGTAGGTAAGCCTTCTTTACAACAGCAACTTACTTAATTGATATATCCAAAGCTTTTGACCAGGTCTGGCATGCCGCACTTCTTAATAAACTTCCCTCCCATGGTCTTTCAACTAAACTCTGTACTTGGCTCTCTAGTTATCTATCTGATCGACGTATATCAGTTGTTGTGGACGGCCATTCTTCAAGCTTTCACCAAGTAAATGCTGGAGTCCCTCAGGGCTCAGTTCTGGCACCAACATTGTTTCTTCTTCACATCAACGACCTTCTTTCGTCCACAAACTAATTCCATTCATAGTTTCGCCGACGATAGAACCCTTCACTCCAGTTTTCAGGTTCCTAAACCCATCACTAAACCTGACTTGGAAAATAAACGCAGAGCGATGCAGATATCTCTTTCGCAGGATCTTAATTTAATATTGGATTGGGGCGCCAAAAATCTCGTCCATTTTATTGCATCCAAAACACAGTCATGTTCCTTGTCGCGAAAAGAGTCATCAAATACTCATCCTCTACTTATGAGCGGCCAAGTTTTACAGAGCAAAGACACCTTCAATCTCGTAGGCGTCACATTTGAAAGTAACCTTAACTGGCATAAACACATTGTATCTATAGCCACCGCAGCTTCAAAGAAGCTTGGATTTCTCATTCGAGCCAAAAGTATTTTTCCGCTTCTAATTTATACACTTTATATGTGTCCCAAATCCGACCTCCCTTGGAATATTGTTCTCATATCTGGGGCATGGCGTCCCCCACAACCCTAAGCATTCTTGATTCTATTCAAAGAAGAGCTATTCGTCTAATTAATGATCCTTCACTTACAGAAAAGCTTCCGTCTCTTGCCCATCGTCGGGCTGTAGGAGATTTATCGCTTTTTTATAGGTACTTCCATTGCTTTTGCTCTGAAGAATTGTCCAGTATAGTTCCTCCACTCACGGTTCCCAACAGAGAAACTCGTGGTTCCGCGCGTATGCATCCCTATACGGTCCAACTGGACAGGCCCGAACTTCTTACTTTGTTCGTTCTTTTATCCCTAGAGTTTCTAGAATGTGGTACCTGCTGCCCGCGGAGGTCTTTCCTTCCCCCAAATCTTCAAGTATTTAAGTCCCGTGTCAACAAACTCCCTTTACCTCGCTTAAGACACCCACGGTACGTTAGTATTTAGGCTTTTAGCCTTCGTGGTTTGTCCAAATATAAAAAAAAACAAAAAAAACTAATAAGTTGGAGTCAAATTTAAATTTAAATTTGAATACGGCGGTTGCGAAAGTACAATCACCCATTTTATACTCTGTTAGACTAGTTTTTTAATTATATTTTCAAAAATGTGTTTTCTCTTATAACCATAGTTTATTTAATAAGAAATAATAAAATTAAAAATGATTTTAAAAATGCAATAAAACCACTTATACGCTGTTATAAATTTTTGAGAATGCAAATGTTTTACTTTAAGAATATGTACAAGTTAAACGTTTGGTTTCTGATTCCACCCTACACCTATCTGTGTTTGTTCAGCTGCTTTTAAAACTTTGTTTCATCCATCAACCTTCGTAGTCCACTCTTTCGAATTTGCATATTAAGCTCGCAGCTGGAACATGTAAAAACAAATAATATTAATGAAGCAAGCAAAAGGGTAGCTAGTATGTTTTTTTAATTAAAATCTGACCCTTTTTGGATAACGTAAAATTGTGTTCTTAAAAAACAAACAAGATTTTAGCAAAAAACAATCAGCGCGATTTAACCTTATTTGCAAAGAACTGCTTCAAAATGTAAAAGCTTAAGCTTCGAAAAAAAACACGAAACAATATGGGGTTGTTTTTAAAAAGGGTTTTTGGTTATATTAGGCGACTATTCAGGGCCGTATTAATTATTTGGGGCACCCTAGACTGGACTTGTTAAGGCGCCTAAAAATAAAGTAAACAAAAATTTTCAAGAGCAAAAAAAGGACCTTGCTTGTGTGGCGCCTATTTTATTTTTAGGGCGCCCCCATTCAGAAATACAATTAAAAACAAAACAAAAAAAAGCCCAAAGGTCCTTTTCTCTCTGGCGCACTATGGGATAGAAATCCATTATTTTGGCCAAAGAGCAGCTTTAAAGTTTTAATGGTTAATGCAGTGTATTTAAAAGATACCCCAAACAACATGTAAAGAAAATTATAAAGGGATTTGACGACTTCTATTAGGTTAATAAGAAACAAAGGTATTTTAAGAATCAATGAAAATCATAAAACTAAAAATAATTAAGTAATAAATAAAATGTGTTTTGGCTTTGTCGAAAAATTTTCAATAATTTATATTATTTTTACCCATGTAAACATAAATATACAACATTTAATCTACCAAGTTTATTATTTGCCTAGTATACTTAAAAAAGTAAAAGAAATTAAAATAATAAAAGCTATTGTTGTGTTTCCGATGCAAAGTCTCGAAAAGTCTAGCTACTTTTGTCTAACATTTTTTTACCATTTTCTTTATCAGTTTTTGTACTAACAATTGCCTTGCTGCTTTTTGCTACTTCTGAGTGTAAGGACAGATACAAGTTTTTTATAATTTACAAGGTTTTTCAATTTAAAATTAACATTTTTGTCCTACACTGTATATCTTAAAAGATAAAAGCATTCTGATGAAAGATACGGATTCTACAGAATGTACATGACAAAACAGTGTTTTTATTTATTTTATACGTTAAAAAATAAAAAAGGTGGGAAGATGTAGACCTTAGACCTTAGAATAGGGCCAGGATAACCCATGCACTGAAGCCACTCGGCTTTTTACGTCTGGGTGATGGCAGCCAGACGGGACCTACAGCTTAACGTGGGTTCCGAACCACATAGAAAATATGATCAAGTGGAAAATGGATGTCCACTAGATGTTATTTTCCTCTTCTATTAATAAACCAATCCAAAAAGTTTACATGCCGGCATTCGTGGTAAACTGTCTCTTTTTTACGCATGGCCTTTTTGTATTTAATTATCTGACTGATTCTCTATACTAACGTCCGAGACACATTTTATTTTAAAGTGAAAAGGTAAATGATATTTTTTTTGTAGCTTTGGTAAGTTGTTTTTTTGGTTGAAAATACCGCATAAATGTAAAATGTATTTTTTTCTGTTTGGGATAGGGAACTAAATTTATGCCTCGTATAAATAAAACGTAAATTAAACAGCACGTGTTGTTATATTCTTTTGAAAAGGGTCAGTTTAAATTAACATATATATTATGTAATTAAAGCACTTTGTGGTATGGATTGCAAAGCGGTTTAAAAGCAATATAGCGTACGGTTTAATTTAAAATCTAGCGGCTAAGGTTATTCTAAAGGTCTTGCCACACATAAACGCAACGAGCCCGCAGCCGTGCAAATAGGTTTTCTATTTAATAAAACTGCAGTAAAGTTAATTTAGGTAATAGTTCAATATAGCGGTTTTCGCTATTGTAAGAGATTTTCGAAAACTTTTTTTTTTTTAATTGACCGGAAAATTGAATTTTCCACTCAATTTTTTAAGCGGAAAATGCTATTTTACAGGACTAATTTACTTTCCGGTCCCTAGTTTACTTTCCGGTCTCTCATTTACTTTCCGGTCCCTGATATCAAAAATCCTGTTAGCCATGACAAAAATTGTCAGAGTTCAATTGTTACTATTTGACAGTTCAAGATATTGTAAAGTAAAGAAAGCATCATTTTGCCAAAATGGAGTCAGACATGGAAAATCCAGATGAAATAATTGAAGCAGCGTCCTTATTGTCGTTTAAATATAACACTAAAAATTTACACAGTTTCTTTTCCGGTCAATTAAAAAAATTATGTACGATACTCGACCGGAAATAATTTTACGGGTCTCCTCAAAACTACAGGACTCGCCTACGGCTCGCCCTGTAAATGTTTTTCGTCGACCCGTAAAATACCATTTTCCGGTCTAGTAACGTAAATAGCTATTTCAGGGCGTTTCTATAAGTCGATTATGACACAAATCTGTGTGCGCGTTTTTCAAAATCCATTTCTATAATTTATTATTCATAAAAACATTTACGGCACGGTGGAGTGAACAGGGGTGCTGGGTGGGGACAAAACATTATAAATCCAACGTCAAACACAAGAAAACATTAATATACTGTACTCAGGGCACATGAAAAATGTAAATTAATTTTGAAAAGTATTAAATTTTTCGAAAAACTATCCCACACATATGAGATATCTCGTCCGCCATTAATTAAAGAAGGAAAATTTATTTTGATCAGCTGATAACATGAAGTTCGTCATTATGAAAATGACGGTCTTGATAGAAGCAGCGTTGCCAAACTTCTTATGAAGAATTAACACCAAGTCTATTTCGGGGATTATCCACCATTTCCATGAGAAACAATGGTATTTTTGTAGAAATGCCTCCTTCTTTATGTTCAGGTATTTTCCTTTTTTCTCTACAAATTATAAAAGAAAGAAGGAATAACTTAATTTTTCGTATGAATTTTGTCCTGTATCTTCCTTTTAAGCTATTGACACTTTCTCACTTTATTTGGCAACATCGCAAGACATTTACAGTTCTATTGCAAACTCTTTTTTTTATGCAGTGACAGCCATGGCGGGATTGTTGTACTATTATTTATTTTTAATTATTTTAAACAATTTTTTGGACATTTTTGTAAACAGGAAGTGCGGTGTGTACTGTGAAATACTGTTTTTGGGCGTTTAATGTGGGATTTCTATTGTTTTGTCCCCACCCAGCAACCCTGTTCACTCCACCGTCCCGTAATATGTTTTTATTAATAATAAATTATAGAAATGGATTTTGGAAAACGTGCACACAGATTTGTATCATAATCGACCTATAGAAACGCACTGAAAAAGAATTTTTCAAAAATCTCTTATAATAGCGAAAACCGCTATATCGAAACACGCTTTAACTACACCTGATCGTTAAATAAACCTTCACAAATAAAGCCGGCTGTCCATGAGAGCGGTTTTCCGCTCGCGGATGGTAATTCAGCGTTGTGATTGGTTAGTGCAAATTTAAAATGCTTTTCCCACTAATCGCAACGCTGAATTATCATCCGCGAGCGGAAAACCGCTCTCATGGACAGTAGGCTTAAGGTAAGACAGTTTTAAGGTTTGGCCACACATAACCACACCAAAGAATACACATCCATAGAAGCTCACAAGTAAGATTTTAGCGTACTCTTAAATTTTAGTACCTACCCTGACCACCAGATAGCGAAAGTAGTCCAATCGACCAATAGAAACTTGACATGGACATTGACCAACTTTCCGATTGGTCCGGTGCCAACTTTCGCTATCTGGTGGTCAGGTATTAAAATTTCAGGGTACGCAGAAATCTCACTTGTGAGCAAGGTTAGTTTATATTTATAAGGTTGCGACATATCCTCAACTTTTAGGCGGTTCAAGGTCGGGGACGTAAGGAAGGGCACGTAGAAAAGTTGGCAAGACTGGGTAAAATCAAAGCTGATAATCAATCCAGTGGCGTCTAGAATTTGCGCATTTCATTTTGCATTGTTTTGGAAGTGATATTTGTTGAAAGATGTAATTCCAAATGTTTTTTATTTAAAGTAAAATAATTTACAACCTATTATTAATTAAAAACTGTTGTGTAAACGGTTGTTCTAATAATACAATAAACTGTATATCTCCGGCACTGAACAACATGGCTGAAAAATGGGAGATGTGACGTCATAACACGTCAAAGCAATATGGCCGAATGTCGTGACCGACTTTGACTTGTGTGCTTCTATGGATTAGTATCTCTTTGACCACACCGAGACCTGCACCCTAGCATGTCGTCTCTCGGTTAAGTCGGAATTATACAGGGTGCGACGATTTTTTAAATTTAATATCTGCATTTTTAACACACGTGACAAAACCAACATTTTGCTTTGACCGTTTAATTTCTTTATTATTTTTGTACAAAAGAGAAATACTTTAGTTCAATAAATAGCTTAGACCGTTTTCATAAAATCCCATTTTAAGTCCAGACATACCAGCATTTTGTAAGTAATAAAAAAAAATCTTTTTTTTTTCATGAAATTTTTAAAAAGGGGAAAATTTCTGTTTTTAACTGTATTTTTATGTTTAAGGGTCTTACAACCACTGTTTTTAATAGTTTTACCACATTTTATTAATTTTCTTAAAAATAATGGAATTTTTAATTACCTACATACAAAATGCTGGTATTTCTTGACTTAAAGTGCAATTTTATAATGATTAAAATGATAAAAAAATTAAACGGTTAAAGCCAAATGTCGATTTTGCCACATGTGTTAGAAGTTCATACATTAAATAAAAAGAAATCGTCGCATAATTCCAACTTACTGTCGATGTCGTTTACCTATAAAAGGAAGCATTACTATAAAGTTATTTTGACCTCACCTTTCCGAATACCCTATATATTTTTACCAATACATATTTTAAAAATTTAAATTAAAAAGGCACAAAAACATTCTTAAAATTAACGCAAGGTTTTTTTTGTGTTCTATAAGCGTTTACAAGATTTAAAAGCAAGGTAAACAGTCCAAATCAATTTCTCCAAACACGCTGTTCTCAGTGGGTAATCAATTTTCTTTACGTTTATACCAATTACAGTAACATTTTCAGATTTTCTCTCGCTGGCTTTGGAATTATATACAAAGATGTATCCTAAGCCAGACTACTTTTTTGAAAAAGTTTAGTATTTGTGAAGTGAAAAAAAAATTATTTTTTATAGTAAGCTATACCCGTATTGAAGTAGTTGTAAAAAAATTATTCGGCATTTTGTGTGGTGGCCATCTTGGATTAAATTTTTTTTTATAGTAAGCTTTATTTTACCAATTAAGCCCTTTTATTTTATACCCTGATTGAGGTTGTTGTCAAGTATTATGTAATCCGCCATTTTGTATCGGCAGCCATCTTGGACTTACAAAGAATGTAATATATTGTATATATAATTCAAATAACTAAATTATACACAAACAAATGGGGAAAAAACTAAAACCGTTTAAAATTACCAAGCAAAATGTTTAAAGTTTTCATTTGGGGATTGAAAAATAAAAATAATTTTTTCATTACTAATTTTTAATATCAATTGTAGCATTTTTAAGTAAAATTATATTGTTTACATTGTAAAACTTATTTAAGATAGCATTGCAATACACAAAAATATAAAGAATGTTTCTTTTTTTTTATTTTTAAATTTTTTAAATTATTTCAAAAATATGCAATTAGGTAGATGTTATTTTTTTTTTGAAAACTAAGCAAAATATAAAAAAAATTAAAAGTTAAAAATATTTATTTTTATAAAATTAGCATATACATTAGCCCCCAAATTTTATTACCTCAATTAGGAAACACCCTGTAAAAATGGACACAAAATAAAAATATGAAAATTTAAAAACTAAGTTAAAAAAACATTAAGTTAAACTTTTCTAACATTTACCTAAAAGCTAGCTGCAACCAACTTTTAAGGAACTACAAGGGCCAATAATAACTTGGGCGTTGCATAATAAAGTTTTATTATCATTAGGGACAGTAAAGCGAATATGGAGTAGCTAGATACCTCTCATATTTAAACTTTGTTTAATTTAAATATTTTAAGATTTTTACGGGTATCTAGAATTTTATTACAAAAAATAATAAATTTAAAAGTTAAAGCTAAAACAATAAAGTAAACAAAAAAAATTATATATTTGTTAGCACATTTAGTATAGTATGATACGCCACTCTTACAGTGTGTCTTGAAATGGCTCATTTCTAATAGCGTTGTGGGTCCAACGCTTTCAGGAAGGGGGCATATGTGAACACCTAGTATAAAAAAGTATACATTTAGGGAATTTTAAAAATATACATTTTTGGGAATTTTAAAATAAGTATACATTTTAACTGGGTTACTTAACATTGGGAATTTTGCTAAATAAAGATATACGTAAGGTATCAAGGTTTTTAAAGTATAAATTAAACAATTTTCTGAGTTAATCTTATAATAATAAAATAAAAACATTAAACAAACTGAGTCGCGTAGAAATGCAAAACAAACACTGGAAAATTTAATATTTAAAGAGATGAAAAAGATTAGAAAAACATTAGACAAGAAGTAGGTAGTAAAAGTGAAGCCAAGTATAAAGTTAAAGTTGTAGTTAAGCCCTCTTACGGGCTACTCCTAGTAGGGGTATGCCCGTACTAAATTAAGTTAGTTCAATAAGTTAAGTTGGTCCTAAAAAATACGAAGTTAGTTTTGATGGTCCACCGGTCTCATTCTCCCAAGAAGATAGTTCCATATGGTACATTTGTCCAAGTGACGTCAGTAGCCCTTATGTAATTCCAAAATTATACGTCACAATATCATTAGGGACAGTAAAGCGAATATTGAGTAGCTAGATACCTCTCATATTTAAACTTTGTTTAATTTAAATATTTTACTGACAAGATTTTTTACGGGTATCTAGAATTTTATTACAAAAAAATAATAAATTTAAAAGTTAAAGCTAAAACGATAAAGTAAACAAAAAAAATTAGATATTTGTTAGCACACTTAGTATAGTATGATACGCCACTCTTACAGTGTGTCTCGAAATAGGTTCTAAACAAAAACTTATTATTTTCTTTTTTTAGATTTTAAAACGTCATGCTAGCTGCAACCAACTTTTGAGGAACTACAAGGGCCAATAATAACTTGGGCGTTGCATAATAAATTTTAATATCATTAGGGACAGTAAAGCGAATATGGAGTAGCTAGATACCTCTCATATTTAAACTTTGTTTAATTTAAATATTTTTCTGACAAGATTTTTACGGGTATCTAGAATTTTATTACAAAAAAATAATAAATTTAAAAGTTAAAGCTAAAGCAATAAAGTAAAAAAAAATATATATATTTGTTAGCACACTTAGTATAGTATGATACGCCACTCTTACAGTAGCCTAGTTTACACCGCGAGGACCAATTAGATCCGTGGACTAAACCCAGGACTTATTTTTGTTAGTTCACTAGTGTTTATACCTACTTAGTTTATGGATCAATTTAATTCACGTTTAATCCTAGTACCAAAATGACAGCTGAGCATATGACCAGAACCTAACCTCGTTTTTTATCTTTTAAAACTGTATCGCTTTTAAATTCCATTTGAAAAACAGTTTTGGTTAAATATCAACAAAATTTTAAAAAATATAAACAAACAACAAAATTATTAGGGGAAGACCGAAATTCAACGTCTTTTTCGTCGAAATGCGCACTGTCAAAGATCAAGGCTGTCATTTTTGGTCCACTAAAAAGTCCGACGTGTTTACACCAAAGAAAATCATATTTGGTCACCCCCATTTGAGACGGACTGAATTGGAGTAGCAAATTTTAATACTCCAGTGTTTACATCGTGAATAAAGCACGCGTGACGTCATTTAGACCTCGAACTAAAAATTTGGTCCTCCCGGTGTAAACTAGGCTAGTGTGTCTCAAAATAGGTTCTAAACAAAAACTAATTATTTTCTTTTTTTTAGATTTTAAAACGTCATTCTTTAAAAGTCGATCACATAGTCCAAAGTCTAGGACTGTTAAAAAAATGTATACCGGGTGTTGCTCCGTCGAGGGGGACATATGGAATCCCATGTAAATTTTGAAGTTGTCCAAAATTGGCTCCCCTTATTATTTTAGAAGAAAATATTATAAGAATTTTTTAAAGAGCACGAAAAGTTGTACCCAGTGTACAAATTCCAGCTCTTCTCAGTTCGCCAGCTAAAAGATAAATGCTAAAATAGGTTACAAATCTCCTATCTTCTTATTAGAAGTTTATAATAAAATACCAGAAAAATTATTTAACCTCTTACTCTCAAGTTGTCAGATCAATGTCACATCATTTTTAAATAATAAACTATTTAAATCAAGAGAACATCACTATTATAAAATGGTTTTATCAAGAAAATAGTTATCGAAGAGTAGCGGACATATTTACAGCCTATTTTCCTAATAGGCCAATACCAAGTAAATCAACAATAGAACGGACGATAAAAAAAAGAAACTACAGGCACAGGAATCAATAATTGCAAATGTAAAGAAAATCGACGTGAAAATCAGAGACAAATTGTACAAAACGAAAGGGATTTAGAAGTGATACTTTGTGTAGAGAAGGCCGAAGGAAACATTAGTACGAGAAAACTGGAGGACATTACTGAACAAGACCACACCACCAACCTTGCTCGTGAAAATCAAGAGATTTGGTATTAAATGAATGGCTGCCCAGCACACAGTACCAGAGCTGTGCGCGAATGCTTGAACAACGCATTTAATAACGACATACGAACCACGCAATATCTTGGCCAGCCAGGTCTCCTGATCTTTCGCCAAACGATTTTTTCTATGGGGACATTTAGAAACTAAGCTTTATACCAATAAAAAATATGAAAATTTAGACCAGCTAAAGAATGCTATTTCCGCTGAATGTGCCAGAATGTCGATGTACCAACTAGCCAACGTAGGAAATAAGTTTTATAATCATTTGGGTTATTGTCTGGTAGTTAAGGGAGGAATATTTGAGCATTTGATTAAATCCTGATATTTTCATCATAAACTGATTTCTAAATGTAGAAAAATTTGTTTTATTGTCTTGCGTAACTGTGAGTGCATGAGTTGGAATTAGCTGTAAACTAAAATGAAATGCGATGATTCTTTTTGAAATTCCCGTATAAAATTGTTAAATTTTGGCAATGACATTATAAATAAATTGTCACTGATAAATCGATAAGGTGTTTTTATTATTAATTTCTAGAGTACAGGGTGCATAATGAGATATTACGTTGCAGAAGTATTTAAGCAGTTTACTCTTTACTGGTTGGTTGAAAAATGCTCAAATTTTCATTTTAAGTGGAACTTATTGTGCTCTTCAATAAATCCTTATAGCATTTTTTTCTAAAATAATTAGGTGAGTCAATATTTGACTACTTCAAAATTTACATGGGATTCCCTATGTCCCGCTTGGCGGTGCAACACCAGGTATGCTACGGGCAACGTAATTAACTGTGCATTAGTAATAATACCGGCCATTATTAATAATACCCAACGGCCCGGTCTATCTACTATGTAATAAGTCAGTATTTAAGATAGCTTAAATGTATCAGTTGGACCTGGCAGTATGAATAATTCCCTACTTGCAGGGCCCAATGTCACCAAAATCGTCAATACGGCAACATGGGCCAGAGGTGTTTTGGTTAGGATTGGTTAGTATAAAAACACAACAGGTCACCTATTTTATTACTTTGCCCAAGATAGGTTGGGCATTATTTATAATGGCCGGGAAAAGTGATTAATCATGCTGTTTTAATTGATGGTAGCTATTTGGGTACACGCTAAAAAATAAATTAAAACTTCCAAAAAACAAAAAAATTAAAGCATGTTTAATTAAAAATCGACGTTTCGGTGGCAAGTTGGCCACCGTTGTCAAGATAAAATTGAATAAAAATAAAAAAATTAAAAACTTACTATTATGGGTTAAAAAATTTATTTTTTTTTAGCTTTTTTAGGAGATTTTTAAAAAACTTTAACTTTATATCAATTTGACAAATTATAGTTTGATTACGCTGTAAAATCTAATTTTAACATTATTTCCTACAGGTTTTGTCTTTACAGTGTGTGTGTTACTTTTTATACATATTTATGGTAATCTTTTGCTTTGTACATTACTTATTAAAGTATTTTTTTTGTATTCTTTAGTTTTGTACTATGCAAAAAGTATTTTCAAAAAACATTTTTTTTATCTTTGGACAATCCACGAAGGCTGAAAGCCTAAATACTAACGTACCGTGGGTGTCTTAAGCAGGGTAAGAGGAAGTTTGTTAACACGGGACTTAAAAACTTAAAGATTTGGGGGGTAGGAAAGACCTCCGCTGGCAGTAGGTTCCACAGTCTAGAAACTCTAGGGATAAAAGAATGAACGAAATGGGAAGTTCGGGGCCTGTCCAATTGGACCGTATAGGGATGCATACGTGCGGCACCAGGAGTTTCTCTGTTGGGAGTTGCAAGAGAAGGGATTATACTGGATAATTCGTCAAAGCAGAAGCCGTAAAAGTATCTATAGAAGAGCGATAGATCTCCCACAGCTCGACGATGGGCAAGAGAAGGAAGTCTTTGAGTAAGTAAAGGATCATTAATAAGACGACATTTTTAAATATTTTATTTTAATTTCATTTATCCTCTTACACCTATTCTGACACGCTGTATACCAATCAGCTGCTTTAATATTAAACGAACATATAAAATATTACCTTCTTTATTATTTACAGTCACATAATTCTTTTGCCGCCATAGTGTGAACCAATAATTTACGATTAAACGAAAAATTTATAATTAGCGTTAAGTTTAAATGGCAGGTAAATGGAAAATGGAAATTAGATTTCTGAACATATAAACTTGTCAATTTTCAGAGACCAATTAAACTTTTGAAATTAGTTTGTGGAGTTTTATTTAAATAAAACAAAATTCTACCTACCACATAAAGCAATTTATTGTCCCCTTACATTATATTACTCTATATAACGCAACGATTTGTGTAATTTTAGGCAGCTCATTTACATATAAATTGGTAAACTGGCGGCCAAACTTGGATATTTACTTTACCTTCATAGACATTGTGAATGCTGAAATTGAGCCCCATGTCAATAGCTAAAGGCTCTGTTACTTTTTTTTTTTAAAGTATGAAAATTTATTTATAACCTAAAATCTGTTTTCCTACGACCACATGTGAAAATAGTAAATAGCACACTGTTTTCATGCATAGAAAATGCCTTATATCACACTAGTGTTGCAAAGTACTTTACAACACTAGTGATGCAAAGTATAATATAAAGCTCTCATCGCTGTCATTGTGATTTAAAATAAATTTGGAGTTATCAGGCTGTTAATGGGATTTACATTGAAAAAGCCATGCAATATTTTTTTAATGAGGACCTTCTTTAATTCTTAAATAATAAAAAGCGACTAGGTAGGTGATTTTTGATATAAAAATATTGTTAAACAGTATAATATATCGCAGTAAGGAAAAGTATATATCACCCTAGTGATGCAAAGTTTTCAATTGCTTTCTTATTTTTTCCGTGAAGACAATAGTATATTACATTACAAGTGTGGAAAATGACTAATTTCACACGAGTGGGAATATACTAGCATGAGGCGTTAGCCGAGTGCGACAAACCCACGAGTGTAAGAAAGTCATTTTCACACGAGTATTGTACACTATTTTTCCTACGACCACAAATTATTCACCAAAAAAATAAATTAAAGTTTGTCTGTTCAGAAAAAATAAAAAACAATTGAGAACTTTGCAACACTAGGGTGATATTTACTTTGCAACACTAGTGTGATATATACTTTTCCTCACTGCTATATAATACTGTTTTGACAATATTTTTACATCGAAAATCACCTACCTAGAAGCATTATATAACTTTTATCATTTTGGAATTTAAAAAGGCCCTCACTTAATAAAAATTGTATGGTTTTGTTAGGTAATAACGCTAATAGTTTAATACGGTTTTCTGCTATTATAAGGGTTTTTAAAAATTATCGATTCTTACATATTTTAGACACTCTTCTAAATAAAACGTAAGTGGTGCATATCCAAAATATTCCGTTTTTAAAAAATATCAGTAAATAAACTTACGGGACCGGGGAGTGAAAAGGGGTGCTGGGTGGGGTAAAATTGGTAAAACGAGTTAATGAAACTGAACATCACATGTAAAATTAAGTAAAAATAACAGTTTTTCCTCATATTTTTAAGAAAAAATATAAAAAATATGAAAATTGTAAATGCGTCAGTTACCATGCAAAATATGGAAAGCATTTGGCAACGTCGGAAGGGTCTGATTCTATTTATGAATGGATAAAAGAAAGTTGATTCATAAAGTGTGTATTAGCCTTAGGTTTAATTAGGGATTAAAAAAAAAAAAAAGATTTAACTAGTTGTTTGAGTACACGAAGAAAGAGAGGAAGGAATTTGATCTATAGGCTTTTTTTCTCTGGCGCTTTAGGTCGAACGGTCAAGCGGCAAGGCTGTCTCTATAAAGTACGTGCTCAAAGGTAGAAGGGAGGTTTTAAATTTGATCTACTTACCTGACAACACTGTGCCAGTCAGTGAAAGTTGTTTTTGTGGTTATGTCTATTTTTGTTTATGTTTTTATTTTTTCGGAAATTTTAATAAATATAAAATAAGATGATTTCCGCTAATTTGGGTTCTACCATTTAAGGTAAATAAAAAGTTTTTTTACTGTCCCTACAATAAATATGTCACTTGCAAAACCAATAGCAGTTTTTAGAATGACATCATAATATGTATCACACCAGTGTTGTAAAGTACTTTGCAACACTAGTGCTGTAAAGTACTTTGCAACACTAGTGTGATATAACGCATTTTCTATGCATGAAATCAGTGTGCTATTTGCTATTTTCACAAGTGGTCGTAGGAAAACAACTTTTATTGTTTTTTGGTGAATAACTTGTAGTCGTAGGAAAAATAGTGTACATTACTTGTGTAAAAATCACTTTCTTACACGCGTGGGTTTGTCGCACTCGGCTGACGCCTCGTGCAACAATATTCCCACTCGTATGAAATAAGTCATTTTCCACCCTTGTAATGTAATATACTATTTCGTTTTACAATTTATCCCAAACGTTGTTAAACAGAAATGCTTAAAGACAAAATAATTACTTGAACTATTTATTCATTAAATAATATCCCAGAAAAACTTAAATTTGTTATGATACCTAAAAAGCGAAATAAAAGTTTCTTTGTTATAAAAGTACTTAATTTTAATTTGCTTAAATTTTACAGTTTAATTGCCCAAAATCAAGTGTATCCCAACGAATGTGTATTTTTAAACTTACTTTATAAAATAGAAATTAATAGTAGTAATTTTTGTTTGTTTGGAATCTTTAATTAAAAGTACGTATATTTTACAACCTAATGCATATTTATTGTTTACCTACAACAGCAGGAGGATCACGACTAGTGGTGTGCATATTCGAAAGATTTTGATATTCGAATATTCGTATTCGAAAGATCCTTCGAAACATTTTATATTTCATTGAGAAGATCTTTCGAAACATCTTTCAAAACATTTCATATTTCAGTGCAAAAGATCTTTCGAAACATTTTATCTTTCATTGCCAATAAGCTTTTATTCTGTCGAAATACTGATTGAAAGATTGTTGCTATTTGCGGCAACGAATTATTTCACGTCTTATTCCGAGTGTTTTCGAGTTTTGGCGCTATTTAACCATAAATATAACAGCGGATATTCTTTTGTTTGTTTGATTACAAATGGTTTGGGATATGTTTTACGGGTTGTCTATATTAAACGCCTAGATATAAAAATCATTCATCATTCATTCGGTATCTTTCGTATTTGTGTTCGGTTTTTACGAATATAAATTTATGACTAATTGTTCATGAAATATTTCACGACAAAATACGAATATTCGGAAGAAATATTCTAAACATTTTGAATATCTCGATGTTCGAATATCATTCAGAAGATCATTTAAAAGGTTCCAACACTAATCACGACACTCGACTCGATCAAATCAAGAAAGTCGATGCGCATCTGCGCATCTCCACAAACTCAGCCACGACACTCTATTGAGTTAACCTTCGGCAACACAAAGAAACACGAAAGTTGCCGAAGATAAACTCGACCAAACGTCGTGGCTTATCCATGGAGATGCACATCGACCCGCTCGATTCAATCGAATCGAGTATCGTGATCCCCCTGCAGGTCTGATTTATTATGCCAAAATATTAGCTATTAATGAAACATACTCATGTTTAAAAATTAATAATAAACAAATTAAGGGTGTAAAGGTATAAACAAATATTTGTAACTTAGTAAATTAAGTTTTGTTACGTATGAAATATTGTAATTAAACTTAGTATCTAAAGGTTTTGCGATATCTGTCAAAATAAAAAAGTTAAGATGTAAGTAAATTTTAAGTTTTAGGTAAAGTGCCCTCTGGCGGTGTTAACAAAAGTACTTTTGTCAAAAAATTTTAGAATCTGCAAAGCTCGATTTGTGTGCCAAATATCAACTGGATTGGTTAAAAAATAAATTCTATATGGCGAAAAAACCAAAATAAAAACTGGACTTGTAACTTGAAAACGAATGACATTTTGAAAAAATATATATGAAGCTCTACCTTTATTTTGTCAAGTAGAATCACCCCCTTAAGTTTCGTGATCGATTTTTGAATCACCCTGTATATAAATTTATTACAAAATATATTGAAAAATATTTGTTAACTGTAACAAATATATTTTGTCAGTTATTGAAAACATGTTAATTACGTGAAAATTAAAAAAAAATGTTGCTTTATTGTAAAATTTTGGTTTGGTTAGACGCTTATTCAATTCCAAAAGGTTTTTTATTACCACTTTCCTGAATTAAGAGATCAAAGGCAGTTTTTCCTTGATCTAGTTTCACATGTTTGTAGTATTTAGGATTCCTTTGCAAGAAAAAAATATGTTTTTATGTGAATCTTGTTTTTCCAAGAAGCAAAATCAATTTTCAAACAAGAATTTATTTTTTAACATAAATTGAGTTTAGGTCCATGTGTGCTATTGTCAATCTATGGACATACTGTATGTATAATAAATTTAAATGGATAAAAGAAAGCTCTTTTTTTTAAATCATAAATTTATGAAAAAAAAAACATAGATGGGTTGATCTACAATTTGCATAAATTAATTTAACTTTTAAAATCATTTTGTCGAGTTTTAATTAAATAAAGCAAAATAAACTTTCCACACAGAGCAATTTGTTGTCGACTAACATTAACTAATACTACGGCTCTGGTTTGCATAATTGAATGCAGTTGATTTAAATACAAAATTACCAACAGAAGCCCACATAGAATATATATTGCACCTTTTTAAAAGGTTACTATATTGTAAAATAGATATTTTTGCTTACGACTATTAGTAGTATATTTAAATACTGTGAACACCTAGTATAAAAAGTATACATTTTGGGAATTTTAAAAATATACATTTTTGGGAATTTTAAAATAAGTATACATTTTAATTAGGTTACTTAACAGTGGGAATTTTGCTGAATAAAGATATACGTGAGGTGTCAAGGTTTTAAAAGTATAAATTAAACAATTTTCTATGTTACTCCTATAATAATAAAATAAAAACAATTAACAAAATGGGTCGCGTAGAAATGCAAAACAAACACTGAAAAATTTAATATTTAAAGAGGGAGCAAAAGATTTAAAAAAGATTAGATAAGAAGTAGTTAGTGAAGTCAAGTATAAAGTTAAATTTGTAGTTAAGCTCCCGTATGGGCTACCTCCAGTGGGGGGTATGCCCGTACTAAATTAAGTTAGTTCAATAAGTTAAGTTGGTCCTAAAAATGCGAAGTTAGTTTTTATGGTCCACCGGTCTTATGGTCCCAAGAAGATAGTTCCATATGGTACATTTGCCCCAGTGACGTAAAGTGGCCTTTATGTATTCAAAATTATACGTCACAATACTATAATAAAAAGATAATATTAAAAATTTTAAAAGTGAACTAAATACACTTTGCTAAAATTTGTCGCATAATCTCGGGTTTTTCACTGCTCACTTTTTAAACAATTAAGGTAACAGTACATTTAAGCAAAGGAAATAATAATAATAAGTATAAGTATAATTTAAGGGGACTTGGTGCTAAAGCTTAAGGGTTTGACTAAACTTTGTCCAATCCAGCAATAGGTTAAAACGCAAGGTTTTAATGTTTTATTGCCTTTTAACAAATAGCTATACAAAAAAGCGTTTTCTGGTTAACTTTCTATAAAGCTAAATTACGCGTGGATCACGGTTTAAAATTTTGCATATTGTCGGTTTAAACATTCATTAAAATATTTTACATAAAAAAAATATTTATCTTTTTTATTACAAATTTTGTGTAAAATCGTCCTTATTCCTTTAGCCATAAATTGTTAATTAGTAACTTTTACCTTTAAACCGATGGTATGTAACTTGTTGGACAAAGTATAGTTTAGAGGATTTTTTTGTATAAACAATAAATAATAGGATAAAATATCTAAAATACAAAAACAATATTTTGAAAATTATAGACCACCGGACCCACTTAATTAGAGAAGTCATTACTCCTTTTTAAGAGCAAATACTCTGTGAGATGTATTGTTTACAACAAATAATAACGTTTAAGCCATAGATATTGTTTAAAAATAAAAAAAAAATATTGACGTGGTAGACATTTAAAAAATTTTTTTCTTTATTTACTATATATTATTAATTATAAAGTTGTACACAGAAAAAGATGTTGTTTTAAGGAAATACAAGGTTTGTGAAATAGGCTTTCTAATTGAATACGTGTGCTTTTAAAATAAGATTCATTTGTAACTTTAAAATATTAGTGACTTTTAAACTGGGAGAAAAAAAAGCTTTAATTCATACTTAAGAATCTGTCCATTTTCTCAAAGAGACTCAACATAGATTTAGCTACAATTTAAGGATCAAAGTCAGAGTCTCAAATTTGTCAAATATATATTAAAATTTAGTTGACATGTTTCGCCGTCTCCGGCATCATCAGACCTAACTATTTAAAAACAACAGTTACATTGACATACAATAATGTTGTTGTATTGATTATTTATTTTATTGTATGTCAATGTAACTGTTGTTTTTAAATAGTTAGGTCTGATGATGCCGGAGACGGCGAAACATGTCACCTAAATTTTAATATATATTTGACAAATTTGAGACTCTGACTTGATCCTTAAATTGTAGCTAAAGCTTTAATTCATGTTTTTACTTTAAATGACAATATGTGTGCATTCCCTTGAAAATAATAGGTTCCTATTTTGAGAATCTACTCTTTTAGTTAAATGTCATTAATTACTTAATCTAAATGTCGTGTTTCTATTCTTAATCTCTCGTAATATCAGATTAATACGTATTGTATAAATCAAAATAGGTTACATAGTAAAATAATCCGTTGACCATTTAAAAAAAAAAAGTAAAATTAAAATTAGTGTCAATAAATAGGAATTAATAAAAATGTAAATAGAAATTTTATGAAATTGTTTTACCACATTATGTCTGGTTTTATTGGATTTTCTGTGAAGTTAATAGTTTAAATTTTTATAAAAAAATAAAAACAAATATCAGACAACTCGTGGTGCCGCGCGTATGCATCCCTATACGGTTCAATTGGACAGGCGCCGAACTTTCCATTTCGTTCGTTCTTTTATCCCTAGAGTTTCTAGACTGTGGAACCTACTGCCAGCGGAGGTATTTCCTTCCCCCAAATCTTCAAGTTTTTAAGTCCCGTGTTAACAAACTTCCTCTTACCCTGCTTAAGACCCACGGTACGTTAGTATTTAGGCTTTCAGCCTTCGTGGATTGTCCAAAGATAAAAAAAAATAAAAATAACACACATGTGTATTATTTTACTTTTTAGGGCATTTTCATGCTTTGATGTATTTCCAGTTTAAACAGTTCATGTTGATTAATCACAAAATAATTTAAAATGTATAACATACTTAATTTTAACTTTATCCAGCTTCTAAGAGTGAATTAAACATTGGTTTAAAGTGGCAACCAACTTTTGGATAGAACAAAATAACTGCTTAACTAATTTTCACAGTGCCTTGGGCGGATAATTTCAGAGCATTCAAAGTGTAACCGAACAAAGTAAATATTCAAGTTTACCCGCTAGTCTAACAATTTATATGTAAATTACCTACCTAAAATTACGCAATTTCCAAAGTTTAAGTTGGTTAATGTCAGTCGATGACAATTAATCCCTTTATACTTTTTTTTAAATTACAAAAATCTTTTCATATTGTTGAGAGTCTCATAAATAGGGCTGGCAACCGAAACCGGTTTTTCGGTTAACCGGTTTTCGGTTAACCGCGGTTTTGGCCGAAACCGAAAGCGGTTTTCAAATACTGGTTTTTCGGATAACTGGTTTTCGAATACCGGTTTTTGGATAATCGAACCAAAATCGAAAAGCGGTTCTTCGAATATCAATTAATAGGTTTTTGGTTGATTCGGTTTATATGTAAAAAAGAAAAACCGTTCATTTTGTAAAATCGGATATTGGTTGACAGATTATACAGGGTGGTTCATTTAACCTTAGACAGGCAAATAACCAGAAAACGGCGCATTTTAGAAGAAAACGTTTCTAGTAAGAATTGTTTGAAATAAAGGGGCCAATTTAATGATATTATTAGTTTGTGACCTTGATAAAAAATTAAGGTCATATTCATATCAACTTTGTTTTTTAAAAGGGAACTCCAATTTTTTTATTTAGAATCTTAATCTACAAACAAAAATGAGCAACTTTTATAAAAAAACTTTTTAAATTCGATTTCAATTTTAAAAGATATGTAACAAAATAAATCTGAAGAACCCATTTTTTAATATAGTTCAAAAAATATTTATTTACCGTTTTCGGATTTTCGGTTTTAAAAACCGGTTTAATACCGGTTTTTAATACCGGTTTTTAATACCGGTTTTAAATACCGGTTTTTCAATATTCGGTTAACTGGTTTTAACCGAAACCGGTTTTTTAAAAACTGGTTAACCGGTTTTGTTTTTTTCGGTTTTTGCCAGCCCTACTCATAAACCCTAAAATAAAGACGCTATTATTAACCACTTTAATGCAAACATCTTGAAAACGGTTACTTGGTGCCATTCTTACAAGATATACCTTTTTTGTGTGAAAAGCATAGGAAAGTTTACTAAGTTATTTAGATTGAACATACAGAGTACCATAAAAAAGTTCAGACGTTTAAGAGAAATTTAAATTGTGGAGCTAGCCCCCTCTGGCTTAGGGTCCGCGCGTTTAGTAAAGAAGCCACCGACGTCATCATTTTTTGCGCAAAATCTTCTCTTATTTCCCCATTCCATATTAAAAATGTTATTTTTTTTCAAATCAAATCTTTAAAATGCCTGCTTCCTAGGAAACGATACGAAGCCCTCGAAACCGCGATTAAAGAGAGCTACAGAAGATTTCGCGTAGATAATGATGCCGTCGGTGGCCTCTTTACTAAACGCGCGGACTTTACACATAAAACCTAATATCAGGTCTGAATGGCTTATGTCTAAAAACCCTTATAGACCAAGTCTCACTAAAATATTTAAAACATATCAAAAACTACTTTGACACCCAATATCTTCCCTATTATCAACTTTTGGATATAAGTATATTTGGTTAAAGTCTAATATTTTGGCATAATAAATCTCTGGTTTTTCTGTGTACTATTAATAAGCGGACACCCTGTATTTTAGCACTAATGTTCTTTTTGCGGAAAGTATCGTGTATCATATCGAACCAAGAGTGAGATGTAGATGCATGTTCCTTCCGAGCAGAGTGAACTCACACGGAAGTCGGTCTGATGAGTCGCAGCAAGTGACGACATCGCCGAGGATGAGTTCTGGAAACGTATACGAACGACGTGAGACAATCCCGATAATCCCTTCAGTCCTACCGGTTACGGAATTACCTTTCGCATCGCGTGGTGCTACTCAATAACCCCTGTGGTAGACAAGACAACCCAGGCTCCTGAAATCGAGCGTCATGGGCCATTGCACGCTGTGCGACCCAATCGTCTATTCACTCAGCACCCCTGTCCTTAGAAGATGGGAATGGTAGGTTATGGACGAACCATCTTCCCTACTGTACTGAGCAGTCTACTGTCAACTGATCGATCGTATACCCTTCCATTGCAATTCCTCGTGTTTCGCCCTTGTTGGGACTCATCAGTAGAGTGCGGGGAGGGCGCAAAATCTTTCTGCGTCACATCCAAGCTCTAGACACGACTTTCTTCCGGAGTCACGGTGACCTCGTCATCAGGGTTTCACCCCTAACGCATCTCAGCGAGTCACAGGCCTTGGCAACCAGGGGATCCTGGTTAGGCTGCTGAGTCAACTGGCCACTGGTGGGACGACCCCCACTCTCCCTTCTAGGAACACATTTGAGCTTGAGTGTGAGCGACAGGGAGACTCGACCGTCCGGTTAGGGCTCGTTTAGCGGTGAATGTGGAGACCAGCGGGTACCCGAAGGATAAAAAAGCGATCCATGAGTGAGCTTGTTAAAGCTCATGGACTCGTGGCAACTGCAACGCCCTACTAAACACAAACTCCATAAACAAGCATCCAGGTTCTCAAGCTCTGGACCCGCAAGGGAAGCGTGAGGGTGGAAATACTATGACGGACATCTGCAAGGAAAGGAAATGGAACAGCATCCTAGGCTTAACCCCGCCTTAGGGTGATCATCGTTAAGCTGTAACAAGAGCTAAGCTCTTCCCGAAGTATCAGAGGCACTGTCCAGTGCACTCCTCTGAGGGACGATCATATGGAACCATAATACTACCCGTCGTTCATATACGTTTCCAGAGCTCATCCTCGGCGATGTCGTCACTTGCTGCGACTCATCAGACCGACTTCCGTGTGAGTTCACTCTGCTCGGAAGGAACATGCATCTACATCTCACTCTTGATCAACCGAGTATCTTTGTCTGTAGCGGACGAAGATCTTGTGTGAACCATGTAATTCAATGTCCATCGGGGTATTAGCCCGGGAAGTAGTTGTTTTGGTTCCATATGATCGTCCCACAGAGGAGTGCACTGGACAGTGCCTCTGATACTTCGGCAAGAGCTTAGCTCTTGTTACAGCTTAACGATATCGAACCAACTTATAAAGACACAATTTTAAAAATTTAAAAACTTACGAAAGTTGCCTCGCCCAATTTAAAGCAATAAAAATACATTGGCATTTCATTTAGGAAATAAAAAAAATACTTATTGAACAAAACTGGAAAATCTGGCAACAGTGTTTATTTAATTCAGCATGTGCAATACATCTTAGATACCATATTGGGTTAATGTTGGTTTAGCGGTTTTAAAAATATTTTAAAGTTCCGTTACTTTTTACTAACTTGGTATATAATTTGACTCTAAACAAAACCTTGTTTGGAATAAGGCATTGGCTAAAAGACCGCTGACGGTTTTATACAATTATAAAAAAAAACATCAAAAAAACATAAAAAGACAAAAAAGTTATTTACCTATATGGGATCGAACTCGGAACCTGTGGCTTACGGGTCTACACTCGTAACCCTGTAGCTATGGGACAACTTGAATTCAATTTTTTAAACCTTGATACTATGATTAAAGAAATAAGCCGTGTTTATGAATTACTTACCTTGTAACTTTTTTCCTTTTCCTGAGATTTTTTAAGTTTGTTTCAACCTCAATACATATGCATACTTTGATTGGTAATACTTTAGTTTTAGTTCTATAAAATGATCAGTTTTTTTTCTTACCGCTAAAATACTTCTGGCCTTTTCTGTCCAAAAATATGTGGATATATTTTTTTTTTGAAAAGCTTCGCAAAATCTTCGTAGGTGTCAAACGTGTCTCCCAGTTTTAGTTTTGTTTGTTGATTATTAAAAAAATAAAATTAAACAATAAAGCAAATAATTATTAAAGTTAGGTTAACTTTAATTATTATTCGGCGGTTTTTATATACGTAAATAAATAAAACCGCCGGACGGCGATTTTTTTCTTCAAATTGAGCCAAACCGCCGGCGGTCGTTCAGCCAGTGCCTTAAAATAAATATACTTTTCATGTCTTATGGATTTTGAGTAGTGGCTTGGAGTAAGTGTAAGACAAAGAAGTAATATTGGGAACGTATTTATATGTAAATTACTTAACAGCCACCGAGTGGGCTTTTTGTATCCACTTTGCAATTTAAAGCAAAAGGGTTATTAACATACCTTTCATCATTTTAAATTTTCTTTGCTAATGAACTTCCGTTTGGTGGCCTTTTATATTTAAATTTATGCAAAATATGTTATAACCATGCTTTTGAAGGCGATTAGTACATATGTACTCAAAAATTAAAAAAACAAATTTAAATTTATTTACAGCCCTAAATAAAAACCTTAAAAGTAACATTTTTATCCTAAACAAAAACTAAAAACTTTATTTTATACAGGGTGTCCAGTAACTTAACCGATAAACTTACCACTTTAACTACTATGTGTACCATAAGGTGTACCCACTTAAATTTTATGAGTAAACTGCGTGCCCGTATATGGTCACAATCATTAAGTAGGGTGCATATTTGGTATACCTTAGTTTATGACAATATATTGGCATAACAAAAACAAATATATTATAATATTTTCCTATTTGTATGTTTTAAAAGAAATAATATTCTGGTATTAATTTAACCCCTCATGAACGACACTGGTAAATCTGGCTGTTAACGGATGTTTTTATAGTAATTATGTAAGGTAAGGTGTAAAAAACATAAATTTATTAAGTAAAATATTTTGCTTATGATTTATAGCCCCAAAATGCCTATTTTTGGAAATATTTTTGTAATTGTCAAGCGCATGGTTACGGTTAAACAACCCAGGGTTATATAAACTACATGTAAGCATCATACCACTGGATACTGCATACCAATGGATTTTTAAATGTTATGCATGCTGTAAAGTTTAATTAAATTTGTAGGTCCTGCCATATGTTTGCAACAAATGATTTTTTTTTAATAAAAATAAAATATTACATAATAATAAATCATAATAAATCTTTGGTTTTTCTGTGTACTATTAATAAGCGGACACCCTGTATTTTAGTTGGGCAAATATTTTTACAAAAGCGAATCAATAATTATTTAATTAAAATAAAAATGTGCAAATTAATATAAACTTAAATATTATTTATTTAAATAAAATTAAAATTTACAAATTAATTTAAACCTTAATAAATCTAGCTTAGTTATAAAAAAACAAATATAAGTGTTTTTTTAACAAATAAAAAAAATATATTTTTAACCAAGACCTTCGATAGTTTTTTGGTATTTTACTAATAAATCACATTAAATTATTTAAAAATAGAAAAAAATTATTTGTTTTGTATGATATATATATATATATATGTTAAAATTGCACATGTAGGGGCGACTGCATGAAATAAATTGCTTATAATAAAAAAAATTTCATATGTTGCAAACATATAGCCTATTATCATGCATAATTTATTACCAAATTTGCGTTACTTACTTGTTTGGCTTTTTCAAACCTAAAGAGTATTACTTACCTAAAACAAAAAAATAATATTTACTTTATTATCTGTAACATTATTTGCAATGCGGTATAAGTAATATTTGTTTAAAATTATTTTAGACTATATGCAGGGTGGGCCAAATTAAACGTGCACACTCTTTAACCAATAATAACTTTTTGTCTGTTGGGTCTATCTTTTTATTTTTAAAAGGCAAATAGGTAGATATGTTTTCTTTAGGTTTGCCAATTTTGGTTCAATAGATTTCGACAGAACTGGACTTACGAGACTTTTTCCAAAATACTGTATTTAACCTCGTTGCAAAAAAATTTCTGATTTAGCTACAATTAGAAAAATACGTTTTTCTTGTAGATAAACTATGGGGAATGATTCAGTAAGAGCAAATCTGTCTACAATTTAAGTATTTAGAAATTATATTTATTTTTGATAAATAATGCCCCCATAAAGCATGCATTTCTCTCGACTTTAAAAAAGAACTTCTTTTTAGTGTCCTTTGAAAATTAAAAATGTGAGGTTACCATGATAACTAAGTTGGATGCTGACCCAACTTAACAGTAAATTAATTAAAAATAAACGTATAAGACTAAATTGTAGATAATAATAAATTTGTTTTGCAACGAAGTTTAATGCATTATTTTAGAAAAAGCCCTGTAAGTCCAGTGCTGCTTAAACCAATTTGACTAAAATTGGTAAACATAGAGAAAACATATCAAGCTATTAGCCCCACAAAAATAAAAAGATGGACACAACAGATAAAAAGTTATTACTAGTTAAAAAGTGTGTAAGTTTAATTTGGCCCACACTGTAAATTAACTTTAGTATAGTAGCTACTTGGACGGAAGAGGTTGGTTTAAAAATCAGTCCAACCAAATCCAGAATAATGCCTTTCACAAAAAGAAGAAAACTAGAGGGGTTGGGTCCTCTTAATCTTCAAGGCACTGAAATACCAATGATGGGGAGGCTAAGTATTTGGGGGTTATATTGGACTCAAAACTCACCTGGAACCACCATTTGGACAAAGTAATCAAAAGAGCGGAAATAGCACTAATTCTGGCTCGCAGAACATATGGCAAAACGTGGGGACTAAGACCACAAATGGTTCACTGGTTGTACAATACTGTGGTGAAACCAGCCATAACATATGCATCCATTGTTTGGTGGACCAAGACCAGACAGCACACGGCTATGCTTCGGCTGGGCAAGGTGCAAAGACTAGCCTGCCTTGGCATAGCGGAATGCATTAAAAGTACACCAACAGCGGTCTTAGAGACCTTACTTGACCTCCCGCCACTGCATATAGTGGTACAAGGGGAGGCGAGAATGGGGTTATACAGACTGAAAAATAAGCTGAGCAACACAAAAGTTAGATCAGGACACATGGAAATAAAAAATATCATAAGGAGTCCCATAATGGATATGAGGACAGACTATATGACCCCACAAATCGTACCCAGAAGACCCTTTCAGGTGACAATACACCCAAGGGAGAACTGGGCAAACGAAAATTTCTGACTCTCTCTTCGAGGTCAAACTTGGTATGCGGACGGGTCCAAAACCGAAGAAGGGTCAGGAGCAGGTGTCTACAGTGAGATGGGAAACACTTGTTTGACCTTTGCACTGGGAAACCACGCCTCTGTATTTCAAGCAGAAATTTTTGCGATCTTACAATGTGCCAGGATTAACAACCAAAGGCCCCGCACAAATTGCCCCGACATTCTTACGGATAGTCAAGCAGCCCTTGGTGCACTAATTAATCCCAAGGTATCGTCTTGGCTGGTACTAGAATGCCTCGAGGAACTCAGGGAACTGGCGGAACGCAACAACACGAGGTTGATGTGGGTGCCAGGGCATTGCGGAATTCGAGGCAATGAAAACGCAGACGAACTGGCTAGAAGGGGGTCAGCCACGACATACGTCGGGCCAGAACCAGTCCTTGGAGTGCCAAAGAGTACATTCCGGAGTGCGGTACAAAACTGGGTAAAGGACCAGCAAAGACTGCACTGGGAAAGGGTTCCTCAACACATGCATGGGAAAATATACATCAGTGGACCATGCACAAAAAGAGCTAAAGAACTACTCAAAATGGGTAGGAATCAGCTAAGAACGATCACAGGTTTCCTCACCGGACATGCTCCAGTGAAAAAACACCTAAATAAAATGGGATTATACAACGGAGATCTGGACTGCAGATTATGTGGTGCAGAGACCGAAACAGTATCCCACATACTGTCAGAGTGTGAGGCACTGGATCACAAAAGACAGGCAATCTTCAGGGATATTAGAGTGCCCCCGGAAACATATGGTACGCACCCAGCAGACCTATACCGCCTTCTTCAAGGAACTAGGGTACTGGAATGGGTACAATAAAACGGGAGTTTGGTACAATAAGCCCTCAGGCTGCAGTGCCACCGGACATGCAGACGGCTCCCTGGGAAAAAAAATTAACTTTAAACATAATAGTTGCTATATAAAATATTGTTTATTATGATAAATATAAAAAAATAATATCTTTAAGCTTTAATGACACCTAAAATCTATATAATATCTAAAACGCGATTCCAAATTTTTTATCAAGTTGTGCTGCACCCATTTACATGATCTTTTTTATTTTTCTCTGGTTACTAAAGGCTCTTAACTCCCATTTTTTTAATTGCTTATTTGCCTATGTTTTCAATGCGGGTCGTCAACCAATGATACTTAAAAACAATCAACATGTGTTGCCTATTGTGCAGAGAATACCACATGTCGCAATATCTTGTACACCAACAGTGCTAATATTTTGTAAGAAATAAAAGAGAAAAGATTTATTTGTATCGTAATAAATGTCAAATTACCGATTGTTACCGGTTCTGTAACCTACATTCGTTTACTATCGACTAAATCGAATAAGAATCGAAGTTGAAATGAAAGAGGACACAAATATATATGTCTCTTTTGACATTTTACATTGCGTTTTACTCCTAAAAACTATATTTATAATAATTTATTACAAAACCTAACTTTTGAAAGAGATAAGGATTGCTTCCTTTTTTTATCCATATCTTTATCTTTCTTACAGAATCTTAGCCAAGTAAAGTTGAAACGTAATTTATACCAAAATAGTCGTTCAAATTTCGGCGTTAAAAGTGGAAGATGGTGGTAGGTGGGTAATTATTGAGACTTTGCAAAAAGAGGCATTTGTGCCAATTTTTTTCTTTAGATAATATTGATAGACAAATGTACAAACAAATAAGATAGCATGATATGTTATTACTACCAAAAGTATTTACCGCACTGGCATTTTTATTATGGTGTTTCTTCTGTTATTTTAATTTACCATAACTATTTATTTTGTTGCAATTCGTTGCGTTTATTTTAGTTAGGAAATTTTGCATTTAAATAAAACCATTATGGCGACAGGACACGATTTCTAAAAATGGTGTTTAATGCTGCAAATAATATTTGCTTAATAGCCAACTATAAATAGCTATTTATATATCAAGGGCGTTACTAGGACTATAATGCCCTGAAGGTCAAAATAGCCCGAGGGCCTCTGGCCCGAGGGCTAGATTTCGACCTGATGAACATTATAGTTCAGTAAAGCCCGTGGTGCATACAATGCTTTATGTTTTACCCAAAAAAGAGTTTTTCAATGACTAATTACATTATTTATTCGCAATATAAAAAATAAGTTGCACCTGTACCTGTATACGTAAGTAGATAATGACTGGTGTTAAGTTTGACTTTGATGTTTCTATCAGTTAGTCAGTTGGCATTTTTTATTTAACGATTTGCTCAAAATGGAAGAAATTTCACAAAATATAAGAGAAAAGGCCATAAAAGCGACCGAAAATCTTTTGCCAGTTAAATCAAGGCAACATTATGATCGGAAGTATGGCATATTTAATATTTGAAAAGATGCGAACGCAATTCTTCAAATAACCGAAACCATTTTAATGACATATTTTCAGGAACTGGTAAGTTATTGATTTTATTTTAATACATATGTTTTTGTATAAACTTGATCTTTATTGTGAGAGAAATAAAATTGGATAAGCAATAAAATTTCCATATTAGCGCATTAGGGCATTATAAGCGGGCATTATCATAATACCCGCTTATAATGCCCTAGGTGTGATAGCAGGTATTATTGCTACCATAACATATTCCGTTTCTAAGGTATTACAGATCAATAATAGATGGGTAAAACATAAATAAAAATATACAATTTGGAAACGTCTAAACCACTAATGGTGAACCTCTTTGTATAAACGTACCATTTTTATAGAAAAATGTTAAATGATGTCCTTGGCATAATTTATTTTTAGGGGCCAAAAAAATGGACATCAATTACTTTTCACTTAAAAACGAAAAATTAGTCCAAATATTAAAAAACAAAAAGAAATCTTTACTTTCACTCATATTAAAACATAAAAATAAAAATTAACAAGCTCGCGTGGCCAAATTTTTACGTCGCGTGCCATTGGTTCGCCATCACTAATATAGATAATAAGACATACCCAAAGCCTGTGTTTTTTTAATAAGAGTCTATAATATTACTGTTGGTTTGTACGGAACTAAAAATATTTAGTAATTGTTTTATAAAAGATCTACTTTTTGCTAAATAAATACTATATTTTAAAAGAACTTGATGAATCTATATAAATTTTAAAAGTAAATTGCATTAGGTCGATCGTCTCCTAATTAAAAGCTGTTTTATTTTTTTTTGTCCCGGTAAATGACATTTTCTTTTAAGGATAGAAATTAAAATGCAGAATTTCCGCAGGCATTTAAAACATTACTGCGTCTTTGTTTTATTTTTTGCAAACTTAAATATGGCTTTTAATGAGCATAGCAATAAGCCATTTATAAACATCCAGCTTGGTTTATTTAATTTTATAAGTTGATTTACATAAAAACAACGAACAAGCTTTCTTTAAATTAAATATTTTTTTACTGTGGCTTATTGTTATTATTTAAAATTAAATTTTAATATTGTTTAAAAAAAATGTGTATATTTACATAAATACAACCACATGGCTATCATTGCTGTAATTAAATATTAAATGTTTATAATAACCAATTAAGTAACTATTTTTAGCAATATTCAATTTTCTTTGTTCAATATTCTAAAATAGTAATTTATTGGAGATATGCTCTATATTGGTTAGGCGGATTCATTTATTAGCTAAACGCATAAAAGAACACAGATCATACATTAAAAACACAGAATTTCATAAATCAAAAATCTGCCAACACGCATTTGATAACAATCATAGAATAAACTGGGATGCTTCGAGTATTTTAGCAAAGGAAACTTGTTCTAAAAACGCAAAATCAAAGAAAGTGCGTATATATTATTAAATAAAGATAATTGTGTAGCATCAATTTCAGTTAATTTAAATAACACTTGGTTGCCTTTGCTCGATACTGAAGTATCTTCAGGAAAACTAAAAATCAACTAACTTATTACCTTTTTTGTCCTACAAATAATAAATACACCGGTTACTTGTCACTCATGACACATATGTCAATCTATTTTCAGTTTGAGATATAAAAATAATCTAAATTTTAATCATTTCTAATTTAAATATTAGTTAATATTTTATTTTTATTTTTTAACTTAATTTTTTAACTTGACAACGGTGGCAGACTTGCCACCGAAACGTCGTTTTTTAATTAGAGTTTTTGGGTTTTTGGGGGTTTTTCTTTTATTTTGTTTCAGGCGATCGGCCAGTTCATAGGGGTCAATAGGGCTGAACAGGGTCAGCCCGTATACCCCGGGACCAGGACCGAAGCGGTCCCATTCTTTCCAGGCGTGTACTCAACAAGAAGACCATCCAATAGTAATTTATGTAACAAGTGCATAAAATAATACTTTTTCTACAAATGGGAAGTTTGACAGCACGAGCCGTCAGGCGAGTGCGGCAATTCCATGAGTAAAAAAGACACTTTATGCATGTGTTACACACCATATTTTTTCCACGACCGTATAAAAATTTTCCAAAATACCATTATATATATATATATGTTTTATTTATCTAAACCTATTAATTTTAATTTTTGCAGCACAGCCATTTTATTTCAGCAAAAGTCATAGCTTTCTTATTTTTTAAGAGACAATTATTCTCTTTATTACTATGCATTTATTATTTAATTTTAAAAATTTCTATAAAAAAATTAACATTTTTTACAAAGGGTATAATAATTTTTCTAAAGTAGAGTTTACTTATTTAAAAAGTAAAATTTTTGGGATGGATACCAAATGTATACATAAACCTTTTAACACATGTACAGGGTGGACCAAATTTAACTTGCTCACTTTTTAACCAATAATAACTTTTTATCTGTTGCGCTTATCTTTTTTATTTTTAAAGGGCTAATAGGTTGATAGGTATGTTTTTTCTAGGTTTGCCAATTTTGGTTAAATAGATTTAGACAGGACTGTACTAACGGGACTTTTTCTCCAAAATACTGTATTTAACCTCGTTACAAAAGAAATCTGATTTAGCTAAAATTATGCTAATACGTTTTTCTTGCAGAGAAACTATAAGAAAAGATTTAGTAAAAGTGAATTTGTCAACAATTTTAGGATATAGAAATTACAATTATTTTTGATAAATAATGCTCCCCATAAAGCATGCATTTCTCTTGATTTTAAAAAGAACTTTATTTAGTGTTCTTTAAAAACCAAAAATGTGAGGTTACCATGGTTACTGAGTTGAATGCTGACCAAACTTAACAGTAAATTAATTAAATATAAACGTATTAGCTTAATTGTAGATAAAATTATTTTTTTGCAACGAAGTTTAATCCATCACTTTGGTAAAAGTCCCGTAAGTCCAGTCCTATCCAAATCTATTTGACCAAAATTGGCAAACCTAGAGAAAACATATCTACCTATTAGCCCCTCAAAAATGAAAAGGATGGGCGCTAGAGATAAAAAGTTATTATTAGTTAAAAAGTGTGCAAGTTTGATTTGGCCCACACTGTATATTTTTAATACTCTATTCACCAAAACAAGATTCGTTGCTCTTGATATATCCAAAGCTTTTGACAGGTCTGGCATGCCGCACTTCTTAATAAACTTCCTTCCTATGGTCTTTCAACTAAACTCTGTACTACTTGGCTCTCTAGTTATCTATCTGATCGACGTATATCAGTTATTGTGGACGGTCATTCTTCAAGCTTTCACCCAGTAAATGCTGAAGTCCCTCAGGGCTCAGTTTTGGCACCAACGCTGTTTCTTCTTTACATCAACGACCTTCTCTCGTCCACAACTAATTCCATTCATAGTTTCGCCGACGATAGTACCCTTTACTCCAGTTTTCAGGTTCCTAAACCCATCACTAAACCTGACTTGGAAAACAAACGCAGAGCGATGCAGATATCTCTTTCGCAGGATCTTAATTTAATATTGGATTGGGGCGTCAAAAATCTCGTCCATTTTAATGCATCCAAAACACAACTATTCGTCTCATTAATGATCCTTCACTTACGGAAAGGCTTCCCTCTCTTGCACATCGTCAGGCTGTGGGGGATTTATCGCTTTTTATAGGTACTTCTATGGCATCTGCTCTGAAAAATTGTCCAGTATAGTTCCTCCACTCACGGTGCCCAACAGAGAAACTCGTGGTTCCGCGGGTATGCATCCCTATACGGTCCAACTGGACAGGCCCCGAACTTCTCACTTTGTTCGTTCTTTTATCCCTAGAGTTTCTAGATTGTTGAACCTGCTGCCCGCGGAGGTCTTTCCTTTCCCCCAAATCTTCAAGTATTTAAGTCCCGTGTCAACAAACTCCCTCTTACCTCGCTTAAGACACCCACGGTACGTTAGTATTTAGGCTTTTAGTCTTCGTGGTTTGTCCAAAGATAAAAAAACAACTTAACAAATAAATACTAAATTTTGCTTTGTCTGGATCGTCTCTTAATTAAAAGTCGCTTGTCCCAGTAAATGACACTTTTTTAGGAATATTAATTCAAATGCAGAATTTACGCAAGCATTAAAAACATTGCTACCTCCTTGTTTTATTTATTTCAAACCAAAATATGGTTATTATCGAGCATAGCAATAAGCGATTTAAAAACATCCAGCCTGGTTTATTAAATTTTATAATTTTATTTACATAAAAACAACAAAAACCTTTTTTAAATTAAATATTTTTATTAAAACTTATTCTTGATATGTAAAATTTAACTTAAATGTTGTATTTATAAAAAAATATGTATATATACATATTTACAAAAACATGGGTATCATTACCAAACATATTGTGTTAACTAATAATAAATGTTAAAATTACAAATTAGTTAAAAAAATTGTTATACTCAAATATCCTTGTTTAATATTTAAAACAAAAAAAATATGTTGGGTTTTATAATTTTTAAAACTAAACTTTACTCATAGTAAATTTTTTAATACCAAAAATGTCCTTTAATTAAAAGTTGCTTTATATTATTTTTTGTCCCGATAAATGACATTTTAATCTTAGGATAGAACCAGATAAATCTAACAACATGATTATCATTGCTAAACAAATTGTGTAATTAAATAAAAAATGTTTATCATTACCAATTAAGTTAATTTTTTTTTGCTATATTCATTATTTTTGTTAAACATTTCAAACAAATATTTTACCTCTTTTTACACAGTGTATGCTAATTTTTAAAAGTTAAATTTACTTCTTTTAATAGTTAATTTTAACACATACATTTTTAATACTCTATTTATCTAAGAAACCTAACAAATAAATACTAAATTTTAAAAGAACTTCGTAAATCTGCATAAAATATAAAAATCACAGCAGTTTATTTAGGTATTAACGTCCTTTTCTGGCATAAACTAGCAACTTATTAAAAGCTGTTTACAAAATCATTAACTTCATAGAACTTGTTAGGGATGTAACCTAAATTAACCAACAAAGTGAATCTGCCTCTTCATTCCAGAAAATTACTATTTAAATTAAGATATAACTTTTAAATAATTGCCATCCCAAGACTATAAAACATAGTTTATCGCATTAAAAACCTAAAGTTTTAAAATTGTTACAAGTTGCTTAATTTTAATCTTTTTTAACGTAGCATTTGTGACAAACAGGACCGAGCTTAAGGGGTGCAGGCGAGGCTACTGCCCCGAGTCCTCTACAATTTATGGGTCCGCACCTTTAAAAAATGTGAAGAAAAGAAAATTATTTATTGATAAGGACTGTTTTTGGGTACAAAATTCCATTCTCTTTAACTTTGAGTGGACCCCTACAGACTCATTGCCCAAGGGACTCCATACCACCAAATCCGGCCCTGGTGACAAAACCTCGAGTTTGGGCGGTTTAAGGTCGGGAACGCAAAGAAGGGCATGTAAAGTTAAATTACTAAAACAAGAAAAAATAATTTTAGTAATAAAACAATAGTAAAAAATACAAAAAAAGTAAAATTCTTGGTTCGCGTCAAAGTCGGTTTATATAAGGTCACGACATTCGACCATATTGTTTTGACGTGTTATGACGTCACATCTCCCATTTTTCGGCCATGTTGTTCAGTGCCGGAGATATACAGTTTATTGTATTAGTAGAACAACCGTTTATACAACAGTTTCTAATTATTATTAAGTGGTAAATTCTTTTACATTAAATAAAAATCATTTGGAATTACATCTTTCAACAAATATCACTACCAAAACAATGCAAAATGAAATGCGCAAATTTTAGATGCCACTGGATTAATCATTAGCTTTGATTTTACCCAGTTGCCAACTTTTCTCCGTGGAGTGACCTTCCTTGCGTCCCCGACCTCGAACCGCCTAAGAGTTGAGGATATGTCTTATAAATATAAACTAACCTTGGCTTCGCGTATAAATAAAGAGTTAACGTTAGTTCTAAATTTTACATTTTAAACAAGTTTCAATATATAAGTTTTAATTTTATTAAAAATAAATACTTTTATATCAAAGCAAAAATCATCATATAATTATGCAGGATTTTTAAAAACATTTAGAATTGTGTTAAAACAGAAAAAATATTACATACGTTCTAATAAGTAATAGCAGGAAACTGGATTCTTAATAAAGTTCTTCATCCTGCCACATTATTATTTACATTGTAATTTTGTATAGAAAATTAGATATAATAAAAATCTTTTTATTATACCTAATCCTTTTTGAAAGTAATAATTAAAAAATAATAATATTCTTTCGCTTTTAGTTTTAAGGATAAAAAAACTTACTTTTACTCTTTCTTTGTATCGGTGCCAAGTTATAAATTTACACCTCTCCTAAATTTTTTATTTTTTGTCATACAAAATAAATAGAAATAACAGTTCGTTGGTTTTATTTTGTAGTTTATGGATAAGTAATCAGTTTCTTTTTATCTTTTTAGATATACAGGGTACGACAAATCGTATATTTTTTTGATGGAACACTCTGTACATTATATTACAAATATAAAGATCTTTAAAAAAGCTTACAAAAAAACTTTATTTAAAGGGCCTATTTTAATAACATGATAAGGCACAAACACGTAATTCGGACTTATTAAAATTTCAGTTCAAGTTCAAAAGAAATGTGTACGATCAACGAATATTAAAAAGAAACTTTAATAATTTTTTATTAGTTAATAAGATCTAATAATTTTTTTATTGCTGCTTATTATAAAACTACAATAAGCCCTTTACTTAATATACCTATATTTATTAGTTTTAAAAATATAACCATATAAATCTGAAGAATAATTATAAGTTTATTATACTTATTACGGCAAGAATTGCTTGGTTACAAAATTTTTATAGCCATATTTTTAAAACCATTTAATATAGACATATAAAATATTCTATTTCCGTGTTAAAATTATCCTTTTAATAATAATTCATAATACAGGGTGTTTCATACCAAAAAATCAAACTTTTTGTCAAATTCAATAGGTATTTTTAAAAGTTGCAGTCATGCAATTTAATAATTATGATTTTATGACTACATTCTCAGAAAAACAATACAGTTTTAAATTTATTTTCCTATTACCTAATCACAACAACTTTTACCTTTATTAATAATAAATAATAATTAAGGTAAAAAGAAAAGAAAGAAAAGAATTTTGTATAATTTTTTTCCATTTTCATTTAGAAAAAGGTAAAGGTTATTTACAGCTAATTTCCTTAAAAATAATATTTGGGTACCTACTTAAATACATTATTTAAAACTGCTTTTAATAATAATAAAAATATATATTTTTATTATCAAATACTATACTTAAAGTTGTTCTAAGTGTATTTAATTTATACAAAATACAAATTTTATGTTCCAATATATAAATAAAAAATGGTTTTTTTCTTTATACGACATTAAAATAAATAATTAATTATGTGGTGGGTGCTTTGAGCTTTAAGTTTAATTTAAAGAAAAGGCAGTTAATTAAATTTTGTTTGAAATAAATTTATATTTAAAGTAAATTTAACTAAAAGTAAACACTAAATCTGCAGGTTATATCAGAATTTTGCATTAAATAATTAACCATAGGTATATCAAATAGAGTATGTAAACAAATCAATACATTTTGCATCATAAGTAAATTTGGCTATGTCTACAGTAAATGCCGAAATTTAGGTGCGTATACACGTACAGCGGTAACTTGTTTAACCATTACATAAAATATTTATGTTATAATATAGTGTGTACTATACCATTAATTTAAAGTTAATATTAACTGCTTATTGTTTTTTTAAAGAATAATTGTTAAAAAGTTTACTTTTTTTGTGCGGCAAATTAATGTTTTATTTTTTTCCTCATCGGTGGACTATTAAAGTTTTGACGGCATTTTAAAATAAACAGGAATTAAAACTTTGGGGCAATAACCGGATAGGGCAATCTTTGGGCGAAAATTACATTTTTACGTTGTCGTATTCTTTAAAGGAAGGCCCATACATTGATGCAGAAATCGTACAAGTCCAAAACATATTAACGTCGCTATGAGAATGGGCATAGTCAACGACTTTGGAGCAAAAAGCGGACAATTCCGAAATGGTTTTGACTACACAACCACACTGAGTCCTGCAACGTAGCACGGCCGTGTCTTGGTTTTAAAATGTACCGTTAGTATCAAATGCCGTAGGCCTAATATCACCGCTTCGTGTCCGACCATATACCACGCACCGCTTTTAACAAGTAAACAAACATTAGTTTATTTTATTTGTCGAAAATTATATTACCAAAACCAAAAATTACAATTTTCCTACGACCACTTGTGAAAATAGCAAATAGCACACTGATTTCATGCATAGAAAATGCGTTATATCACACTAGTGTTGCAAAGTACTTTACAGCACTAGTGTTGCAATAGTATATTACATTACAAGTGTGGAAAATGACTAATTTCACACGAGTGGGAATATATATATAACCCACGAGTGTAAGAAAGTCATTTTCATTTGCAAAACTAGTGCTGTAAAGTACTTTGCAACACTAGTGTGATATAACGCATTTTCTATGCATGAAATCAGTGTGCTATTTGCTATTTTCACAAGTGGTCGTAGGAAAAGTACTTTACAACACTGGTGTGATACATATTATGATGTCATTCTAAAAACTGCTATTGGTTTTGCAAGTGACATATTTATTGTAGTGACAGTAAAAAAAATTTTTATTTACCTTAAACGGTAGAACCCAAATTAGCGAAAATCATCTTATTTTATATTTATCAAAATTTACGAAAAATAAAAACATATACAAAAATAGACATAACCACAAAAAACAACTTTCACTGACTGGCACAGTGTTGTCAGGTAAGTAGATCAAATTTAAAATCTCCCTTCTACCTTTGAGCACGTACTTTATAGAGGCAGCCTTGCCGCTTGACCGTTCGACCTAAAGCGCCAGAGAAAAAAAGCCTATAGATCAAATTCCTTCCTCTCTTTCTTCGTGTACTCAAACAACTAGTTAAATCTTTTTTTTAATCCCTAATTAAACCTAAGGCTAATACACACTTTATAAATCCACTTTCTTTTATCCATTCATAAATAGAATCAGACCCTTCCAACGTTGCCAAATGCTTTCCATATTTTGCATGGTAACTGACGTTTGGTAGTCGTTTTTCCTTACTTTAAGGACTTCAGGTTATGCATTTACAATTTTCATATTTTTTATATTTTTTCTTAAAAATATGAGAAAAAACTGTTATTTTTACTTAATTTTACATGTGATGTTCAGTTTCATTAACTCGTTTTACCAATTTTACCCCACCCAGCACCCCTTTTCACTCCCCGGTCCCGTAAGTTTATTTACTGATATTTTTTAAAAAACGGAATATTTTGGATATGCACCACTTACGTTTTATTTAGAAGAGTGTCTAAAATATGTAAGAATCGATAATTTTTAAAAACCTTTATAATAGCACAAAACCGTATTAAACTATTAGCGTTATTACCTAACAAAACCATACAATTTTTATTAAGTGAGGGCCTTTTTAAATTCCAAAATGATAAAAGTTATATAATGCTTCTAGGTAGGTGATCTTCGATGTAAAAATATTGTCAAAACAGTATAATATAGCAGTGAGGAAAAGTATATATCACACTAGTGTTGCAAAGTAAATATCACCCTAGTGTTGCAAAGTTCTCAATTGTTTTTTATTTTTTCTGAACAGACAAACATTAATTTATTTATTTTTTGGTGAATAATTTGTGGTCGTAGGAAAAATAGTGTACAGTACTCGTGTGAAAATGACTTTCTTACACTCGTGGGTTTGTCGCACTCGGCTAACGCCTCGTGCTACAATATTCCCACTCGTGTGAAATTAGTCATTTTCCACACTTGTAATGTAATATACTATATTTGTCAATTTTACGCACATATAATTCGCAAGGTGTAACAAAAAAATAATTTTAAACTTTTTAATACTTATTAAATCACTTTTTTTGTATTTTTGTTTACAACAACTAACATTTACCCACAAACTTTTAATTTTTATACGTAATGAACAGAAATAAAAGATGACGCCCGTAAACTCAAAGCTTGGCTCGGGGAACATCGGCGTCATCCGATCCACGCTTTGCTGGGCATGATTCAGACCGTACGAGACACGGTTGTGCCACGATGCGGGTCTTGTAGGACATCGTTGAGGTTATGTGTGGCCAGACTTTTACCTGTACTAAATTTAAAGTTTGGAAAAAGGGAACAGAGATAAGTAAAAATAGCTGTTTTATTTAAACAATAGACTGAGCTTGACAAAAATGCTTTTTATATTTTTGAGGGTATTAAAAGTGGTTTTAAATTTTTTCAAATTAATTTGCCCCACTGTTCTCACCGTGAAATCGGCTGCGGTGTCGTTATGTGTGGCCCGAATTAATTTATGTCTGGCTTTTCGGTTCGAAGTTTGAAAAGCACGGTAAGGGACGGTGAGCCTCTTTTGTTTTTGGCTATGGCTTTTAAAGACGTATGCTTATAAACGTGCCGATTTGTTTACTGCTCAAGACTGTCTACCGCTAAAGGAAAGGCAGAACTATTTGCCAAACAATTTGCTGCCAATTCAACCCTTGACCCTCCCGTAAATCATCCAATTTCTTCGGTTACCCCAGTTTCTCATAAAATGCCCGATATTATTTTTAAAGTAAAACACATTAAGCGTATCCTTTCTTCCCTTAACACCAAGAAATCGTCTGGGCTGGATGGCATACCAGCAATCGTTTTAAAAAAATGTGCTCCAGAACTTGCACCAATCTTAACTCGGCTCTTTCGAATTTCTTACGACACAGGTATCTTTCCGGAGAGCTGGAAAGCTGCACGTGTTCAACCTATTCCCAAGAATGGATCTAAGTCCCTTCCATCTAACTATAGACCAATTTCAATTCTCTCAGTTCTTTGTAAAGTAATGGAAAAATTAATTAATTCACAAATTCTTAAGTACTTAGAAAAACACAAAATTTTGCATGACAGGCAGTATGGTTTTCGCCACAAAAGAACTACAGCAGATCTTCTTTCCTTCGTATCACACTGTTGGAATAAGTCGCTTGAGTTTCTAGGTGAGTCCTAGATCGTTGCTATTGATATATCCAAAGCTTTTGCCTAGGTCTGGCATGCCGCACTTCTTAATAAACTTCCTTTCTATAGACTTTCAACTAAACTCTGTACTTGGCTCCCTAGTTATCTATCCGATCGACGTATATCAGTTATTGTGGACGGCCATTCTTCAAGCTTTCACCAAGTAAATGCTGGAGTCCCTCAGGGCTTAGTTCTGGCACCAACATTGTTTCTTCTTCACACATCAACGACCTTCTCTCGTTCACAACTAATTCCGTTCATAGGTTCGCCGACGATAGTACCCTTCACTCCAGTTTTCAGGTTCCTAAACCCATCACTAAACCTGACTTGGAAAACAAACGCAGAGCGATGCAGATATCTCTTTCACAGGATCTTAATTTAATATTGGATTGGGGCGCCAAAAGTCTCGTCCATTTTAATGCATCCAAAACACAAGCATGTTCCTTGTCGCGAAAAGAGTCATCAAAAACTCATCCTCTATTTATGAGCGGCCAAGTTTTACAGAGCAAAGACACCTTTAATCTTGTGGGCGTCACATTTTAAAGTAACCTTAACTGGCATAAACACATTGTATCTATAGCCACGGCAGTTTCAAAAAGCTTGGATTTCTCTTTCGAGCCAAAAATATTTTTCCGCTTCTAATTTATACACTTTATATGTGTCCCAAATTCGACCTCTCTTGGAATATTGTTCCCATATCTGGGGCATGGCGTCCCCCACAACCCTAAGCATTCTTGATTCTATTCAAAGAAGAGCTATTCGTCTCATTAATGATCCTTCACTTACAGAAAGTCTTCCCTCTCTGGCCCATCGTCGGGCTGTGGGGGATTTATCGCTTTTTTATAGGTACTTTCATGGCTTCTGCTCTGAAGAATTGTCCAGTATAGTTCCTCTACTCACGGTTCCCAACAGAGAAACTCGTGGTGCCGCACGTATGCATCCCTATACGGTCCAACTGGACAGGCCCCGAACTTCCCTCTTTATTCGTTCTTTTATTCCTAGAATTTCTAGATTGTGGAACCTGATGCCCGCAGAGGTCTTTCCTTCCCCCAAATCTTCAATTATTTAAGTCCCGTGTTAACAAACCTCCTCTTACCTCGCTTAAGACACCCACGGTACGTTAGTATTTAGGCTTTAAGTCTTCGTGGTTTGTCCAAAGATAAAAAAGACCGTCAAACTCCCAAAAATGCGTCTAGCCACTACGGATCTCGAAGTATGTTATCTGTATTGGGTATGTTGTATTAAGGTACGCGTCCTCTGCTGCCGGTTGCTCCAACGCGACGCGCCTCTAATGGACGCTCTCTGATTTATTTTCCGTTGTGTGTATATTCTGGTCCGGCCCGTCCGCCCGTCCGTCTTTATTGGACGCGTACCCTTAAACGTATTTTTGTTTGCGATGTATTAAGAGAACTGGGTCGTTAAGGTTTTTGTTAAAGTTGTTTTGATTAAGTAAATAATTAAATATGTCACTGTGTCTATGTAAGTTGGCGCATATGAAAAACTTTTTGTGTTAATTTTATAAAAATAGTTATTCTTTATAAAAAATTCTGCATGGTCCAAAACTTTTAACTTGATATCTAATGGTTGCTTTTTAAGTTTAGAACCATGCAGAATTTTTTACAAAGAATACCTTTTTTGTAAAATTAATAATAAACTTTCTCATATGACGCCAACTTACGTAGGCACATTTATATGATTTTTATTAGAAAACTGTTGTGTTGTTTTAAAATAAGTTTAATTATTAATTTAAAAGTATATTTGCACGACACAAAAGTGAACCATATATAAAATACATTGTTTTAGGTAAGTGTGCACTTAAAAATTAAATTCCAAATTAAAACGTAAACAAAAATATGGTTTGTTTTAACTTTTGCCCTTTTATTTATACGACAGCGTTGTTTTTGTGAATTTAAGAGAGGCATGCAAACAAAGTTAAATATGTGTGTTTAAATTATAATTTTTATCCAACATAAAACTTTTACACAGATTGTTTTTATGGCTTTAAATTAAATTTGATAGTAGTAGGTAGCCTTTATGTCACCCGCATTTTTATTTGTACCTAAAAGCTGCAGAGTTAGCTTAAAAGTTCAAGGTGAATATAGACTGGTATTTTACTAAAGCACCAAAATTCTGTTTTAAATAAAAGAAAAAAATATTTTTGCGTCGTGATGATACATAATATGCTTATTACATAGTAGTATAAAAAAGATTTTTATTTATTAATAAAAAATAAGTCCTTATATTTATGGTAGAAGCTAAAAATATGTAAGTTAAAAGACCCCATTTCTTAAATTTAAAAAATATGATTTGCACTTAGACAGTTAGGATTTTGTATAAAAATTTACGTGCTTTAAACATTTTTGTTAATTTTTGGATTCAATATAGGACTTATAAAATAACCTAAAACAACTGTGTTTTCCTTCCTCGTAATTTTTTAACTTTAACCAGCATCTTTTTGTTTTATTGTTATATATTTTTTACTTATTTATCGGTATTTTTTTGAATATTCTCCAAAGAAAGTTATCTAGTAAAGCGTAAGATATATATAACCATAAGAATAAAAACTTAGATCGCTCTTTTTAAATAACCAGAATCCTTTGGTTTTTATGAATGGTTTTTAAATAAATAAAAAAAACCTAATTTGCAATAATTTATATATACAGGGTTAGTAGAAAAAACACGAACGGTGGTTAGAGGGTTCAGAAAACAAGTTTTAACAAATATATATATATATATAGGAGGACTTTAAGGTAAATATTTTTGAAGAGAAAAATGATACTCCACTGCATTTTTTATTGATTTTAAAAACAAATTGGATATCTTATCTTTTTTTTAGTTTAGTTTAGGGGCTAATAAGAAAAAACATACATATGTTCTAAACGTTTTACTTTGTGAAGTACGGGGTTTTATATATATTGGGTGTTCATTTAAAAACTTTCCACTCAAGTTATCTTCGAAACGAGACACATTTGAGAAAATCGCCGAAACACGTCATGATATTTATTGAAGGGGAACGTTTTTACAAAAAATTGGACGGCGCCCCTTTAACCCCTTAACCACCAGGGCCACCATCCCAAAATTCTTAAATGAGAAGGCGGGTCGAGTGATACATCATTTTAAAGCTCCTGATGAGTACTTTATAACCCTAGAATATGAAGTCAATATCTTCACCTATTACAAAATGGCGGTACTTTAAAAATTACCTAAATACCTGATTTGGATGGCCATATTTCCAAAACTAATAAAGTTAGATGTACCTAATGTGGTGTTTTCTTAAAGCTCATTTAAAGATCTTTTTAATGGTAAAATAATATACAATTTCTTAAATTAAAAAATATGTACTTTTTCTTCTACCCTGTATATTACTACCAGTATCACCATTAAAAAGACCTTTAATATATATATATATATATATATATATATATATATATATATATATATATATATATATATATATATATATATATATATATATATATATTTTACACAAAGTATTTTACTCCCTTTAAAGACAGTCAAAAGAAAACATCCTGCCTTTCTATGCTATCCACCACAACTCTGTCCCCAGACCGGTTTCGCCTGCCTTACAGGAACTCATCAGTGAGGCTGAATCGAATGCAATTTAATATTATATATATATATATATATATATATATATATATATATATATATATATATATATATATAAAGTGAATGGTTCTCGAGCCTTGATATAAATACATTAATAAAAGGTTAAGTTCTTTGGGCATATGGCTCATCAATGACTGTAAAAATTTATAAATAAAAAAATAAGCATAGCACCACGGCAACCATAGTAGCCGAATTCTTACAGGGTATTTTTTATTTTTTTATTTATTAATTTTTACAGTCATTGATGAGCCATATGCCCAAAGAACTTTACCTTTTATTAATATGTATATATATATATATATATATATATATATATATATATATATATATATATATATATATATATATATATATATATGCATATGGGTATATGGCTCATCAATGACTGTAAAAATTAATAAATAAAAAAAAATATATATATATATATATATATATATATATATATATATATAAACAATACATGTTTTACGTCTTAAATCAGATTATATTGTAAAACAAATATCTTCTAAACATATACCTTTTTTAGTTTACAATATTTCAATATTTAAAATGCAAAATTTCTATTGGATATAAAAGACTTATCTCGAAAATAAATTTATGCTTTTTATAAAGGGAATGAAACCGATAAAACTCGCTTTTTAGATTAACCGCCATAGCTTTGGCTTTATCGAATCGAATTTGCAAAAGTTTTATCAGAAACATCAGCTCTTTGACAAACAAAGCGAAACAGGACAAAATTTTCCGTTACTTTGCATATTGTTAGTAAATTATGATCTTTTTATATTGGGTAATAGGCTTAATAAAAAATTGACGGTTTCACTGTTTTACTGAAAAACTTTTTTTAACTGTTTCTATTTTAAAGGTTGCCAAAACCGATAATCTACAAAAAATAGATTTTTTGAATTGTTCTGGGTGACAAGCTATAAATTTACACTCCCTTAACTTTTTTTTGTATTATACAAAATAAACAAAAAAATTAGTTAATTTGGTGAATTTTGTTGTTTCCGTATCAGTAATGAAAATTTTAATATCTTTTAAGATATACAGGGAACAACAAAAAGTATAATTTTTTAAAATGGAAATACCTCAATACTCAATACTCAATTTATTCATGTTATCACAGAAATTGCTTACATACGTCATCATGATATAAAAAATATATTCACCTAAATACTAACTATCATCTAGAACAATACCTAACAAACAATTAAAATTCATGTTGAATAAATTCTTCATGAGAATAAAATGTACAATTTAATAAAATGTCCTTAATCCTATTTTTAAAATCTCTCTCTGGCAACAGTCTTAAGTTGTCAGGCAGTCTATTAAAGAATTTAATTGCCCAATACCCTCGTCCGCTTTGACACCTCTTCAATCTCCAGTAGGCAGGCACAATATTGTGCTTATGTCTGGTGTTATGGCCGTATACATCTTCGTGAACTGGGAAAGAGCCCATATTCCGTTTAATATAAAGAAGGTTTTCCAGAATGTACTGGCATGGAAATGTCAATATCTTTAAAGACTTAAACGCTTCCCTACAGTCGTCCTGAAAGCCCAGCCCTGCCAGAACCCGCACTGCCTTCCTCTGCAGCCCAAACACTCGGTAGGCCTCAGCGGAGTGACCCCACGCCAAAACAGCATAGGAGAGGTGGGTATGAAATATTGAAAAGTAGGCTGTCCTAAGTGTGTCAGCCGATACACAGTCTTTAAGATTTCGAAGAACGAATAGATTCATACTTAGTTTCTTGCACACTTGATCTACGTGTACTCCCCACTGGAGTTTGAGGTCTAAATAGATACCTAAAAGCTTCAAGTCATCCTCCCGCTGTACCAGGTCTCCAGTATCTCTCAGCGAAAACACAAAACGGTGGTAGATCATTGATATAAATAAGGAAAAGAATAGGACCCAGCACTGATCCTTGTGGGACGCCTATGTCAATGACACTCTCTGCTGATAACACCCCAGCAACCTTCACAGCCTGTCTCTTATTTGCCAGATATGAACCCAGAAAATCAATGCTTTCATTACTGAAGTTATATTTTTTGAGTTTTTGCATAAGTATACCATGGTCTACACAATCGAAAGCTTTGGATAAATCACAAACCAGAACTGCATCATATTCGAGTTTGTGAAAAGACTCTATGATATAGGAAACAAGATCCAAAATGGCAAGGACAGTACTTCTGTCGCTTCTAAAACTAAATTGAGAATTTGAAAAGCAGTTATTCTGTTCAAGAAAGTTTACCATTTGTAGTGACATGCATTTCTCAATAATTTTGGAGATAATGGGAAGCAACGATACCTGTTTTATATCACCGTTTAAAAGCCTAAAAAATACGTTTAATATATCTATTTTAATTAGTTTAAAAAGTACGACCATCCAAATCCAAAGAATAAACTTCAATTCCTATTGGAATTGTACCATTAAATACACCCTTTTAACATTTTATTTTTTTTTAAGTTTAAAAAATTAAAATACTGTTTTGTTACGTTGATTCTGCAGTATTTATATTTTTTATTAGAATGCTTTTACATTATACAGGGTATGCCCAACAGTATGATTTTTTAAATGAAACACTCTGTCTAGTAAATCACAATTAAAAGTTAATTTAAAGAGCGGTACGAAAATATCCCGATTTGTATATCTATTTCTGTGATTTTGAAACCATTGCTATAAAAAAATTAAAGTCAATTATTTCTGTGACATATCTACCTAATTAAAATTTACACCTATTTTTCAGATTTGGATGGCCATGTTTCCGAAACGAAGATAGATATATCCACTGTATTATTTTTTAAAGCTTTGAAAATAATTTTTACTGGTAATTTAATATATACAGTGTTTTAAGATAAAAAAAATCAAATTACTGATTCGGAAACTACAGAGTTAACCTAATAAACTAATATTTGTTTTTATTTTTATTATTTAATAAATAAGTTTTTGAAATTTTTAAAATCTGCTTTGTTTCCTAAAATAATTTTTATTTTGTTTTTTTGAAAAACAAATGTAATAATAATTTAAAATATTTTTAACCGACTTCAAAAACGAGGAGGTTTTAAATTCGCCTGTATGTTTTTTTTAATGTTGTCTTTTGGTGCATTTTACCCCTTATAAAGCGGTTCCTTTTTTGATATGGTATAAAGTAAAATTTTTAGACTTGGGCTCCTTACAAAAAAATGTTGTTTAGACGAAGACAAATATAAAAAAAAACATTTTATTTTTTAAAAAAGGTCATTTCTAATAAAAAAATGTTGCTTGTATTAGAAGATAGTTTACAAAAAATGTTGATTTTGTATACATATTTCGCAATAACTTTAGAAACATGATTTTTGTAAGTGTAAACTACCTTTTTTTTTCGAGTTAAATGTTCTTTTTTAATACTATAAGCAAGCAGTAAGCAAGCAGTTAATATGCAAACGTTATCAGTAACTTTAGTTTTATTACAGGAATATTAAAAACTTTTATAAAAGTAATTTAAGTGTTTTTTTATCTTTGGACAAACCACGAAGGCTAAAAGCCCAAATACCAACGTACCGTGGGTGTCTTAAGTGAGATAAGAGGGAGTTTGTTGACACAGGGCTTAAATACTTGAAGATTTGGGGGAAGGAAAGACCTCCGGGGGCAGTAGGTTCCACAATGTAGAAACTCTAGGGAGAAAAGAACGAACAAAGTGGGAATCGGGGCCTGTCCAGTTGGACCGTATAGGGATGCATACGCGCGGAACCACGAGTTTCTCTGTTGGGAACCGTAAGTGGAGGAACTATCCTGGACAATTATTCAGAGCAGAAGCCATGGAAGTACCTATAAAAAAGCGATAAATCCCCACAGCCCGACGATGGGCAAGAGAGGGAAGCCTTTCAGTAAGTGAAGGATCATTAATGAGACGAATAGCTTTTCTTTGAATAGAATCAAGAATGCTTAGGGTTGTGAGGGACGCCATGCCCCAGATATGAGAACAATATTCCAAGGGAGGTCGGATTTGGGACACATATAAAGTGTATAAATTGGAAGGGGAAAAATACTTTTTGGCTCGAAAGAGAAATCCAAGCTTTTTGAAGCTGCCGTGGCTATAGATACAATGTGTTTATGCCAGTTAAGGTTACTTTCAAATGTGACGCCCACAAGATTGAAGGTGTCTTTGCTCTGTAAAACTTGGCCGCTCATAAGTAGAGGATGAGTATTTGATGACTCTTTTCGCGACAAGGAACATGATTGTGTTTGGGATGCATTAAAATGGACGAGATTTTTAGCGCCCCAATCCAATATTAAATTAAGATCCTGCAAAAGAGATATCTGCATCGCTCTGCTTTGTTTTCCAAGTCAGGTTTAGTGATGGGTTTAGGAACCTGAAAACTGGAGTGAAGGGTACTATCGTCGGCGAAACTATGAATGAAATTAGTTGTGGACGAGAGAAGGTCGTTGATGTGAAGAAGAAACAATGTTGGTGCCAGAACTGAGCCCTGAGGGACTCCAGCAGTGTTAGCAGAATTTGACTATTTTAAACTTTATAATAAATTGACTCAAAAACTTTTCAATTACAACAAACATTAATTTTATTATTTGCTATTTAAACACCTACTACTCTACATTTTTCAGAGGTAAGTAAATGTGATCAAAACCAGATATTTTAGGTAAATTCTAAAGTGTACTAATTTTTTTGACAATATTATTATTGATACCATACCAACATTATTTTTAAATAAATTTTTCCATTGAAATTTTGCTTAAAAATGAAAAATAATGCTACTTTTAAAGAAAAATCCAGTTTTTGAAGTTTTATGCAACTCTGTACGCCACATTCTCCTGATGAATTACATTTCTTACAAGCAAAAGTATTTATTATAAATTACATTTTTTGAAAAATTATTTTTTTCATTTCATTATTTCAATAAAAACCCCATTCGTGAAAAATCTGTATGTTTTTGACTTATATTGTTTTTAAAATAAACAATTAATTTGTACTAGGTGGTTTGTGGTCAAATACAAATTATTGCTAGCACATACAAAAGTAGTTAATAAAAAAAAGTACCATGCTTGAGTTAAAAATAACTGTGCCTATGAATATTTTATCACCCCACATGCAATTAAAACAAAGACAACGGCTTCATTTATGCCCAAAACGCCCATTTTTAGCTTAGTTATATAACGTACAACTAGCCAAAATAAAAGCAAAATTTTAATTAATTTTTACCATTGCCCTATTTGTAACGTAGGAGCGCTTCGTAGTCCGTATTCATGCCTTTGTTTTTGCATCATGTTGCCAGCAGCATGTGAATGTGGAAACAAAATAATATGCCATAAATTTGATTTTTGTGTACGTAGACTTAAAGGCAGTGAATTATTAATTTTTAGGGTTTTAAATAGGGTTAGTTGTGTTATTTTTAAACCTATTTAACAAAATATTTAATTCTGGTACTCTAAGCAGTAGATAAGAGACTATGTTGCTTTTAACAGTAACAACAGAGAAATTTAAAAGGATACTAGGCTTTTTTTTCACCCTTTCGGGGTCATCCCACCCAGGTCCGACGACCGCCCCCTAGGTGGTGCACTGCAGCCTGAAGGCTTATTGTACCTTGATCCCTACTCCTTCTCATTCACACACCATTCATTCCATAACTTGGATGGTTGTTGCTCGGTCCGCATCCCCGAGCAGAACACCGTGTGCCGTTGCCCAAAACACCGCTGTCGCCGGACACCCATCCAAATTATGGGCGCGCATTCCACTGCTTAACTCCGGAGATCGACGCTTGCCGATACAACCGAAGCAGCCACAAGCGCCATACTAGGCTTAGTCGGTTAAATAATTTTAAGTGGGACACTACATATTATTGATTTTTTGATTTTATTGTGTCTATTAACACATTTTGGTAGCTTCATAGGTAGAAAGTAATACCCTAGAACGGTTTTAAGAAATTTTAGTTTTTAAAAATCTATGAGAAATTAAAAATTTAAAGTGTTTTTTATAAACAACAATATATTGGTAAATAATTACTGGATTTCGATAAAAAACTGGTTTGTGTACTAAAGCGTAGAAAAGAATCAATTAAAAAAAATACATATTTTTTTACAAATAATCTAAACAAATAACCAAAGCTAACTTTTTGGTGTTTTAGGAAACTTTAGTTTATATAAAAATATTCGTTAATCTGTTAGCTAAATAATGATTCTAAAAAATATTAGTAATTTTTTCCAGAAATAAGATACAAACGCTTTAATGCGCAGTGCGCCTTTTTAGCGATTGAGTGTACTAAACAGCAGCCAAGGCGGACGCGCTACTCCGAGCGTTGTGTCTTGGGCCGAGTTTCCAGACTAAGTAAAACTAATGTCTAGCGCATTAAAGCATTTATATATATTTTCTGGTAGGAGAAATAGTTTTCTTTATTTATTCGAAAACCGTGTATTAAATTTAAAAAAGATAAGATATCCAATTTGTTTTAAAATCAATAAAAAATGCGGTGAAGTATAATATTTTTTCTCTTCAGAAATATTTACCTTAAAGTCCTTCTGAACGACAGTGGTAAAAAATTTTTGTATGCCCTAAATGTTTTATATATATATATATATATATATATATATATATATATATATATATATATATATATATATATATATATATATATATATATATATATATGGTTGCGTGATCGAAGATTGTAGCGCGTGGTTGGTTTCGGTGTTTGCTCCGTGTCAGGGATGTGTGCACTAGTCCGTGGCGCGTCGTCATGTGTTGTTGGTTGTGCTATTTCAGTTTTTAGTGATATGAGTGTTTTCCAAGCTGCTGGTAGGTGTAAGGTATCATCCCTTAATCATCCCTTACATTACACCAGCCAATGTATGTTTTTTTCTTATTAGCCCCTAAACTTTGTCGACTAAGTTGTGAAACACCATGAATACATTTTGTTTTCCCAATATGTTTATCATACTTTTATTTTATATTTGTCGCAGGCAAATTTGTTATTTTAGGCTAATGGCTTCTGTCTATGCAAATGCTTTCTGCCTGGGCAAATGACTTTGTGGTTTTTGTTAGGCAGATGACTGTGATATATTCGATAACATATTAGTCGTACAGTGTAATTTGCAGACCACAGTAAAAAGCAAAAGCACATGTAATTTGATTGGTTCAAAGCGGTCATGCCAAACCATCACATTGAGGCGGGCATGGTTAGTTTTGGTTAGTTAATTTTTTTGCTTCATAAGGAAATTAATAAAAAATGCTTTATAAAAAATTAAAAAGAAAAGATTTAACTAACCAGAACCAACCATGACCCCCTTCCCCCAATGTGACGATTTTGCATGACCGTCTGGTTATGCAAATAATTTTATTTCTATTTTTTAAAACTGCTAAGGCAAATAAAATTAAATTCTAAATGACTAGGCAAATAGCATTTAAAAATAAAAATACACCATTTGCCCAGGCAGAACGCATTTGCCTAGAAAGAAGTCATTTGCCTCAAAATAATCATTTGCTTGCGACATACCGGGTGATGCATCGCCGGGCGGGACATAGGAAATCCCATGTGATTTTTAATGGAGTCAATTAATTTAGAGAAAAATTCTATTAAAGTTTATTGAAGTGCATGCAAATCTACGTCCATGGTAAAAACTTTAAATTTTTCGGTTAACCCGTTTGCTAGTTAGATGCTAATATATTTTTAAAAATTGTTACATTATTATCGCCTCGTATTTATGAACAACAATAAAAATACCAGTTAACGTGACATAACGTTGTCATTTTGAAATTTAGTGCTTTATTATTATCAAAAAATCACGCTAACTGGTATTTTAATTGTTGTTCATAAATATAAGGCGATAATAATGTAACAATTTTAAAAATATATTAGCATCGAACTAGGAAACAGGTTAACTGAAAAATCTAAATTTTTACCATGGACGTAGATTTACATGCTCTTCAATAAACTTTTTTTTAAATTTTTCTCTAGAATAATTAGGAGAGCCAATAATTGACCCCAATAAAAATTACATGGGATTTCCTATGTCCCGCCCGGCGATGCATCACCCGGTATACATAAACAATATTGGTATTTTACTGATATTTTACTAACGGTAACATATTACTTTATTCTTTATTTTTATAAAAACATTATCCGTTTATTTTTCATTTGCATATAAATTTGATGGCAAAGAATAATTATTTTAGTACGCAACGGTATAAATTTACATGAATATAACCACAAGTGTACATAATCGAAAAATAAATGTACCCGCGTTTTCCATTAAAATCTGCATAAAAACCATGTCCAAAGTTATCACCAATAAAAGCGTATTACTGCCGGTATACGAATATAGTCTATATTAAAATTAAAATCATTTGGATACAAAGGAAGCTTTACCAATTTAATTTGCTACAAAACCTACATGTTTTACCTTTTTTGACAAAAACGGGAAGAATAGTACGAGTACTTTTTTTATTTAAAAATTTTACTTATGGTACCGTTAAGAGATACCTAAAAAGTTATTCTATTTCTATTTCTATTTTTTTTCTTGGTTTTGGTCCCTTCAGGTTCGATCCACCACTCTCCCCCTTCCGGACTATGCTTTCCAGGACTTCGTCGGCGGAAAATCTAAATAATCGAGCTCGTAGCTCCCAGAAATTCCAAAAAGAAAACAAATAATTCAACAATCGATGCAATGCATAGATTGTCGGCTATCAAACCAAGATCTGCTACTGGTGTTACGTATAACCTTCACTTTCACTACTGACAGTTCCCATGGCACGCCCATCTATTTCCCGCCATTTGAGAAATACCTCGTGTTCACCACCAAGCAGGATACCATCAGCTTATAGGAATCTTTGCTCACAGTGCTTAGATCCAGAAGAAAGATGCCGTCAATTTGGCGTGAATCTTTCCTTGATCCCCGAAGGTAAAAACGTTCGTACGACACCTCTAGCCGCCACTCTGGAAAGAACTTTGTAGTCCTCTACGCACGTCCGCACTATTCGGAGGTCAAACAAAAAGTGAAAAAAGTTAGATATTAAAATTGTCCACAGGGTCATCCAAATCAAGCGTTCATCATTAACAACTTCGTTATTACCCATAATAAGAAATAGTTTAAATGAGCAAAATAGAAGCATTTTTAACGCTAACAGAATAACCTTTTTTTTTTAATAAAATCCCTTGTTTTATTACCATAGGATTTTTGTTACATTCTATACATTGCCATTCTCGGGAGTTAAATTGTTAACTAAATTGTTCATATTAAAACAGCCTGTATATAGTTTTTTGCCAATAAAATTCAATTTTAAGGAGGTTTAAAGAAATACCACTTTTAATGAATAAAACTAATACCATCAAAATTAAAATTTTAATATTAATTTTGGTAGCAGTTTTAACCACGGTTTTCTAACAATTTTGTCTTGAATCAAATGGTTAAAAAAATTAATACTGTATTAAGTATAAGTACAGTGGCGCTGATGACTAACCAAAATATTTAGTTTTTAATTAACTAATAAGTAAACAAACCTAATAATCCAACAAACTTAGGCCCAACTTAATTTGAAAATTGGTTGCAAAAGGTAGCAAAGCTCCGCGAAAACCGCAAGTCTCTATCTTTAATAATAACCAAGATACCCTGCAATTGCATTGAAATCCAGACACTCTGTACTATTTCTATTGCCATGTTCAGACACGGCTAGTAATTTAGTCGAGTATTCGATTAGTAAGTATTCTCGTGCGTGTGGACAGCTACTACACCAAACTACTTACACTGCCGAGAATACTTAATTACTCGCTACTCGACTTAATTACTAACTGTGTCTGAACAAGGCTTAAGGCCTAGTTTATTTAGTAAAAATCTTAATCGGTATTATTTGTCTTAAAATACGTATCGTCAAATATTATAAAAAAGTAATATAACATTTTCCAACAATATAGTATTACATTAACGTTTAACATCTAGTTAAGGCCTTATTAAATAATTTATTGCAGCATATTTGCAGAAATCCGGACACTCCGTACAATTTCTAACGCCATGTTCAGGCACGCCTAGTAATTTAGTCGAGTAGTCGATAAGTAAGTATTTTCGTGCGTGTTGACAGCTACTGCACTAAACTACTTTAACTGCCGAGAATACTGAATTACTCGCTACTCGACTAAATTACTAGCTGTGTCTGAACAAGGCTTAAGGCCTACTTTTTTAGTAAAAATCTTAATCGGTATTATTTGTCTTAAAATACGTATCGTCAAATATTATAAAAAAGTAATAAGACATTTTCCAACAATATAGTATTACATTAACGTTTAACAACATCTAGTTAAGGCCTTATTTAATAATTTATTGCAGCATATTTGCAGAAATCCGGACACTCCGTACAACTTCTAATGCCATGTTCAGGCACGCCTAGTAATTTAGTCGAGTAGTCGATAAGTAAGTATTCTCGTGCGTGTGGACAGCTACTACACCAAACTACTTTCACTGCCCAGAATACTTAATTACTCGCTACTCGACTAAATTACTAGCTGTGTCTGAACAAGGCTTAGGCCTAGTTTATTTAGTAAAAATCTTAATCGATATTATTTGTCTTAAAACACGTATCGTCAAATATTATAAAAAGTAATATAACATTTTCCTACGACCACTGGTGAAAATAGCAAATAGCACACTGATTTCATGCATAGAAAATGCGTTATATCACACTAGTGTTGCAAAGTACTTTACAGCACTAGTGTTGCAAAGTACTTTACAACACTCGTGTGATACATATTAGGATGTCATTCTAAAAACTGCTATTGGTTTTGCACGTGACATATTTATTATAGTGACAGTAAAAAAACTTTTTATTTACCTTAAACGGTAGAACCCAAATTAGCGAAAATCATCTTATTGACGTTAAGTTACTACACAGTATAAGCTTTCTTCCAATATTAAAAAGAGTAATAATCAAATTTATGAAAAAATAAAAACATAAACAAAAATAGACATAACCACAAAAACAACTTTCACTGACTGGCACAGTGTTGTCAGGTAAGTAGATCAAATTTAAAATCTCCCTTCTACCTTTGAGCACGTACTTTATAGAGGCAGCCTTGCCGCTTGACCGTTCGACCTAAAGCGCCAGAGAAAAAAGCCTATAGATCAAATTCCTTCCTCTCTTTCTTCGTGTACTAAAACAACTAGTTAAATCTTTTTTTTAATCCCTAATTAAACCTAAGGCTAATACACACTTTATGAATCCACTTTCTTTTATCCATTCATAAATAGAATCAGATGGTAGTGGTTTTTCTTACTTTTAGGACTTTAGGTTATGCATTTACAATTTTCATATTTTTATATTTTTCTTAAAAATATAAGGAAAAACTGTTATTTTTACTTAATTTTACATGTGATGTTCAGTTTCATTAACTCGTTTTACCAATTTTACCCCACCCAGCACCCCTTTTCACTCCCCGGTCTCGTAAGTTTATTTACTGATATTTTTAAAAAACGGAATATTTTGGATATGCGCCACTTACGTTTTATTTAGAAGAGTGTCTAAAATATGTAAGAATTGATAATTTTTAAAAACCCTTATAATAGCAGAAAACCGTATTAAACTATTACCGTTATTACCTAAGAAAACCATACAATTTTTATTAAGTGAGGGTCTTTTTAAATTCCAAAATGATAAAAGTTATATAATGCTTCTAGGTAGGTGATTTTCGATGTAAAAATATTGTCAAAACAGTATAATATAGCAGTGAGGAAAAGTATATATCACACTAGTGTTGCAAAGTAAATATCACCCTAGTGTTGCAAAGTTCTCAATTGTTTTTTATTTTTTCTGAACAGTCAAACTTTAATTTATTTTTTTTTAGTGAATAATTTGTGGTCGTAGGAAAAATAGTGTACAGTACTCGTGTGAATATGACTTTCTTGCACTCGTGGGTTTGTCGCACTTGGCTAACGCCTCGTGCTACAATATTCCCACTGGTGTGAAATTAGTCATTTTCCACACTTGTAATGTAATATACTATTTCCAACAATATAGTATTACATTAACGTTTAACAACATCTAGTTAAGGCTTTATTTAATAATTTATTGCAGCATATTTGCAGATACATTATTTAGAAATTTAATGGCTTTGCCAAACATTAGTAAATTGAACTAATATATCAGCTTTTATGATATATGACGCGATATTAATTACCACTTCACAAATATATTTAATAAATTCGCGTTTTATTTTATTTGATTTGGTAATTTACGGCTTGATTTTAACGCAATATTGTTTTGTTTATGTTTTCGTTTTATTTTTTATTAAAAAAGCATGTTTTAATACATTTTCAATTAAACTTATTGTACCCCTAAAAACAATTTCTGCAGCATTTCGAGAGTTTAAAAACTATAGTGTAAGTCAGAGTTACATAATAAATATATTTAAAAATATACTTTTTTCCATTGGACATAGATCTACATATTTTTAACACGTTATCTTACCTTGAAAATGCGTTATTCGTTTAGGCAGAAGGCGTAGCCGTCCGGCGGTTTTTATCTACGAGAAAATCTATCAAAACCGTCGGCGGTGGTCTAGCCCGTGCCTTTTTTAACACGCTTTTATTAGCTTGGGTTGTATGTATGTATGTATGTAACGGAATCTTTAAGCTTGATTTTCACCAACTTCCAGCGATTCGATTTCTTTGAAACTTTGCACACGTATCAAGGACCCATGACAATGCAATAGTCTGTAAACAGTATCCCGTTATCCTGATTAGGATCGCCAGGATAAATAAATTCCTTTATAGATTTTCTGTAGTAGAGTAACAGAGAAAGAGCTAGTGTGCGATCAGCGCATGCGTGCAGTTTTGGACGTACTCTCAGCATAAGGCTGACAGAAACTTGTTCGGAGTAGTTGCGTTCTGAAACCCCATGCAACAGTGAAGCTTTAAATGAAATGATTAGATTACGATAGTTCGTGAAACAGTTCAGTATCACATGTCCGCAGAAAACTAATTGATATATCGAACTAAAAATGAAAAATAAATAATAGTTTAAAAAACACGCTTTTATATGCAACCGAACTAAAAATTAGAGAATCATTTTTCATTACAAAGAGTTTGTATTACAGTAATAAAAGGTCAAACAATGAATCATAATTATATACCTCAAAATAGAATTATAATAAAATTTAAGATAATAACAGAATAATTCACTTCAGAATAAAAGCGTGGGGTGCTTAATATATTAAATGTTATAATTATTTCATTTGTAAATATCTATGAGGGAAAAGTTATGAAAAAATAGTACAATGCACCCCACGCTTTTTACTCTGAAGTGAATTATTCTGTTATTATCTTAAATTTTATTATTCTATTTTGAGGTATATAATTATGATTCATTGTTTGACCTTTTATTACTGAAATACAAACTCTTTGTATAAAAAGCGTGTTTTTTAGTTTTTTAAACTATAATTTATTTAAATAAAGCTATTTTATTTTGTAAGAAGCTTTCCCAAATTAAAATATTAATCCAAATATGCTTTCATTACACATTTATCAAGAATATCAGAATTTACAAAATCCCACTGCGAAATTTATGCCGAAACAGATGCGGAAATGTAAATTCCGTTTGCATTAAATTATTTGTATAGATCGACGATTGTGACCGCAATCAATTCGTGCTCAAAATCTCAACACCAGAAATTGTTGCGTGTGAATCATTGGCAAATCGTGAATTGCTGAAATTTCGCTGGTATGGTAAAATTATTTTTAATTTGGAATGCCATTTAAAATAAATACCTATAAATTTAACTTATAAACGGACGATAAATATCAATAATTACACTGGTCTGCAAAAATTTTTTTTTATATTTCATACTAGCTATGATTCTCGGCTTCGCTCGGAAGTGGATATGAGATCCAAATAACCGTTGTTCTGAATGAAGTTCAAATACTCGACAACAGATGGCGCCACTACACTTAATTTCCAAGTTGAAGGGTTGGAAGAGTCCTTATATCTTTAAAAATGCGCCCTTTAGGGTAAAACGGGAACTTTCTTGTTCGAGGGGGATCACACTATATAAGTCCCTTCATCGTATCGGGACTCCTTTTCAAGTTTTATCGGCACGCACATTTTATCAACTTAGTTTTATTATATACTAGCTATGATTCCTAGCTTCGCTCGGGAGTTGATATGAGACCCAAATAACCGTTGCTTTGAATGAAATTTAAATACTCGACAACAGATGGCGCCACTACACTTAATTTCCAAGTGTAAGGGTTAAAAGAGTCCTTATATCTTTAAAAATGCGCCCTTTAGGGTAAAACGGGAACTTTCTTGTCGAGCGGGGATAAAGGGCTATCACACTATATAAGTCCCTTTATCGTATCGGGACTCCTTTTCAAGTTCTATCGGCACGCATATTTTATCAACTTAGTTTTATATATATATATATATATATATATATATATATATATATATATATATATATATATATATATATATATATATATATATAATGATTTAGCACCTCCAAAAAAGATATACAGAGTAATATTTTTAATATTTTTATTATAGGGCCTTTAAACTTGGCCACAAAAGTCGACTTTTTTTGAAAAATATATCAAATATATTTTTAAGAGTCACAAAAATATAGTGAAAATTCTTTGAGCCGTTAGTATTAATAAAGGTACCTCTCCTTTAACTTAGATTTTTATTAGTACTTTCATTTTTGTGTCAAAGCTTCCTAACTAACTACTGTCTTCGAGTGAGTAAATGTACGTAGCTTTAATGGCCAATGCATAGATAACCTACATTTAGATCCGCAGTGGCAAGAAGCATTTTCGGATTTTTACGACCTCGCGCAGTAAACAAATCGAGTGTGGACGAACACGGCTTTTAAGTGAGCAAAAGCCGTGGCAAAATACAAACCCCGGCACCCCGTACTCTTCGTCTGCGGTCTGACCGTAACGCTCATTAGCTACCGTACTTCGAACAGAAAACCAGGACGCCGTCAACAAATTCTTTTCTATAATGCGGATAGTTTGTTTCGAGCCGGGTGCGTTTACCCTCAACTGGCTTGCGCACAAACCGGTTTTTCGCCCATGAAATGTAACTCTTGTTTCGCGCAGGTTATAACATTGGCAATCCATCGAGATCAGTGGGCCAATGCAGTTAAACGATCTTGTGACATGGTATTTCGAAGGAAGGTCTTTATTCGCTTAAGTGTAGAAAAACACCTTTCAGCCTCTGATGTCGACATAGGAGTAGTTATTAAAATATCGAGCACATTTTTTGTCTCTTTGAAAGTGCTTTCTTAATTATTTTGTATTAAAAATTTTAAAAGTGGTGAACTACCATTTAATCCTCTACAGTCTTCCCACGATGTCCGGTAACGGTCTACCACTAGTTTTCAGTTCAAGTTTCTCTTCATATGAATATTTAAAAAATCGTTTAACGTTCACTAAATTATACACCACATCCATTGTCTATAAACACTAAACACACAACCAAATACGAATAAAATATATATTCCATATATATATATATATATATATATATATATATATATATATATATATATATATATATATATATATATATATATATATATATATATATAAAATGTCTAAATAACCTGTAAAGTGCTACCGCGAATGCCGCACAACAATAACCAAAATTTACGTATTTTAGCAGCCGAATTTTGCCCAACAGTTTAGTCAATGCAATAACGTCGCGAGAGACTGAGTATTATTTGCGCAGTATTCTATGATGCGTCGTCAGTGGGTGAAGATGCGTGTGCCTACTATACTAGAGCGGCCGGAAACTGGTTATTTTAGTTTTGTTTTAATGGATATTTAATATTTTAATCGTAAAATGATGAATTGAATGTTACGAAAAAATACCAAGCAGCTTAAAAATTTTGGTGGTTCTGCAGCACTGCAGCTCTTATGCAACAGCCGCCCCTGATTCGGATTACTTGAATATGAGCTGACTAAATAATTTATATAAATGGAACGGATTTTTGAACATGGCTTTTTTGCGTTCAATTAGCAGATGGTATTTATTTGGGTACACGCCAAAATAAAATTAAATGTACTAAAAAACCAAAAAAATTTTAAACAAGTAAACAGATAATTAAAAATCGACGTTTCGGTGGCAAATCTGCCACCGTTGTCAAGATAAATGGAATAAAACTAATAAAAATAAAAACTTACTATTATTTAGGCTTTAAAATTCACAATTTTTCTGTTTTTTTGGGATATTCTGAAAACTTTGACATTAAATGTCAAAACATGTTTGTTTGGTTAAAGTGTCATAGTGACATAGATAACTGGTTGCTGGTGTAATGATTGTTTATTTTACAAAAAAGGTGAATAGTTAGTTAATTTTTAGTCTTCCTGAAGATACTTCAGTATCAAGCAAAGGCAACCAAGTGTTATTTAAATTAACTGAAATTGATGCTACACAATTATCTTTATTTAATAATATATACGCACTTTCTTTAATTTTGCGTTTTTTAGAACAAGTTTCCTTTGCTAAAATGCTCGAAGCATCCCAGTTTATTCTATGATTGTTATCAAATGCGTGTTGACAGATTTTTGATTTATGAAATTCTGTGTTTTTAATGTATGATCTGTGTTCTTTTATGCGTTTGGCTAATGGTCTACAAGTTTCACCTATATAAAACTTATTGCATTTGCAAGGTATTTTATAAATGACATTTTTTGTATTTTCATTTAAGTTGTATGGTTTTGTTTTTGTTAATTGAGATCTGATTGTGTTTTGTGTTTTAAAGATTGTGCGAATATTAAATTTATGCCCTATTCGTTGAATTTTATTTGATAGTCCGGGAATGTATGGTAAAAATAAATTTGTAATAGGTCTATTTTGATTTTGTCTTATAACTGGAGTTTCAAATTCAAGGAAACAATTATTTATAAAATCAAGAGGATAATTATTTTGAATTAAAATATTTTTTAAATAATCTTTTTCAATATTTATATTTTGATTAGAACAAATGACTTTAATTCTATCAAATAGACTTTTTACAACTCCCTTTTTAACCATTATTGGGTGATTTGAGTTAAAATTTAAGTATCTATTTGTATGTGTAGGTTTTCTGTAGATTTTTGTTTCAAAATTGTTTAAATCTTTTTTATTAAAATGTCAAGAAATGGTAGTTGTGAGTTGTTTTCTTTTTCTAACGTAAACTTAATTGTTGGTTCTTGTGTATTAATGTGTGTTAAAAAATTATTTAAACAGTGTTCGTCATGTTGGTATATAGAAAAAATGTCATCTATATATCTCCACCAAACTAAAGGTTTATATTGATAATTTTCTACAAAATTTGATTCAAAGTTTTCCATAAAAATATTACTTAATAAAGGTGATAAAGGTGAACCCATAGCCATGCCAGAGGTTTGTTTATAAAAATCAGTGTTATATTGAAAATATGTTGTTTTGACACAAAAAGTTAAAAGCTCAAGAATAGTGTTTATGCTTAATTTTGTTCTTTCGCCAAGATGGACATCATTTTCTAATTTATTTCTAACAATATTTAATGTTTTATTTACTGGGACATTTGTGAATAAACTAACAACATCAAAACTTACCAGTGTATTATTTGGATCAATATCTATGTTTGATAATTTCTCTAAGAAATGTTTAGAATTTTTAATGTATGAATCAGTGTTGTTTACCAAAGGATCTAAAATGGTAAGTAAAAATTTTGCTAATGGATGTTACGTTTGGGCAGATATAACATGGATGTGTAGGTGAGTTTATACAACTTACTATAAGACGTAAAGGTATATTGGGTTTATGTATTTTTGGTACTCCGTAAAAATGTGGTGTTTTACTGTTGTAAGGTGTCAATTTAAATCTTTCATAAAAATATAACCAAACAAACATGTTTTGACATTTAATGTCAAAGTTTTTAGAATATCCCAAAAAAACAGAAAAATTGTGAAATTTAAAGCCTAAATAATAGTAAGTTTTTATTTTTATTAGTTTTTTTCATTTATCTTGACAACGGTGGCAGATTTGCCACCGAAACGTCGATTTTTAATTATCTGTTTACTTGTTTAAAATTTTTTTGGTTTTTTAGTACTTTTAATTTTATTTTGGCGTGTACCCAAATAAATACCATCTATTAAATGAATCCGCCAAACTACAGAACATATCTTCAATTCAATTAGCAGGTTAGGCGCTCGCCACACCGCGCCCACCTCTGGCGTCGCCACTGTTTTAGAGACACCCTGTATAAATAATCCTAGGAACAATAAATCAGGTAAGATATCGTCTTAAATACAAAAGTTTTACAAACTAAACGAAACCAAGTTTTATACTAAACGTTTTTGTATTACCCAGGAGCTAATTTTTTGTCTTTAGCCACTTACGAGAAGGGGACTTTGGAGAATACAAATGCTAGAAAAACCGGAAAATTTAATTTGAAGTGGGTTTTTTGTTAAGTAACACCGGTTCGAGCCGGCGGCGGGTTTTAAAATAACAAATGAACGTCGCAAAAACGATAATAAATCATAGCCAACTTTTAACTCGCGCGTATTCAGGAACAAAAGACTCTCTAATCAATCATATTAGTGGCGAATTGAACAATTTGTTTCTCTGTATCAAGCTTGTAATAAATCAAGATGCCTAAGAGGATTTATAAATGTATAAAAGGCAGTAAGGAAACGTGGTCGCGGTGAGATAATATGGATGTTCGTTATAAATAATTCAAAAGGTATTTTTTCGTCACCAATATTTTTTACCGCTTTATAAAAAATATTTTCGGTGAAGCAATTTAATTTTGTTTTTTTACCGTTTTCAGTTTGTAAAATAATTAGGGTAAGGTAATAAGTATTTTGTTATATAGTATCTAACTATTTTTTTAAATTATTTATCTTTACTTAATATAGGGGAAAGAGGGAAGGCTTCATACAGTTTTTATATTTTGCTTTGTGGAATGCCGTGTTTTAGGTATATCTCTTTTAGTTTATGACACACTAGTAGCTTTACTATTTTATATTGTAGTAGAACCTTAATATTATTGAAAATCTAAATGCACGAGTTTCCATAAGACTTTTACAAAAATGCAAAATTCATGAATGTACCCCATTAGTGGGGTACATTCATACAACCGAAGGGGCACATTTCACATCACTATTAATTCGTTATAATTATTGTTTGTTATGGTTTCATACTATACTTTATAAAAAAACACAAATACATTTTTCTACATACAAAACAAAGAGTAAAATTCAAAATTAAAAAACAGTTTTTATCCAAATCTGTTAATGCCTATTTTAACATCGCAATAGTTTCGTGATATAAACATAAGTATCGATGGGTGAACAGAGTGTTATTAAAAGGTCTTTACGTTACATGTATGGTTATCTACCAAAGACACTTATTAACATTCTTTATTTTAGTCAGTTATATTTATTAAAACTAACAATCTCAAAATGTAAAAAAAATAGCTTATACATTATTAATTATATCAAATAAAAAACTCTGGTTAACACAAAGATACCTGAACTTACAAAACCTAAAATTAATATGCCCATGTTAATATCAGATTATGACCTAAGATCTGTGGTAATATCATCACTATGTCTGATAAATTAACTGATCTTTGACATCCACAGACACATCCTTTTTTCCGCAAAAATTAAACCATTACTTCAGTTAAACTACTTTATATAATATTTATAACTATAATCGTCTGTTTACCAAAAAATAATAGTTAAAAAAATATTCATAAAGGGCCAGGAGTACATTTATACAGTATGAAAGTGCCCCATATACTTGTGTATGAATTTGCCCCATCACATGCTTATTAATGAAACAATTTGAAATAGGAAAACCGTCTTCATCTATATTAATTTACACATTAAATTAGTGCCTTTATACTATTATAATTAGGATTAAATAGCAATAATAAATCCAAAAATAGTAACTGGCCATAAAATATGTCCAAAGTTACGTTATGAAATTATTTACGTGAGGCAAAAACACGTTTCGTGTTGTGCACTCGATCTTACCACACCGAAAATTCTGAAACTTCACTAGTCTGTATACACACATAAAAACTGTGCACACCCACTTACGTTACTATTTTACTTCGTGTCTAACTTCAGATAAACTCAATGTATGTGGATGCCCCTTGTATGAATCGACCCCACTTTCCCCTACTGACCATAGGAAATCTCATGCAAATTTTGATACCTTTAAATATTGATTTTGTAACAAAATTGTATTAAACTATTTTAAGGACGTTAATAAGAGAAACTAAAACACTAAATTTTGATATTTTCTAATAAGCCAATTAAATTTTAGTTTAGAAAAAACTACATGTGTGTAAAATTTAAAAAAATTACTAGAGACTAAACTAATTACTGTTAGATATATGACCTCACGTCACGCGCGTCGCTAGAGTTTTCAAATTAAATTTATCTAAAAACTGAAACGTGGGACCCATACCAAATTTATGCAGGAACACTTTGGTAAAGAAAACGTTTATTTTGGTAGTTGCAAATAAAAGTTGTTGTTTTTGGTTGCCCCCCACCTATAAAAATCTAAGTTTTAAAAGCAAATTCCCTATTTGTACATTTTTTGCGGCTTTATTGAAATTTTATGGACAAATATTAAATTAGGCAATTACGCTTTTTCTGATAATTAGGGGCATCTGAAAATCCTACGTAAAAAATTGTAAAGTGGAAATATTCCAAATGGCAATAGTTTTTTAAGAAATAAAGACCATTTTGCAAAGTTTTAGGATTTATCGATAAAATTTGATCAAATTTATAAAAAAATACAAATAAAGTATGTACTTATGTATCAAAAACTTAAAATCTACATAAACGTAAAGTACCCCTATTTTAAGAAATATAACAAAATGTTCTGGACAATTCTTCAGAGCAGAAGCCATGAAAGTACCTATAAAAAAGCGATAAATCCCCCACAACCCGAAAATGAGCAAGAAAGGAAAGCCTTTCTGTAAGTGAGGGAAGCCTTTCTGTAAGTGAGGGATCATTAATGAGACGAATAGCTCTTCTTTGAATAGAATCAAGAATGCTCAGGGTTGAGGGAGACGCCATGCCCCAGATATGAGAACAATGTTCCAAGGGAGGTCGAATTTGGGACACATATAAAGTGTATAAATTGGGAGCGGAAAAATACTTTTTGGCTCGAAAAAGAAATCCAAGCTTTTTTGAAGCTGCCGTGGCTATAGATACAATGTGTTTATGCCAGTTAAGGTTACTTTCAAATGTAACGCCCACAAGATTGAAGGTGTCTTTAGTCTGTAAGACTTGGCCGCTCATAAGTAGAGGATAAGTATTTGATGACTCTTCGCGACAAGAAACATGATTGTGTTTTGGATGCATTAAAATGGAGGAGATTTTTGGCGCCCTAATCCAATATTAAATTAAGATGCTGCGAAAGGGATATCTGCATCGCTCTGCGTTTGTTTTCCAAGTCAGGTTTAGTGATGGGTTTGAGAACCTGAAAACTGGAGTGAAGGGTACTATCGTCGGTGAAACTATGAATGGAATTAGTTGTGGACGAAAGAAGGTCGTTGATGTGAAGAAGAAACAATGTTGTTGCCAAAACTGAGCCCTGAGGCACTCCAGCATTTACTTGGTGAAAGCTTGTCCCAATAACTGATATACGTCGATCAGATAGATAACTAAAGAGCCAAGTACAGAGTTTAGCTGGAAGACCGTAGGAGGGAAATTTATTAAGAAGTGCGTCATGCCAGACTTGGTCGAAAGCTTTAGATATATCAAGAGCAACGATCTGGGACTCACCTAGAAACTCAAGAGACTTATTCCAACAGTGTGATACGAAGGAAAGAAGATCTGCTGTAGATCTTTTGTGGCGAAATCCATACTGCCTGTCATTTAAATGGTTCTAATGGATTTTTAACTAAACTGCAATAAATGTATCAAAAATACATCTTTAATTCAATTTTCTTAACTTTTTGTTTTTTGCACCTAACTTAACCTTTCAATTATTTTATTTTGCGGTTAATGCGGTTAGCGAATAATTAAATTTTGTTTGGCAAAACGCTCTATCGAATAGAGACAGTGTTTAAAAAATCGAGTAGTATATCATAAAAATCAAGCAATTAAAAATTTAAGGAATTATTTAAGGTTTTGCAATGTATGATAAAAGACCGAACTTAAAAACTAAAAAACAAAATTATTTAACAAAACTTTGTAAAATAAATTATTAGAAAATGATAAATTATGCTGCATTATAAATTAACCAAGTGCCAAAACAAAACGCAATCGTTGTTGGTGGGTTATTAGTTGACGTCGTTAGTTGTATAATTTATATTCGTCTATCATGTACAATATAATAATTTATTAAAACAACATTCTATTGATTAAAGTTAGCGTCTGATTTAGGCTCTAGAACTCTAGAACCGGTATTTTTAAATTTTAAATGAAGAAAACAACCCCTTTAATTTTTGTAAGGAATGACTCTTTATCAAAACGCACACATCTTGAAAATAATTGGTAAGGACAAACGGTGAATAATAATATTAAAAAAGTTAGCATAAAATAATATTAAGTTATAATAGTTTTAGGTAGGGGGATAATGAATTATTGTAAATAAAAAACTAACCAGAACGTAAATTTTGAAGCCAAATAATGACCTATAATGCAAAACAAGGTACTTACAGTCATATTTAAGGGATATTTTCTTTGTTAACTGCTTACAGCAGCTGTAAGCACTTTAATTTTTTGACAATTCAATGACGTCAGTCTTACAGCAGCTCACAGCGGTTGTTAGCGGCGTCGGAAGATGTCTAACAGGAAGAAAAAACAAGGAGGGGGTTTTATAGCCGAATTTGAGGTTAAAAGCAAATAAAATTGACTAAATGATTATTAATAACAATAACAATAGTATGTGTGGGAAACCATGTGAAGGATTAATTTACCTGCCATTAAGATATTGCCCATTTTTGTTTTAAAACTGGAGTTCTAGAAGCCATTTTTTAGGTTATATTATTTTTTTATGTCATTTGTCATTGGCAGTAAGCGCTTTTATTTTTTCGATTCACATTATAATGACGTCAGCTGTTAGACAAGCTTGTTAGCAGCTGTAAGACAGAAGAATTAGAAAAATATCCCAATAAAAAAGGCGTACAAGGGTCAGAAAAAAGTACCCTTTTCTTATTTTTTAGTAAATTTGGCATCTTAAACTGACTGTTTAAATGAAGTTGAAAGTTTAAATTTAAAACATTTGTGCCAAGTGGGAACATAGATAAAAATAAATCAAATTTAATAGATTCCTCCTCAATTCTGCAGACTACTAATGCCCAGTTTTACAATTACAAGTTTAGTTTAGGATCAGTTGAACTCAAATGGTGGCTAAGCCTGCTCATTTAAAATATATTGCTGTCAAGTAAATGCCAAAAGTGACAGCAATATATCCTGCCCATTTAAAATATATTGCTGTCAAGTAATCGCCAAAAGTGACAGTAATATATTTTAAATGGGCAAGTTCAAGCACCAGTTGAGTTCAACTGATCCTAAACTGAACTAGCAATTGTAAAACTGGGTATAAGCTTTTTGACGTGGCATTTTCTACTAACAATGTCACCCAGATATTTCAAATTTTTGACATTTACCTAATATCCTTCATTAAAAATCACAACCAACAAAGTCAGTTTTACGCAAAAGTTGGGTAGGTTAGGACTACTTGCGTACACAGTAGCAGAGACAATTTGTCCAATACGTTTTATCTCTGTCTATTTTAATGCAAGTTCCTTTAACTATGTATAGGATATATCTGTCATTTACCATGGGAGGTAATCGCAGAGGGTGCAACCATCGCCTTTTCATGGTTGCCAAGTTGTTTACAATTTCTGCATGTAAACTTTATTGTCTTTCTTTGGCTAAAAGCGAATTATACTTTATACATACCAAGAATCGAATATTTGTAACTTGACAAACGTTGCCGCAGGCAGTCACACCGAAATGTTATTTAATATTTGTGTTTTATATTTTTTAATGGCCGATTTGTTTGGACAGTTTGTTTACATTTTTTGTGATTTATTGTGTGTTTCGTGGTTTTTTTACCTTTAATTGGACTTTGAATATTGACTTCTATTTGTGATCACTGAGTATATATTAAATTTGTGCCTTTCAACAGATAATTTAAGGTAATATTAACATGGTTATCTGTAAGAAAAAATCATTATCAAAACCAAATAAATGACATTTTGAATTAGATGTGTGTAATTATTGAACTAAACCCCAAAATTTTATATTAATAGAAAAGAAAAACAAGTACCTAATAATAAGGGCAAAAATGGCACAGCTATATAATTTGAATTTGGCGGGCAAACGATAAAGTCGACTTACGCGCCATCTGCGTTTACCTTCCTTGAAGACAGACAGGGAAGGCCCAGCAGCTATCTCTCTCTTGGATAATTTATTTACATTTTTTTGCTCGTCTCATTCTTATCTCTGACAGTAGTACGCAAGTGGTCTACCAAGAACCTTTTGAGGATGTGAGGATGCCAACCACTCGCGCTGGCGAAACTTTAAGGAAAGAAAGTCTACGACGACGGCCGAATAGCCTAAAAACAAAGGTTTGATAAAACGTTTTTATTTTATCTTTTTAATTTCAATCCCTAAACTTTAAACTTTGACATAAAATCTAATTCTCTACAATATTTACCTGTACATTTTTTCCCTATGTTTCGATATAAAAATACTTAACTCCTGGTTATTTTTCATATTTATAGTTATAATAATATAAGTCACTCTGTATATTTTTAATTGGCTTAAAATTTAGTATTTCTTAGTTCTGGTCCATGCAATCAATTTTGCCAAAAATTTGTTAAAAAACTTAAATAAAAAATAACCACGGACCAAAAAATAAAAATGTTTTGGTCCGTTTGTCCTTCTGTAACACCTATAGTAAGAACATTTTAAAAGCGCAAATTCGGTACCCTTTGAAAATAATACAAAAAAACATAAAGAAGGCCGCTTGCAATCGGACTATTTTATACAAAGGCGCCGCTATCCTTTACAGCGACGCGCCGATACACTATGGGATAGAAATCCATTATTTTGGCCAAAAAGCAACTTTGAAATTTTAATGGCTCATGCTGTGTATTTCAAAGTAGATACTCCAAACTACATGTACGCAAAATTATAAAAGGATATGACGACTTCTATTGGGGTAATTAGAAAATTGAAAATGTATTTTAAGTAAACATAAATATACAACATTTAATCTACTTAGTTTATTATTAGCCTTGCTTACGAAAAAAAGTAAAAGAGTTTAAATAATAAGAGGTATTGTGTTTCCGATGCAGTTTCACGAAGTCTCGCTACTTTTGTCAAAGATTTTTTACCTTTTTCTTTATCAGTTTTGTACATCCAAAACACAACATGATTGTGTTTTGGATGCATTCATTAGTGGACGAGATTTTTGGCGCCCCAATCCAATATTAAATTAAGATCGTGCGAAAGAGATACCTGCATCGCTCTGCGTTTGTTTTTTCCGCTAGTGTATTTGGCTATGGGAAAACTTATCTTAGTCTTGAAGAGATTTGTTAAAATGTAAATTAAGACAAATTCCGTTTAAAAAAATATATATATTTTTTTCAATTGTCAGTTATAAAATCCACCATTAATTTTTTTTTTACAGCATACTGCAAAATTCCAAAACATGTTTGTTTTGTCTAATAGAAATTTTATTTCAAGTTTTAATTACAGCCAAGCCATGCCTAATAAAGGTGACAAAAAAGGTATTGTACTCAAGGTATTGTTTTAAAAATGAAAATTTAAAAAGCAACACTGCAATTTTCATAGAAGCAAAACTTTTATAAAGACCCAGTCAAGCTGTGCCTTTTTACTTTATTGTTTTCAAAATACTTACAACTTGATTTGTTTATTTTGTTTTGGTATTGTGTTTACTAGACTGGGATAAAAAAATTGACTTTTTTAATTATATCGATAATATTGTTTAGGGCGACAAAAAAAAAATCGTAAAGAGCCCTTATTATCAATATTTAGAGCTCCCCTCTAATTTAGAATTTTTATTTTTTCCTTTATTTTTGCGTTAAAGCTCCCTAACTATTGAAGTAAAAAAATTATGTGCCCATATATCTGTAGAGAATTAAATTTTCTAAATTGAAGACATGCTCTATATTGGTTAGGCGGATTCATTTATTGGATGGTCTTTTTGTTTATGTTGCGAATGCAATAAGTTTGATATAGGTGACACTTGTAGACCATTAGCTAAATGCATAAAATAACACAGATCATACATTAAAAACACAGAATTTCATAAATCAAAAATCTGCCAACACGCATTTGATAACAATCACAGAATAAACTGGGATGCTTCTGGTATTTTAGCAAAGGAAACTTGTTCTAAAAAACGCAAAATCAAAGAAAGTGCGTATACCGGGTGTTGCTCCGCGCGGGACATAGGGAATCCCATGTAAATTTTGAAGTAGTCAAATATTGGCTCCCCTAATTATTTTAGAAAAAAATGCTATTAGGATTTATTGAAGAGCACAGTAAGTTCCACCCAAAATGAAAATTTGAGCATTTTTTAAACAACCAGTAAAGAGTAAACTGCTTAATACTTCTGCAACGTAGTATCTCATTATGTACCCTGTAGAAATCAACAATAAAAACGCCATATCGATTTATCAGTGACAATTTAGATCATTAAATTATAATGTCATTGCCAAAACTGAACAATTTTATATGGGAATTTCAAAAGAATCCTCGCATTTCATTTTAGTTTACAGCTAATTCCAACACATGCACTCACAGTTACGCAAGACAATAAAACAAATTTTTCTACATTTAGAAATCAATTTATGACGAAAATATCAGGATTTATTCAAATGCTCAAATATTCCTCCATTAACTGCCAGACAATAACCCAAACGATTATAAAACTCATTTCTTACGTTGACTAGTTGGTACATCGATATTCTGGCACATTCAGCGGAAATAGCATTCCTTAGCTGGACTAAATTTTAATATTTTTTATTGGTAGCTTAGTTTTTAAATGTCCCCATAGAAAAAATCGTTTGGCGAAAGATCACGTCGATTTTCTTCACATTTGCAATTATTGATTACTGTGCCTGTAGTTTTCAAATTTTTTATTGTTGATTTACTTGGTATTGGCCTATTGGGAAAATAGGCTGCAAACATGTCCGCTACTCTTCGATAACTATTTCCCTGGTAAAACCATTTTATAATAGTGATTTTAATTTAAGTAGTTAATTATTTAAAAATGATGTGACATTGATCTGACAACTTGAGAGTAAAAGGTTAAATAATTTTTCTAGTATTTTATTATAAACTTCTAATAATAAAAGGCGGGTAAGAAGATAGGAGATTCGTAACTTATTTTAGCATTTATCTCTTAGCTGGCGGACTGAGAAGAGCTGAAATTAGTACACTGGGTACAACTTTTCGTGCTCTTTAAAAATCCCAATTATATTTTCTTCTAAATTAATTAGAGGAGCGAATATTGGACCACTTCAAAATTTACATGGGATTCCCTATGTCCCGCTCGACGGAGGAACACCCGGTATATTATTAAATAAAGATAATTGTGTAGCATCAATTTCAGTTAATTTAAATTACACTTCGTTGCCTTTGCTCGATACTGAAGTATCTTCAGGAAAGCTAAAAATCAATTAACTCATTACCTTTTTTGTCTTACAAATAATAAATACACCAGTGACTTATGTCACTCATGACACATATGTCAAACTATTTTCAGTTTGAGATTCCAAAAGCATAAAATTTAATCATTTCTAATTTAAATATAAGTTGGTTTTTTATTTTTATTTTTTAAGTTCATTTTTATCTTGACAACGGTGGCAGACTTGCCACAGAAACGTCGTTTTTTAATTAGAATTTTTGGGTTTTTGGGGGTTTTCTTTTATTTTGTTTCAGGCGACCGGCAAGTTCATAGGGGTCAATAGGGCTGAACAGGGTCAGCTCGTATACCCCGGGACCAGGACCGAAGCGGTCCCATTCTTTCCAGGCGTATACCTAACAAAAGATCATCCATTAAATTTTCTACATAAAACGTTATTTTGAAAATATTTGCCAGCGGCACCGTTTTCGAGTAATATAACTTTAAACATTGATATACTTTTTAGATTGACCTTTTTTACTTTGGAATTTCGAAACAAACGAAAAAATAAATATATGTATAAAAAAAACAATATAGGTTCAAAGGAAGTTTATTGCTCTACAAAAATGTCTTTTTATGTTCTTAAGTAAAATCGTTCTTTTAAAAGTTATTCACAATTAAATAAAGAAAAAAATATTTCATAGAAATTAAATTGCGAAATTTTTTTAGGCCATTTTATTAAAAAAATTAAAATAATTAATTTTTGATAACTTCAAAATCAGTTTCAGGAATCTTTCCCTGTAACTTTTATAAAGTTATTCGAAATGCCATTTTAAAAATTTTTTAAATGATATTTTGTCTAAAAAAAGGAAGTTTAATTTTTTCTTGTAGAAAAATCATGTTTTTAAGTTTTTGCGAACCCTGTATACAAAATCAACATTTACTCTTTGTGAATCCCCATTTTTTTTTACAAGCAAAAATTATTATGAAGAATGACTTTTTTCGAAAAATTAAATTTTTGGTCCATTTGTCCTCTTGTTAACCCCATCCGTGGACAGTCTGTATATGGCAACAAAAAAGCTAACAAAAAAATCCGGCCAGAATTATTTTTACCCTAAATTAATTTGACCTAAAATTATATTAATGGTACCAATACTTTATTTTTATACAAAATTTTTATTTATGACTAAAACCAAGAACACTAAATTAATACATCAGACATCGCCTTAAAAGTTTCATGAAGCATTTACCCTTGAAAAAAACGATTTCTTCTTATTTTGCATCACCAGCTAAAGAGACCGAGCCAAAGTTGGCAGAAATCAGTGTTTAACAAAGGTATTTAACTTCAAAAAACCATATAGGTCAGCTGTAATAAAATGGAACACCTCCATTACTTGACAGAGGCTTGGTTTGATACACCGATGGCTCAAAGAAGAATGAGTAGGTACTGGGGTATTTGGGGCAAGGCCCAAAGCGACTTTTAGCCTCCCATTAGGGAGGCAAGCCTGTATACCAGGCAGAAATATATACTATTCTAGCATGCGTTCAAAAGAATATGAGAAGAGGGTATCACAACCACATCATGCACATTCTCTCAGACAGCCAGGCTGCTCTAAAGGCCTTGGATGCCCATCGTATAACATCCAAAATCACGATGGAGTGCCTGAATAGTATCAAAGAGCTCGCCGCCAGGAACAACAGGATATAACTTCTGTAGGGTCCTGGACACTCGGGAATAGAAGGCAATGAAAAAGCAGATGAACTAGAGAAAGCTGGGTCGTCTAGAAGGTTCAACGGTCCAGAGCGAGTACTCGGACTGTCCAAAAAGGTGACGAACACAACGATAAGCAGATTGTCTCAACAACAACATCTGGAGCGCACTCAGCTAAGACAAGTAGTAGGACTTCTGACAGGACACTGTCATCTAAGGAAACACTTGCAAAAAATGGACAGTTACAATGGACCCATAACATGCAGGATTTGTGGAGAAGAGGAGGAAACAGCCTTACACATAATATACAACTGCATTGCACTGACACGCAAAAGACACAGTCTATTTGGGAATATACATAGCGGGAACCCGCTACCGCATGAAAATCTTGGCAGAAATCTACTAAACCTGATAAAGGATAGTGGACTTCTGTAACAAGGGAGGGGTGCATAATAAGCCAGCTGCAGTGCAAACATGGTCGAATGACCAACCCCGCCTCAAACCAAGTAACCAAAGGTATGTAATGGTACCTTCGTTAAACACTGATTTCCAATTCAACATTAGATAAACATGGGTTGGTACTACAAGACCTATCACCACTTCCCAGCAGAACTCTAGAGATAAACTACACAGCGCGAAACAACGTTCTACTCACAGCGACATTTTAATATTAACTCCCCAATAAAACATAACCTAAAGAAAGTAGAGCAGCTTTAAATAGCAAAGCAAAAATTTAAAAATTTAGAAAATGCGTTGTAAAAAACAAAAAAAACGATAAAATCAAAAAGTCACTTAATGATGTGAAAAAGGCTGTTGGCACCATGTGCAGAGGAACCTAGACTAGCTAAATTTATAAATAAAGTTTCTGTTTTCGTTTTCTCTTTGACATTTTCAGTTAGAAGATGAAACAGCAACTTTCCATTTGTCAATTTATATTTTCTGTTTACCGTTTCCATATACCATATCAGAAACCGAAACGTTTAACGGCGATCGGAGACCGAAACATCAATCTAGCTTAAAGACTAAAACCAGTGCCGTGTGTGTAAAAAATAAGCAAAATAAAAATTGTGTCTCGAGGGGATACATTCTTTTATACCTGTGACATTTATATTTTGTAGCCAGACCAATAAAGTTAAAGTAAAGTAAGTAAAGTAAAACCCCGTTACATTTTTAAGTTCATATTCAAATGCCGCCAAAGCCGAGCTTGTGGCTGTTCCGGTTGTATCGGAGTTAAGCAGTGAGGAGGGTGGCCAAAACTTGGATGGGTGACCGGGCCGTTGTCCGTTTTGGGCAACGGCACGGAGTGTTCTGCTCGAGGGTGAACGAACGGACCTAGCAGCAACCATCCAAGTAATGGAATGAATGGTGTGTGAATGGGAAGGGTAGGGGTCAAGGTACAATAAGCCTTTAAGCTGCAGTGCACCACCTAGGGGGGCGGTCGTCGAACCTGGGTGAGATGACCCCAAAAGGGCAAAAAAAGAAAAGTAGAGTTTCTTGTTTATTGGAATATTATTTTGTGTACGTGACGTTTATAGTAAGGGATCTCTGACCATTTTCCAAGTCATTACTAACAATCTAATTTTTCGTAAGTAGCTTCATTTCATTTCGTTGGTGGTAGCTTACAGGGGTAGCAGGAATTAAGTGGGATGATTTTACAGATATTAAAAATTTATTACAAAAAGGGCATTTCTCTGGTAATTTTCAAGATATTTATCTAAATAAACCGAAGAAAGTTTGTCCTACGAAATGTAAGCTTTTCCCTACACCCAGCAAGTATGGTTAACGATGTCGTGAAAAATAACTACTAACCAGCTGGTTTTTTTCTGTTGATTAAATAATAGTTATCCAATTTAACACCCACATTGTCCTACAAATTGCGAGGTACGTCATCCTGGTTTTTTGATATTTATCAAATCAACATATTTAATCTCTGCGACCCCTGTATGATACCACCAATGAAAATTGTTGTAAGGAAAAAAGTTGGTCGTCTCGTCAAAATAAAACTACTCATGACAAATTAGTTTCTTAGTAATGACTTGGAAAAATGGTCCAGGGATCCCAAACTATTACTTCTCTACTTCGTATAAAAAAATAAAAAAGGATAAGTGACTAAAATTAATGTAACTTAAATTAATGGTATTAAATTTGCTAGTGCTTGGCTTATTAAATTTAGCTCCGAAAGTTTTAGACGCTAAAAACCTAAATTGTTCAATACTATACGACTTTCCCCTCATTACACTTTTATACACTGGGTGCAAAAAGTCCCGGAACCCCTTAATAATTCGCAAATGCGCTCATTTATCGAAAAATCTTCCAAATAAAGTTTATAGATATATTTTAGATCTATTTTATAAAAATATGTTTACATGTATAGGGGGCATCACAACGAAGATATAGACACAAGTTACCTTTTTTAAATGGAATGGTGTATATTTTATTGGATTTTTGAATTCTCCACAAAATTTTAACATGACTTTGTGTAACATATGCTATACCTAAACTCACTAGTTTAAAAGATACAAGGGTTTAAAAAAGTATTTTATCGATATTTTTTATTTTCACCTGTTACAATATTTACCTAGTTACATTTACATAGTAGCATTTTTGGGTATGTATGACATGTATAAGTGACGTTTGGTAATTATTGACCAGTTGTTAGATAAACTATTTAAAATAACTAGTCATGGCACTTTCTGAGAAAAAGAGAATAACGCTTCTTATGATTCGAGGGTTTGGGGATAGCGAGCGGTCTTACCAAGAAACCCGAGATCTTTTTAATACAACCTTTCCAGAGCGTACGCCAATCTCAAAGTCTACAGTAAGCAGAAAAAATAGAAGATTCCAACAAACAGGAAATTGCAAAGATCTTCAACGCACGGGAAGGCCAAAGACAGTTTGCAACGAACAAAAGAGTTTAGAAATATTACAACATTTCATAGAAGATCCACATTTGTCATTGCGTAAAGTTGCCAACGAATCAGATGTTTGTTCTTCATCAGTCAAAAATGTTCTTAAAGGTAATAAGTTTCATCCCTATAAAATTACGTTGGTACAGGAACTATTTGAAGACGATTTTGATCGCCGAATAGAATTTTGTGAAATTATGATGCAAAAATATGATGACAATAGATTTTTCTTTCAAAATATCTTATTTTCTGATGAATCAACATTTATGCTAAACGGCACCGTAAACCGGCATAACTGCAGATATTGGGCTGATGAAAATCCTCATTGGATGCGTGAAGCACATACCCAATATCCGGAAAAAGTTAATATTTGGGCCGGTATAATTAATAATAAAATAATAGGGCCATTTTTTATTGAGGAAAATTTAAATGCAGCACTATATCTTAAACTTCTACAAAATCAAATATTACCAGAAATAAGGACACTTCATAACTTTCAAATCATGTGGTTTCAACAGGACGGCGCCCCCCTCATTTTGGATTAAATGATGATGATTTTTTAATACAACTTTTCCCAGCCGATGGATCGGCAAAAGGGGCGAAATTGAGTGGCCAGCAAGAAGCCCCGACCTTACGCTTTTAGACTACTTTCTTTGGGGACAATTAAAAAATAGGGTTTATTTGACAAGACCAGAAAATATCGATGAACTAAAAGGAAGAATAAGCAGAGAATGTGAAAACATTACTCCGAATATGCTACAAAATGTTACAAATGATTTTTATTACAAAGTAGCACATTGTCAAGCCGTTCAAGGAGGTCACTTCCAACATTTAATTAAATAGGTTAAGTGTTTACAAGTTATTTTTGTGTCAATTCTGTTTTTATTAATAAGTGTTTTCATATTTTAAAAGTTAATAAATATTTACATTATATTTTTTTAAACCATTGTATCTTTTAAACTAGTGAGTTTAGGTATAGCATATGTTACACAAAGTCATGTTAAAATTTTGTGGAGAATTCAAAAATCCAATAAAATATTCACCATTCCATTTAAAAAAAGGTAACTTGTGTCTATATCTTCGTTGTGATGCCCCCTGTACATGTAAACATATTTTTATAAAATAGATCTAAAATATATCTATAAACTTTATTTGGAAGACTTTTCGATAAATTAGCGCATTTGCGAATTATTAAGGGGTTCCGGGACTTTTTGCACACAGTGTATAAAAATTTTAAAAATCAACTTTTTAAATATTTATTTTAAATCTGCGTAGTTGTCAATTAGCAAGACCTGCTTTATTCCTAATCCAATATTTATGTAAACTGCTGCGCTTAACATGTATTTATCGTCCAAACTACAAGCTCAAATATTCGTTAGTAAACCAGCCAAGCGTTATTTTCCGAAAGCCGTAGATACTGGGAGGTATATGCAACGGAAACAGCAGACCAAATAATTTGTTTTGAGATGGAAATTGCTAATTACCCCATGCCAATTAGGGTAAAAAAAATGTACAGGGTTTTTATTTATAAAGGGTTGTCCAACTAAAATGCAAGATGTCAATTGTAAATAAAACAAAAAGTTTTCACACATTTCTCTTAATATGTTTTATTGTAATAGAAGGATCTATGACAATTATGGTTTTTCACGATCACCTCGGCAACACAATAGAGGAGGGTTTCCAGGTGGATGTGGTTTGTACCGACCTGACCAAGGCTTTCGACAGAGTGTGGCATATGGAGGCAATGGGAGTGACAGGTCAATATATTAAATGGATCAAGTCTTACCTCGCCAATCGAAAACAGTGGTAGCTTCCAGTGACAAAAAATTTGTGCGTCACGCTCCAGGGCTTGAAGCTCTTGAGCTGCTCTAAAAAGTTAGTTACTGGAACGCATCCTTAGACTAGGAAAGAGAGATACTTTAAGAAATTTTAAAATTTCGTTGTTTTTAACCTTTCTTGACTTTATAATAATAATCTCCTTTAATATCTAATTCAATTTTAAATAAATAATTTTAAAAAATCCACCCTTAATCATAAAATAACACGTCTGAAGCACAAAAAAAAGAGGGGTTGGTGCATGAGGGGCAAGGGGAAAGAAAAACGGAGTAGCTCAGGTGCATAACACTTTCCGTCACTGGAACGCCATAAAGTAGAACGAAATGCTTCTGAACTACTCGGGAGCGCTCCATTTGCGTCACTGGAAAGCCTCTAGTGTGTTAAGATTGGTAACGTTTTGTCTCGTGAAGTGAGTGTTAGGTCGGGTGTACCACAGGGTTCCCACCTAGGCCTTGTCTTGTTTTTACTATTTTTTAACGATGTGGTGTCGCGATTTTAAAACTGAAAATTTCTTATGTATGCGGATGATCTGAAATTGTTTAATACCGTGAAAAGTGCGGATGATTGTTTGGCGCTTCAGGCGGATATAGATGCTTTGGTCCATTGGTGTAAGGGTAATGGTTTTGAAATTAATGTAAATAAATGTAAAGTTATGCGTTTTTATAAATGTAAAGCCCCTATGAAAAGTAATTAATTTTAAAAAGTGAAGTTTTAGATACTGTAAATAGTTTTAGCGACTTAGGTATAATTTTTAGTAGTGATTTAAGTTTTAAAAAGCATATTGATAGCATTATTTTAAAATTGACTAGAATGCTAGGATTTTTACGACGAACTTGTTCGAGTATAAGTAATATTATAGCTATTAAATCTTTGTATAACTCTCTGTTTTAGAATACTGTAGTGTAGTTTGGTGTCCTTTTTAAACATTGTTATGTTCAGCGTCTAAAGCAAGTGCAAAACAAATTTTCTAAATTTTTGTTATCTAAATTAAAATTTCCATACAAGAATATTCCCTATCAGGCTTGCATTCAATTGATAGGTCTCAAAAGCCTTAGAGTTAACGTATGTTCTAAAAGTTTTGGCACAAAACTCATTGTCTTTAATTAAAAAAAAAAAACAAAATAATATCAAGTTGCCTTTGAAAACAAAAGTTTATTTACTTTATTTACTGTCAGTTGAGATTTATTTATTTTGAAGTTTTTGCTTTAAGATGTCGTATAAATTAGAAAGAAGAAAAAGTATCTACGAGTTAGTTGGGCGGATACCCAAAGCTGAAATCTGTCGAATATTCCAGAATGAAAACATTTCACGCAGAACCATTTATAGAACTATAGAGGAGTGCGAGCAGGGAATACCATGTCTGAATCTCCCAAAGTGGAAGACCACGTGCATTTACCGCACAGAGGTCAGAGAGATTGGTGAGAAGAGCAAAAAACTAGATTGGAATGTCAACGAGGAGACTGGCTAGGCAATACAGATCTTTTAAGAGTACAATATCGTTGGAATTGAGGAGGAATGGTCTTAAATACCGAAAGAGACGTAAGTGCCCCAAATAACAATAAATTTCTTCATTAAAAAAACCGATAAATATTGTGTGCCAAAACTTTTAGGACATACGTTAGAAGGCAGAAAGCTCTAGCCATTTTTTTGTATAATCTATTAGTTTATTGGGTACCAACTGAACAAACATAAGTTGATCTATTTTGTAAATAAGCCGGATTTTCTGCATATATAATCCAATATATACATGAATTGCCTTACCAAAGATAAATTTATTGGCATAGCAGCAAGTTCAAACACCAGTTAATGAACAAACAAAGCGTAATTGCAGAAGCCTTGAGTGTCAGGTGGTTGCATAATGAAAACGGAAAACCGCGATTCCTAGAGAACAAACATTGTAAATGTCTAAGACAAAATTTAACTACAAATTGTTGCTTATTTAACGCCCGATTGGTTGAATTTTGCATATACAGGGTGTCCAAAAATATATAGGCAATCTCTGGGATCCATATAGAACACATAAAAATAATGTGACAACTTCCTATAAAATATTCTCTTAAAGTCTCCCTTTTCTGAGATATGTGCCCTTAAAGGATGCTACTGAAAATCGTCATTTTTCGCATAAATAATTAAAAATGTCCAAAAAAGTTAGACTTAGGTATAGGACATTATGCACAAACTATGTCTAGAATTTCGTGCAGAATTCAAAAATGAAATAATATATCAGGTGTTCAATTTAAAATAAGAAAGTTGATACTCGCTCACGAATAATGAAACACCCTGTATATACATCATTTAAATAAATTAAAGGTTTGTAACACCCCCATTAACTTTTATATTTAAATTTTGGCTCCATCTGCTATAGTTTGTGAGATAAGGTAGTGTCCCAAGATAAACGGCCCACCCTGTACCTTTTATAGTTATATTTATATTTTATACAGGTTTGATTCCTTGCTTAAAATAAAAGGCAGTTTTCGGTATAAACTGTCGTTAACAAGGGAACCTTATCCAATTTTATTTTCACAATAAAGATCAAGTTTATACAAACATATGTATTAAAATAAAATCAATAACTTACCAGTTCCTGAAAATATGCCATTAAAACGGTTTCGGTTATTTGAAGAATTGCGTTCGCATCTTTCCAAATACCAAATATGCCATACTCCCGATCATACTGTTGCCTTGATTTAACTGGCAAAAGATTTTCGGTCGCTTTTATGGCCTTTTCTTATATTTTGTGGAATTTCTTCCATTTTGAGCAAATCGTTAAATTAAAATGCCAACTGACTAACTGATAGAAACATCAAAGTCAAACTTAACACCAGTCATTATCTACTTACGTATACAGGTACAGTGCAACTTATTTTTATATTGCGAATAAATAATGTAATTCGTCATTAAAACTCTTTGGGTAAAACATGCTATTGTATGCACCACGGGCTTTACTGGATAATGCCCATCAGGTCGAAATAGCCCGAGGGCTCTTCTGGCTCAGGGCATTATAGTCCTAGTAACGCCCTTGATACATAAATAGCTATTAGTGCGTCCTCACTAAATACTATTACAGGGCTGCTTATATTATTTTGGTCTTTTATTTAAATACTATTCTCATGGTGGCATGCATTCATTTACCTCAGGATGTACAGAGTAAGATACAGTAATCAAGCCATGATCTGAGCGACCTAGAGGGGCAGTAACAGATGCTTCTATAGAGTTCAGGTTAGAAGTAAGAAAAGATCTAAGGGGTTTGAACTATAATTTGGGACTCTAGGAAAGTAGGTAGGAGTCATAATAAGGTTGGTAAGAGAGTTACTGACTGCGAAGATTTCGGCTGCTCTGCCTTGAGGGTCAGTTTCTGAAGAGCCTAGCCAGTCCTTATTATGGACATTGAAATCGCCAAGCACGATTACTTCGGCCATTGGAAACTGGGAAATGATACTGTCGATCTTTGTTGAAAGAAAGTCAAAGAATTCGACATAGGAATTGTCAGATGGAGATCGGTACAAACAACAGATAAATTTAGTAGAAGACCTAAGGGAAAGTTTGAGCCAAAGGACATCAGGCCTACCCGATTCAAGATTGGAAACTCGAGTACAAGCCAGATCGTTGCAGAACGTGAGCACATACGCCGCCATGCGGGCAGAAGAGACGAAATAAGTTCGTAGCCTGGAAAAAGAAGGTGGCTGGTTGAAGTTTTAGAACTTATTTGGGTCTCCGTTAGAAACAGTATGTGGGCTTAGATGACTCAAGGTGATGGTGAAACGGAGTTTATATTGGTGTTAAGCCCACATATATTTACAAAGGAAATCAAACCTTTCCTATTTTCACAATGCTTTAATTATATAAATGCTGTACAGTAAACATTATTTATAGAGATGTCGTACCCACAAATATCCCTAAGAAATAAACAAAGCGTTATTGTATATTTATTAAGTGGTTCTATAACAAATACTAGAAACCGCTCTTTATGCAGGACAAACATTGCAAACGTCTGGGACGATATTAGCATATAAATTAATCCTGATTTAATACCCTTTTGCCGGTATAGTGCAGCTGAGAATTACTTAATATAGAATAATATGAATTCATAAAAATAATCCTTTTTAAAATTTTAAAGGTCAATAATGTTTTAAGCGGTTTAAAAATAATTAAAAAAGCACGGCATATTTATATTTTATGTAAATGGTTTACCAATAAAAAGAGTCAGAAGTTTAAAATGCCACTAAGTAATATTTATCTCTAGTATATTTCGACCAAGTCTGGCATGACGCACTTCTTAATAAACTTCCCTCCTACGGTCTTCCAACTAAACTCTGGTTGGCTTGGCTCTCCAGTTATCTTTCTAATCGACGTATATCAGTCATTGTTGATGGCCACTCTTCAAGCTTTCACGAAATTAATGCTGGAGTGCCTCAGGGTTCAGTACTAGCACCAACTTTGTTTCTTCTTCACATCAACGATCTTCTTTCTTCCACAACCAATCCCATTCATAGTTATGCTGACGATAGTACCCTTCACTCCACTTTTCAGGTTTCCAAACCAATCTCTCAACCCGACTTGGAAAGCAAACGCAGGGCGATGCAGATATCTCTTTCACAGGATCTCAATTTGATATTGGATTGGGGCGCCAAAAATCTCGTTCAATTTAATGCATCCAAAACACAATCGTGTTCCTTGTCGCGAAAAAATCATCAAACACTCATCCTTTGCTTATGAGTGGCCAGGTTTTGCAGAGCGGGGACACATTTAACCTTGTGGGCGTCACATTTGAGAATAACCTTAACTGGCATAAACACATTGTATCTATAGCCACCGCGGCTTCAAAAAGCTTGGATTTCTTTTCCGAGCCAAAAGTATTTTTCTCCTTCCAATTTATACACTTTGTATGTGTCCCAAATTCGACCCTCTCTGGAATATTGTTCTCATGTCTGGGGAATGGCATCCCCTACAACCCTCAGCATTCTTGATGCCATTCAAAGAAGGGCTGTTCGTCTTATTAATGATCCTTTACTTACTCAAAGACTTCCTTCTCTTGCCCATCGTCGAGCTGTGGGAGATCTATCGCTCTTCTATAGATACTTTTACGGCTTCTGCTCCGACGAATTATCCAGTATAGTCCCTCCTCTTGCAGCTCCCAACAGAGAAACTCGTGGTGCCGCGCGTATGCATCCCTATACAGTTCAATTGGACAGGCCCCGAACTTCCCATTTCGTTCGTTCTTTTATCCCTAGAGTTTCTAGACTGTGGAACCTGCTGCCAGCGGAGGTCTTTTCCTTCCCCCCAAATCTTCAAGTTTTTAAGTCCCGTGTTAACAAACTTCCTCTTACCTCTGCTTAAGACACCCACGGTACGTTAGTATTTAGGCTTTCAGCCTTCGTGGATTGTCCAAAGGATTTAAACAATGTTTCAGAAGACCGGCCTGTTTATAGGGATCAATAATTGGGCTGAACAGGGTCAGTCTCCTGCTATACCCCGAGACTCAGTACCGAAGAGGTCCCATTTTTTTGTACATTTTGGCATGTCTCACCCAACAACCTACCATCGGATAAATGAATCCGCCCAATTAATTCTAAGAACATAGTTTATTCATAAAAAATATTAAATTTTAACATTTACCGCAGGCATATAAACCTACAAAGCAGTAAGTGATTGGACGGAATTTTTTAAAAATCTTATTAAAAATAGAATTAAAAAGTTCTTAACAAACGACAATGACAACCGCAGGACACTGAAGCAAATAAAAATATGCAGTGAAAGCCTCAAAAATAAGGGAACAAAGACCATAATTGAGTTTCTTTCTTTTTTTTTTTTGTTTAGATAGTGCTTCAACCACATAGGGGTTATTTTGCTACGACAAACAAAAAAATTTAGGGCCGTTTGTCTCACATCACATAGTTTGTTGGTACTACTCTCATGATTTATATTGAGTTTATTACTCACGAGTCTTTATAAAATTTATTGTATCTCTTAAATTGTTATTAAGAATGTCCTGAAGGAGTCTTTAAGGTTAGTTTTCTGTCTTCTGCGCGTGCTTTGGACACTCCACTTAAAATGTGTTTAATGGTTAGAGGCACTGTGCACACAATTCACAGAAAGGACAGTTGTTTTTGTTAGAAGTTAACTATGAGTTAGTTTAGTATGTCTATCCGAAGTCGATTAATTAACACTTGTTCTTTTCGGCTGCACTGCCACGGTTTCACGCTTGTTTTACACTCCCGCAAATGTGTTGTTGCACTATTCCATTCTTCTTTGCCAAAAGCAAGTTATTTGATCTTTGGTGAAATTCTGAAAGTCTTCTGCTACTGTCTTTGGTACGTGATAGAATTTGGCGTTTTCGGTAGCGGTCCGAAGTTTCTTCTTATTTTTAAAATATACAGTGGTATTACAAAATGTTTTAATAAAATTAAAGGGCAGATTGTGTGTTTCAGAATGTTGTAAAGAAAATCTAGGACAGATTCCACATCCGAAAATATAAACAAAAATTTATATAAACACACAAGTCCTGCAAGATACAGGTGTTAAACTTTTTAAAGAAACTTAAAAACATTTACACTTTAATACCTACTTTAATAGAAATTGTTAAACTGGATATAAACATTATAAAAAAATATTTTTGTTACATACTTGCTAATAAAAATTATAAAATCTTTTTTTTTTGTAAGAAAAATCCCCACAATGTTTTTTGGTCTTAAATTATTTGACTGGGTGCAATTTTTTTCTCTAAACTAAAGAACATACAAAAAAGCCTTTAGCAAACATAAAAGCTGTATTAATGTTGTCTATTTTTTTACAAATTTAACTGTATCTTAAGAACGAAAATTTGCAGAAATCATGCTTTTACAAACTTTTTTTTATGAAAACTGTAAATAAAAATAAAGTTTATGTAAAAGGTAATAAATATTAACAGTTTAAAAACAATGGTGTTTATATTTGATGTAAACAGTAATTGCCCCATTTTAAATTGATTAAACTGCTTTAATAAACGGTACATAACTCAGCAAAAAACCCTACTGCGTCATTAACTTTTTAAACGTGAACAAATTAATATAAAACAATATTGAATTTACTTGCAAGGCTTTGTTCTTTTCATTAAAAGTAACTTTTCAAAAGGTTTATTCGTCCGATTTAACATTCACATTCTAGTGGAAAATTTCCGATGTGAGTTAATTTACTGTGCAAAATCGTATTTCCATCCTCGACGCTTGACTTCATTTCTAAGAAATTAAGTTATATATCTAGTTTCTTCTCAATATACTTAACAAGCTTCGAAGATAAAGACATTTTTGTTGCAGCTGCCAATTAATGAGCAATTTGATTCTCTTCAAATTAAATTAAATAAAAATGTAATAAAAATCATTTTATTAAGTTATATATATATATATATATATATATATATATATATATATATATATATATATATATATATATAGTGGAAGGGGTAGTCTTGACCGACTAGTTGAATGCAAAGATTGTAAATTCTTGGGGATTCGGTCTAGGGCTGAAGTAAAACTCTTTTTTACTAAACGACGAGCTTTAGGAAATTTATTTTTTCCTTTTTCAAGGCTACAATATAAAGAAAAATCTTTTACAATCAAAAAATTAATCTACAAAAGCAACCTATTGTTTTAAAAACGGTAATATTTATAAAAAAAAAAACTTACGTGCAAAGTGAGTTTTCTTAAGGCTAGAGTTGTGACAAGAAACAATATCAATTTATTGTTTTACATATTTCTTCTGACAATTTTTTGAAATTAAACTTTTTTTAAACATTTTTTACATTTTAGTGCTTTTCTAGAACATCTTAATAAATACTGTTAAGTTATACATATTGAAATCAATATCGGTAGCAGTGTTATCAAGGACAACATTCCTTTGCAGGGGATTTTTTCTCTCTTTTTTGGGTAATTGATCGAAAAAGTTGTATACAGTATTATGGATTTGGGGAATTTACAAAAACATTTTTTGAAAAAACTATTTTGAATTTTCTTCCTTATATATTTTATACATTATTATAGTGATAAGGCAGGATACAAAAACTTACTTAAACTAAATTAATTATCGTTTTGTTTCACAAGTTTTCTTAAGAGGCTAGGAATAAAGTATGCTTAGATCATCAATATCTTTTCTTTTATTTATGCAACTACTATCCAGGAAAATCTCCACCATTTCCAAAAACTGTCTTTTGTTTTTGTTTTTGTCTGTGTTGGGTACGCTTTGCGTTGGCAAAATCAATGTTATGATTAGTCGTAAGGACATGTTCAGATAGGGTACAAAGTTTTTTTAGTAAGCCTGCAATCGCTCTTATGTCTGGTAATTCGTTGCTGTTAAACAGTGGAAGTCTGTCCTATATAGTTACAACATATATAAAGAGAATCAAATTGCTCATTAAATGGCAGCTGCAACAAGAATTTCTTTTATCTTCGGGAATATATATATATATATATATACATATATATATATATATATATATATATATATATATATATATATATATATAAATATAGAGTGGAATTAAACAGTCTTCTCCCGCTAACTTTTGTATCCTTAATTTTTTCTTTATAAAATTTTGGTATTACTTACTTAATGGGAAGACATAATCTACTTTTTGACGTAAAAATGATGGTTGCATCAATTAAAGGGTTATATACAAAAAAAAATTTCAAGACATCGACTTTTTTATTCTATTTTCTTAATGTACATGCATTTCAGAATATTTGCAGAAAATTTTATATCGTTCCGGTGAATATTTTCGAAATTACACGCAAATTTAAAAAGGCAGTTCAGAGTGCTCTTAAGTGCTTTTCAAACTTTAAACGAGTTTTTCTCAAAATGGTGTTTTCAAAGTCGGTGACCAACATTACTCGAAAACGGCTAAACCGATTAGTCTCAAATTTTAACACAAGCTTTTAAAATATAATGTTTAGTAATTTACCGAAGATTTTTTTCCACCGATAGATATTTATTTTTTATTACCAATTTAAGGCCGAAATTTAAGTTAAAAATCGATTTTTTGGTTGAGAAACTGGCATTTTGTCAAAAAACTTATTTTGCTTATTTCTTCGAACGATTACCAGATTTACCATAGCTTTAACAAAATCTGTTTGGTTTTTTAATTTTAAACGTCCTTTTTAAGAGAAGCTCCCGAAGATCAGCTGTAGCTCCTTGCTAAATAAATATTTTTACTAAAATTAAGTCTTAAAATATAGTTAATAAATACCATAATAAGTGTACAAATTTTTAGATCAATACATTTAAAAGATTTATCAGAAAAAATTCTGGAATCTTTCCTTTTGTTTTGGGCCTTCTTACTGTATACAACCTCCTTAAGATGGGGGATGGGCGCCATCTTAAAAAAAAATTAGAAAAGTGGGTCTTGTGTCACATTATTTTTAAGCTCGTGACGAGTTCTTTACAACCCTAGAATATAAAGTCAATACCGTTACCTACCACAAAATGACGGTACTTTAAAAATCACCCAAATACCTAATTTGGATGGCCATATTTCCGAAACTAATAAAGATAGATGTACTTAATGTTGTATTTTCTTAAAGTTTTTAAAAAATTATTTTAATGGTGATACTTATACAGACTTACCCTTATTTTTGAGGCTTAATAGGGTAAGGTAAAAAAATGAGGATTTCCATTTTTAAAAAATTGACTTTTAAGGTTTTTCACGTTATAATTTTTAACGATTATTTTTCAGTAAGACCTCTCTGTTTTTATTAATTGTAAAAATAATAATTCTCTCTATAGGAGAAATTTTTTTCCACGAGGAATCCAACCCCAACACCAATAAGAGGTTTTTGTTAAAAATAAATTGATTGTTAAGTAAAGGCATAAAAACGTAATTTTGTTATAAAATATAAAATAATTCAAAAACAGATAGAATTAGATATAGATGTTTAAAATTTTTGCAAAATCTAATTAATCTATAATATATTGTGTATTCTATTTAAAATAAAGAAATTAACATTAACTTCTGGTATCGATCGCATCAGTTTCCGGTGAGACATCCTGTATAATCTTTAAATATTTTTAAATTTTAATTTTTAATCCAGTAAAGCATAAAGGCGATAAAACAAAAATGTCATTGTATTTAAAATGTCAGTTCTATTCAAACAAGTAATAGCTATTTATGTATCAAGGGTGTTATTAGGACTATAATGCCCTGAAGGTCGAAATATATTTCGACCTGATGGGCAATATAGTCCAAGTAAAGCCCGTGGTGCATATCTAATGCTTTATGTTTTACCCAAAAAAGAGTTTTTCAATGACTAATTACATTATATATTCGCAATATAAAAAATAAGTTGCACCTGTACCTATATACGTAAGTAGATAACGACTGGTGTTAAGTTTGATTTTGATGTTTCTATCAGTTAGTCAGTTGGCATTTTTATTTAACGCTTTGCTCAAAATGGAAGAAATTCCACAAAATATAAGAGAAAAGGCCATAAAAGCGACCGAAAATATTTTGCCAGTTAAATCAAGGCAACAGTATGATCGGGAGTATGGCATATTTGGTATTTGGAAAGATGCGAACGCAATTCTTCAAATAACCGAAACCGTTTTAATGGCATATTTTAAGGAACTGTTAAGTTATTGATTTTATTTTAATACATATGTTTGTATAAACTTGATCTTTATTGTGAGAGAAATAAAATTGGATAAGCAATAAAATTTCCATATTAGCGCATTAGGGCATTATAAGCGGGCATTATCATAATGCCCGCGTATAATGCCCTAGGTGTGATAGTAGGTATTATTGCTACCATAACATATTTCGTTTCTAAGGTATTACAGATCAATAATAGATGGGTAAAACATAAAAATATTAACCGCCTGTCGTATTTGCAATAAAAGAGAAAGATGCATTTGTAATCTACCTTACTTATGTGTTAAATTTAATACGATATTAAAAAAAAAACAACGGAATTGTGCCTTCGACCAGCGACCTCTAGTATTAAAAAAATAGAAACCACTGAAACTATTAAAAATAGAATAAACTAATTATTATTTTTTATTATTAGTTAACTTAAAGTAATAACGCAAGTTGAGATGTTGAGATGACTTAATATTGTTATATCATATTTCATACATCTTTTCTTGCCCAATCCTAAGTGCAGTGGGGAAAAAGGAATAACATTCGGAGCAATGGACCAGTGTGATTTTAACGAGGCCCTTTCTGATATCACCCAATGTTCCATAATTTGCACAATCGAAATCCCAAGTCTCTTTGGTAACAATGGTAAAGAAAATCATGATAATACGCTTTGCTAGAGATACAATAAAGATTAAAGGAATTGTTGAAGCGTAGTTAAATTAATTGTTTTATGTCTAATGTTTCATACTGGATAATTAGAAAGTACTGCAATTAAGAAAATATGTTTAAAATCTGCTAAAGCTCCAGTGCCAGATTTTTTATTATGTTCAAATGTACATATAGTTTTTGTGTTTCTATATATAAGGCGCCATTTATTTTTATTGCAATAAATTAGGCAGGTCAAATTTAATAAGTTACAAAATTTTTAAAATTCCATTTTTTACTAGACGCTAAGAACACCACAATTTCTGGTAAAAGAGTACAAAAGCTCTTTTGTAAATTTTTTAAAATCGCCATAGCTGCGTTCAAAAAATTAGTATTTAGGTATGTCCTAAAAGTTTTGGCACAAAACTCATTGTCTTTAATTTTAACAAAAACAAAATAATATCAAGTTGCCTTTGAAAACAAAAGTTTATTTACTTTATTTACTGTCAGTTGAGATTTATTTATTTTGAAGTTTTCGCTTTAAGATGTCGTATAAATTAGAAATAAGAAAAAGTATCTACAAGTTAGTTGGGCGGATACCCAAAGCTGAAATCTGTCGAATATTCCAGAATGAAAACATTTCACGCAGAACCATTTATAGAACAATAGCGGAGTGCGAGCAGGGAATACCATGTCTGAATCTCCCAAAAAGTGGAAGACCACGTGCATTTACCGCACAGAGGTCAGAGAGATTGGTGAGAAGAGCAAAAACCAGATTGGAATGTCAACGAGGAGACTGGCTAGGCAATACAGATCTTCTAAGAGTACGATATCGTTGGAATTGAGGAGGAATGGTCTTAAATATCGAAAGAGACGTAAGTGCCCCAAATACTCTCAAGCGCAGCTTCTTCGTATACCAAGATGTTGTCGTCAACTGAGGCGGGTACATTTTGCCAATGAAAAAATCATTATTTTAGATGACGAAAAGTATTTCACTTTGAGTAATTCTGAAATGAAGGAAACGATGGATTTTATACGGACAACGTAGAGGAATGCCCTGACAATGTTAGATACAAACATAAAGCGAAATTTGCAGATAAAATCCTTGTCTGGTGCGCAATTTCTAACAGGGGTGTATCCCGACCTTTTGTGGGAAGAGTGAGGGGTGAAGCTTTGAATAGTCAGAGCTATATTGATAACTGCCTTTCCAAATTGCTTCAGTTTGTCCGCGAACATCATGCTAATGACGATATCATGTTTTGGCCAGACCTAGCATCATGCCATTACTCAAGAGATACCCAAAACTGGCTTCGACAACACCACATACCTTTTGTTCCCAAAAACGATAATCCTCCAAACTTGCCGCAGGCTCGCCCAATAGAGGATTTTTGGGCTGTACTGTCTAGAAAGGTTTATCATGGAGGCTGGGAAGCACAAGATGAGGAACAATTAAGACGGCGAATTTACGAGAAATTAAGAGAAATTGAACTGAATTCCGTCCAGGACCTCATGAGAGACATTACGAAGAAATTTGCGTCTGGTAGAGCAGAATGGGCCACTCCACATAATTCGATGGTATAGTTTAGTTAAGTATTAAGTTGTAAGTTTATGATAACTAGTTATGTTTAAATACATTTCTTCATTGAAAAAAACCGATTAAATATTGTGTGCCAAAACTTTTAGGAGTAATGTATTTGTTGGAAGGTAATTAGAAGTGGCGTTAAACAATATCTTAAGAAAGCCAAAAACGATTTTAATAAATATAAAAAAATTAGGTTGTTTAGGAGGCGGGTCATGCACTACTTTAAAGGTAAGACGTTACCCAAAACATTTATAAATTTTAAACAACTAAACTTAAAATTATTTTAATTTTAATACTTTAACTCACCATGATACTTTATTAATAAAATAAAAAAGCTACATTTTATTTGACATCTAACTTTACAAAATTAATTAAATGATAATCACTTATATGGGAGCTCCTTATTTTCAGGTCAATTAGTTTTCTAAAAGTTTAAGAATTTTCACATGGAACAAAAAACAGATATGGTCGGCTTCGATGAAGATTTATTTCAAAACTTAATAAATAAATAACAGTGCTAAAAAAATCATACCGGGTATTGCGTCGCTGAGCTGAACATAAGAAATTTCATGTAAATTTTGGGGAAATTATTTGCTCCCTGTACATTTTGGAGGAAAACAACTTTTTAAAGGGACCAATTTGACAAACCCTCGTGTCAACGTTTAAAAAAATTTTAATAAGCGAAAATTACCAAGTTGCAGTTCAGGTAAAACCAGACATCAGCCACTAGCAAAAATTTGTTATTTGGCTGTTACTTATTTATTTGCTACACCTTTTCCTCATGTCAGTGACAATATTCATTTAACAGGTACCTAATTTAGTTGTACCTGAACCGAAAATTTGGTAATCTTGCAATTACATGTAATTGAATAATTCAATATTTGCTTATTAAAATTTGAAACTTTGACACGAAGGTTTGTCATATTAGTCTCTTCGAAAAGTTTATTTACAATTTTTCGGTAATACAGGAAAGCCAGTACTTAACCCACTTAAAATTTACATGGAATTTCCCAAAGTCGGTCTATGTAAGGTCACGACATTCGGCCATATTGCTTTGACGTGTTATGACGTCACATCTCCCATTTTTCGGCCATGTTGTTCAGTGCCGGAGATATACAGTTTATTGCATTAGTAGAACAACCGTTTACACAACAGTTTTTAATTATTATTAAGTTGTAAATTCTTTTACTTTAAATTAAAAAAATTGGAATTACATCTTTCAACAAATATCATTTCCAAAACAATGCAAAATGAAATGCGCAAGTTCTAGACGCCACTGGATTGATCATCAGCTTTGATTTTACCCAGTCTTGCCAACTTTTCTCCGTGGAGTGCCCTTCCTTGCGTCCCTGACCTCGAACCGCCTAAAAGTTGAGGATATGTCGCAACCTTATAAATATAAACTAACCTTGGGATTTTCTATGTTCCGCTCAGGCGACACACTACCCGATATATGTTTTTAAGGAACTTAATTAAACGAGACTTCTTTAATTTATTTTAAAATACATTAGATATATTAACTCCAGAAAATACAATACCTACTTTAAAAGCGTGTACTCTTATAAAATACAATTTATACCACACGTTTATTTCACTTTTTACTCAAAGTGCATACATTATGTTCAAATACTTATGGAACAAAGCTTTAACAAAATTGTTTTTCTCTTTTATGTGAGGTGAATCTAAACTAGTAAAATATAAAGTGCCTTTTGAAGGCACGAAAGGCAAAAAAATCTTATCTAATGTTATATATATTATGGAAAAAGGAAATGAAAATGAGATACATTTTTTGGATTTAAACATTAAAAATATTGACAACCACATTGAATTCGATATTTACAGAAAACCAACGACGACAGACACGGTAATAAATTACGCATCGAACCAATCATGGAAAATAAATCTATCTTTCTTTTCATAGTTTAATTCACAGACTTGTCACTTTCCCATTAAGTCAATCAAATTTTAACAAAGAACTCTGCATTATTAAACAAATAGCCAGAAACAACGGATATAAAGAATCACTTATTGATAAATTGTTAACAAAGAAGAAACAAAAGTTAATTGCTAAAGAGTTTTATAGTATTACAGAACCTAAAAACAATAATTTTAAGTTTATCAATTATATACCAAACATCAGCAATAATGTATCCAATAGGCTAGATAAGTTAGGCTGTAAAACTGTGTCTGTAAATAAGAGTAACCTAGGTAGATTATTAGTTAACAATAAAGACAAAACAGAAAAATTAGATATGTCAGGGGTTTATAAAGTTAATTGCGCAGACTTTAACGTCGGATATATTGGTGAAAGTGAAAGGAACATAAAAAACAGAATAAAAGAACACAAAACATCAATTTTAAATGGTTTAAAGAACACAGGCATTTCAACACATTGTATAGAACAAAACCACTTTATAGATCTTAATAATGTTAAACTACTCCATAGAGAAAACAAAGGTAAAAAAATAAATTTATATGAACAACTGGAAATTAAAAAATCACTTATAGACAATACAACTCTTTTTACCAATGATCAAATAAATTTCGCAGATATGCCAATTATAAATAAATTTATTACCACATCTGGGCCCCATAATAAAACCCCTAATAATATTTTATAGACCTTTTGGGAAAAACGTGTTAAATGGTTCTGTTTGTAAATATTTCTCTTTTTAAATTTAGTATAGGAAGTACTCTTGATGAAGCCCTAGAAAGGCGAAACAATTGTAGAGTAATGCTCTAATAATTATTGAAACATTAAAAAGCAATTTTTTCTATTTAGTATTAATATAATATTATTATTATTATTATTACGTTTTTGTTGGTTTCCACAAGCCCTTTAGACAGGTTAAATTTTACCTGTTAAATTTTAAGTTTATAGCTTTCCAAAGTATAAAACATAATTAATAATACGTAAAACTACTTTCACGAAAAAAACTAGTAATAATAATTAATGTAGGTTAAAGTACTGGTACATTAATTTGAATGAAAATGTATAAATTAAATTAACATTATGTAGATTAGACTGGCCCAAAATCAACTTTTTTTATAAATTTATCGAAAATATTCTTTAAGTAAACAAAAAAATATCTTGAGAGTTTGAGCCCTTAATATTAATATTTAAAAGTATATCTTTTTATTTCAGATTTTTTAATTTTGCTTCCAGTTTTGCGTCAAAACCTCTTTTAAAAATTCGCTCCAGTCGAGCCGTTTTCAAATAACCAAGGTTTAAGCAATAATGTATTTATAAGATTTTCCCCTTTTACTTTGGAATTTTTAAAATAATATACAGCGTGTCTACTTAACTACTTATTTTTAAGGTAAAAAGTTCCTATGAACGTGCGGTCTAAGATGCTTTGCTTTCAGCATTACAGGGTGCTCAAGGCCTTATTTTTATTTATGTTTTTCTTCGCATAATTCTCCTAAATAATGCCGACTTCCGAGCGAATATGTTGGTTCCGGGGGTTTTTGACATGAAGAGCGCGTGAATTTGTTCTTAATCTCTAGCTCCATTGCCTGTAGAGGGCGTTGGCCACGTGCACTTCTCTCGTTCACGGCTCATGACTTTTTGCACAACCCTGTATTTACATTTTGGTTAAAAGAAATGGATTCCTTCAGTCATTTTTTACGTAAAAGGTACTCTTTATTGTGATTGATCGCTAGGAGGCAACCGCTTTCGAAATATTTTGGTTTGCAATAACCGATGCATGCGCTTAGTAATAAATATGCATGCATTGACTAGGCTACTTGATAAAACCGTCATTTTCGGCGGTCATCAAATACTCATCCTCTATGAGCGGCCAAGTTTTACAGAGCAAAGACACCTTCAATCTTGTGGGCGTCACATTTGGCAAGTAACCTTAACTAGCATAAACACATTGTATCTATAGCCACGGCAGCTTCAAAAAGCTTGGTTATCTTTCGAGCCAAAAGTATTTTTCCGCTTCTTCTAATTTAACACTTTATATGTGTCCCAAATCCGACCTTCCTTGGAATATTGTTCTCATATCTGGGGCATGGCGTCCCCCACAACCCTAAGCATTCTTGATTCTATTCAAGAAGAGCTATTTGTCTCATTAATAATCCTTCACTTACAGCAAGGCTCCCCTCTCTTGCCCATCGTCGGGCTGTGGGGGATTTATCGCTTTTATAGGTACTTCCATGGCTCCTGCTCTGAAGGAATTGTCCAGTATAGTTCCTCCACTTACGGTTCCCAACTGAGAAACTCGTGGTTTCGCGCGTATGCATCCCTATACGGTCCAACTAGACAGGCCCCCAAACTTCTCACTTTGTTCGTTCTTTTATCCCTAGAGTTTCTAGATTGTGGAACCTGCTGCCCGCGGAGGTCTTTCTTTCCCCCAAATCTTCAAGTATTTATGTCCCGTGTCAACAAACTCCCTCTTACCTTGACTTTTGGTTTGTGATCAAACAAAAGGTGTCAATTTGAATTGTTATTAAATTTTGAGTATTTTAAATAGGTTCTTTTTAAATATCAAACATAAAACTTGGAAAGTAACAACATCTTGGGCCAAACGATATGTTTAGCTAACCCCATTTATATAAAAGAACATGATACACACGTACTTGTTTTAATTTATCCTACTTTAACTAAAGAGAATGATGCAGGTGTATGTAATTTATTTTCCAATATAACCTACTAGGATTAGCTGCACAATTCAAAACAGATCGTTTCAAATTCAGAAGCGGACTAGGTTAATCGGATTTGGCAAGAAACTGGCAGGTCCCAAGCAGAGCCATTATCATAGTTGCATCCCTCCTGCCTTCCCTTAATCCACTTTAATGCCTAGTTGGTCCTAAAGGGATGGATTTATATACGGAATCAATATTATAATTTACATGGGGAAACACAGAAAATTTTCCTGTTTCCAAATTTCTAATTTCATTATTTCTATATTTATGCATCATGTGTATTTATGAAAATATTACCTTTTTTTACTTTTGTTAATTTAAAGTGCTCGTCCAAATTCAGAACCCCCTCCCAACTTTTAAATTGTTTGTTTTTTTAAATAAAATTAAAGGACGACTCTTTATTTGACCTCCGGACAGTGCGGACGTGCGTAGAGGACTACAAAGTTCTTCCCGGAGTGGCGGCTAGAGGTGTCGTACGAACGTTTTTTACCTTCGGGGATCAAGGAAAGATTCACGCTAAATTGACGGCATCTTTCTTCTGGATCTAAGCGCTATGAGCGAAGATTCCTATAAGCTGATGGTATCCTGTTTGGTGGTGAACACGAGGTATTTCTCAAATGGCGGGAAATAGATGGGCGTGCCATGGGAACTGTCAGTAGTGAAAGTGAAGGTTATACGTAACACCAGTAGCAGATCTTGGTTTGACAGCCGACAGTTTATGCATTGCATCGATTGTTAAATTATTTGTTTTCTTTTGGAATTTCTGGGAGCTACGAGCTCGATTATCCAGATTTTCCGCCGACGAAGCCCTGGAAAGCATAGTCCGGAAGAAGGAGAGTGGTGGATTGGAGCTGAAGGGACCAAAACCAAGAAAAAAATAGAGGGAGAGAGAGAGAGAGAAAATTAAAGGACTTTAGTAAGACAACATAAACCAACTTTAAGGCAAGAAATGACGGATATAAATGTCAAACTGACAGCTGGGCGCCATTTTAAGAAAAAAAAATTACATAGAAAAAGGGGTCTTGTGACATTATTTTAAAGCTCCTGACAAGTACTTTAAAACCCCAGAATATAAAGTTAATACCTTTACCTACTACAAAATGGCGGTACTTTGAAAATTACCTGAATACCGCATTTAGATAGCCGTATTTCCGAATCTAATAAAGTTAGATACACTTAGTGTGGTTTTTTTAAGCTCTTTTAGGGTTTTCTTTAATGATAATATTGGTAATAATATACAGGGTAGGACAAAAAATAAAGGTTTTTAATGATGCACCCTGCATATTATATTACCATTAAAAAGATATCTAAAAGACCTTTAAGAAAATACAACATTGGGTTTATCAAACTTTATTACTTTTGGAGAATTGGACATCCAAATCAGCTATTCAGGTAATTTTTAAAGTACCGCCATTTTGTGGTAGGTAAAAATATTCACTTTATATTCTGGGTTTATTAAGTGCTCATCAGAATATTTAAATCATGTGCAACAAGACACCTCTTTCAATTTTTTTTTTTCATAATGGCGCCCAACTCTTAGTTTGACATATTTATCTGTTATTTTTTGCCTAAAATTTAGTTTATGTTGTCTTATTAAAGTCCTTAAATTTTAATAAAAAATACCTAACAATTCAAAAGTTAGAACTCTAGACAAGCACTGTATATTATAAAAATGTTGACATTTAAAATGTGCTTAAGTAAAAGTCACACAACTATTTTTTTTTCCTTATGAAGTTTGACTCATAGTGGCTTTACAGGTACAAGGTACCAAAGATTAACAAATTTAAACTTATATTTTATCATTTTTGTAAAAGATATATTTTATAATGTGTTACTTTGGTACCTAGAAGATATTCCTTGGTCGCTAGAGTTTCGACAGTTCCAACACCTTAGACAGATAAACATTTTGGAGTAGCCCAATGGTCCAAAGAGGTCCAATATTATCAAGTTATTAAATAAAATTCTTTTTACCAACCAGTTTTTATAGTACAAAATGAAAAACATAATTATCTTTTTATACCCACCCTCACCACCTTGTATTATATAAACAAGCCTACTTTATTTATTTTTCTCTTTTGTTGTTAAAGTAGGCATTTAAGGATTGTTTTATTTTTATTTTAAAATTATATTTATGGTATTAAACCATAAAATTGAAAATAGCTTTTATTAGAGCGAGTATTAAATTATAAAGCATTATTTTATGAGCTTCTACCAATTAATTTTAACCGGAAAAATCAAATAATTGGGCAAATTAAGTTGCCGTTTTCCCCAGTCAACTAATTTGCAGCATCCATTCAATTATACAGATTTTATCCATCTATTTTTCCTTGTTTTGGTAAATGTATTTTTTGTATTTGCCGTTTTAAATATCAAATTACGTGAAATATTAGTAATTTATGTAACAAGTGCATAATATTTTTTTTTATAAATGGAAAGTTTGACAACCCGAGCCCTTAGGCAAAAGCGGCAATCCCATAAGTAAAAAAGACACTTTATGCATGTGTTACATACTACATTTTTTCCACGACCGTATGTAAAATTTCCCAAAATACCATTTTATACAATTAAATCCTGATATATTCGTCATAAATTGATTTCTAAATGTAGAAAAATTTGTTTTATTGTCTTGCGTAACTGTGAGTGCATGTGTTGGAATTAGCTGTAAACTAAAATGAAATGCGAGGATTCTTTGAAATTCCCGTATAAAATTGTTCAGTTTTGGCAATGCATACTATAAATTAATGATCTAAATTTTCACTGATAAATCGATATGGTGTTTTTATTGTTGATTTCTAATAATACAAGGCGCGTAAGAGGATAGGAGATTCGTAACTTATTTAGCATTTATCTCTTTAGCTGGCGGACTGAGAAGAGCTCGAAATTTGTACACTGGGTACAACTTTTTGTGCTCTTCAAAAAATCCTAATAATATTTTCTTCTAAAATAATTAGGGGAGCCAATATTTGACCACTTCAAAATTTACATGGGATTCCCTTACTAAAACCAAACAAAAAATAAATTAAACAAAGTAAAGATAATTAAAAATCGACGTTTCGGCAGGCGCCCGCCACCGTTGTCGAGATAAATGGAATGCAAAATAAAATAAGATTTTACTCATTACTTAAGGTTTTAGCAAAATTTAAAATTTTTATGTCTTTTTAGGATATTCTGGAATCTTTGACATTAAATGTCAAAATATGTTTGTTTGGTTATAGTGTCATAGTGACATAGATAACTGGTTGCTGGTGTATTGATTGTTTATTTTACAAAAAGGTGAATAGTTAGTTAATTTTTAGTCTTCCTGAAGATACTTCAGTATCAAGCAAAGGCAACCAAGTGTTATTTAAATTAACTGAAATTGATGCTACACAATTATCTTTATTTAATAATATATACGCACTTTCTTTGATTTTGCGTTTTTTAGAACAAGTTTCCTTTGCTAAAATGCTCGAAGCATCCCAGTTTATTCTATGATTGTTATCAAATGCGTGTTGGCAGATTTTTGATTTATGAAATTCTGTGTTTTTAATGTATGATCTGTGTTCTTTTATGCGTTTGGCTAATGGTCTACAAGTTTCACCTATATAAAACTTATTGCATTCGCAAGGTATTTTATAAATGACATTTTTTGTATTTTCATTTAAGTTGTATGGTTTTGTTTTTGTTAATTGAGATCTGATAGTGTTTTGTGTTTTAAAGATTGTGCGAATATTAAATTTATGTCCTATTCGTTGAATTTTATTTGATAGTCCGGGAATGTATGGTAAAAATAAATTTGTAATAGGTCTATTTTGATTTTGTCTTATAACTGGAGTTTCAAATTCAAGGAAACAATTATTTATAAAATCAAGCGGATAATTATTTTGAATTATTATTACATATTCTTTTGAATATTTACATTTCTAGATATTGATATTTAATTAGAACAAATAGAACTTCATTTACTTACAACTCCTCTTTTAACCATTATTGGGTGATTTGAGTTAAAATTTAAGTATCTATTTGTATGTGTGAGGCTTTCAGTGTTCGTTATGTTGGTATATAGAAAAAATGTCATCTATATATCTTCACCAAACTAAAGGTTTATACTGATAATTTTCTACAAAATTTGATTCCAAAGTTTTTCATAAAAAAATATTAATAAGGGTGATAAAGGTGAACCCATAGCCATGCAGGAGGTTTGTTTATAAAGTCACATTTATATTGTGATTATGTATATCAATGTTATATGTTGTTACACCCTGCATACACATACTGAATATTTGTTTTTTTTTTTTTAACGATACTAGGCCAATGAGAATATTATCCAAAAATAAAAGGTTTTATATAAGGGCAAATAAATTAAAAAAAATATTTATTTTTAATTTAACATAATGAATTATTATATTTTACAAAAATATTAACTGACATTTTATAAAAACCTTTAATGCCATTTTTAAATAAAACCAGTAAAAACAATAAAGTAAATTATTTTAAATTTTACTTTACCATCAAAATAAATTATTTATGACTGGTGAAACACGACCACGCATAAAATTAATTGAACAGTAGGTGTTCCATTTAAACTTAATTAAAAACGATTGTGTTACGTAAACAAGGTTGTTTTGTTTAGGATTATTTCGGAAAATGTGCTTTTCATTTAACTTAACCCAAATACAGGGTACTCAATAACTACTGTGCCAAATTGCTAGTGGTAGAATACTGTGAACACCTAGTATAAAAAAGTATACATTTTGGGAATTTTAAAATATACATTTTTGGGAATTTTAAAATAAGTATACATTTTAATTAGGTTACTTAACATTGGGAATTTTGCTAAATAAAGATATACGTGAGGTGTCAAGGTTTTAAAAGTATAAATTAAACAATTTTCTAGGTTACTCTTATAATAATAAAATAAAAACATTAAACAAACTGAGTCGCGTAGAAATGCAAAACAAACACTGGAAAATTTAATATTTAAAGAGGAGAGAAAGAAATTAGAGAATGAGATTAGATAAGAAGTAAGTGTAGGTGAAGTCAAGTATAAAGTTAAAGTTTTAGTTAAGCTCCTGTACGGGCTACCCTTAGTGGGGGGTATGCCCGTACTAAATTAAGCTAGTCAAATAAGTTAGATTAGTTTTTAAAAATGCGAAAGTTAGTTTTGATGGTCCACCGGTCTCATTGTCCCAAGAAGATAGTTCCATATGGTACATTTGCCCCAGTGACGTAAAAATGGCCTTATGTATGTTTCCAAAATTGTACGTCACAATACTCTAAATAAATTAATCAAAAAAACTGAAAACCTCGTACATAAGGAAAAACCATGCTAGATATAAAAGAGTATAAAAAAGTAAATCATATTAGGATACATGGTGTTAGATTAAAAAAATTAAAAATACTTATTTCATTATTTTTTTACACTAGATATCAATGTAATTTAATGAAGTAATTGTTGAGGTGCTTGGCCAGTAATAAAATTCACTTTATAATAATAACACTTTAAAAACCTTTTTCAAAAGATTTCTACTTGAAAGTCTCAACACAGAAAAATGTCTTGTTTAAAGCTAAATACTAGCTGTTTTAAAAATCTAGCATGCTTTTTGAACAGCATGTGCTCTTAAATCCAAGATTCATATTTCTTACTTTAAAATAATAGTGGCTCTTAAACTGGGGAGAAAAAAATACTTTAATCTTATGTGATTAACTGTAAAAGAAATTCCTCTAAATTAACACATCGCTCAGTATTATTTTGAGAATATCGAGAATCACGAAATAAGAACCTAAAGATTTATGATTTGAGCTCTCCAACTATCTTAAATATAAGTTTTAGGATTTAGACAGAAAAAATTGAAATGTTTCAATCAAAATATTAATGAATTTCTTAAAATCCAATAGGTTTCTTATTTTAAGAACCTATACTAAAATCTTTAACCTCATGTCAAACAGAACCTATTCCTCTTAATAATATCATGTATGGTATTTCACTGAAACGATGCTTTTTAGTACGGTATCAACGGCGGTAACGATTGAGATCCTTACCGTCGAACAACGAAAGCTTTTCTACAAGATACACTTGCATTATTCGTATTATTCAACTTGAATCCTGGAACAGCCAGTTTGATAAGTCCTATGAGGTCTGGCAAAACGCATCATCGATCAGAGAAGAGTGAGGCTCGTGGTGAACAGACATGATGCTGGCGACTCACCCTCTTAACTACCAAAGAGAACTCAGTTGTTCATTCAAGACACGATTATCCTAATCGAATTAAATTTTATTTCAGTCTGGTGGTATTTTCAGCCATCTTGTCTTAAAGAAAGAATCTCTCGGTGGGAAAGCGCTCTGATGGCTTCAACGGAATACACGGTCTTTAACACCGCAGACCCATTGGGGTCACTCAAATAAAATAAGGTTATTTTTATCACAGCAGCGCTTCTTTTGAATTTAGTACGCAAAGCTTTTTGAAAACATATTTTTTTCACGCGAAAGTGGGCAATTGCCGTTATTAGGCCACGTGTTGCAGATAAAGTGATGGCATCCGTCATTAATAAGTTATTGGCAAAAAATGCGTTTAAGATGATGGCATCCATCATTAATAAGTTATTGGCAAAAGATAACAAAAAGACACGAAAGTGGGCAAATGCAGATACTCCCAAGCAGCAAGCTGACGTCTTATTGACGAAAATTGTCGCATATACTTTTTTTAAAAGCTAAAATGATGCGATATTTTATTTGAAAATTAAAATAGGAAAACTCCTTACTGCATGCAATTTCTTGCAATGCAAAGTACCATCTCTCGGAACACTGTCCAACTTGGAGATGCAGATTTTTACACTAGCCGAAGATATTTCTTTCAAAGCTAAGTGAGATCACCTACCGCAGACCGCTCTCGAATTATTTTTGTCTAATGGGTACGGTTTAGACGATAAAAAGCGAAGATATTGCAGAAACGTAGTAGTTTATTGTCCATTACGCCATCTATCGGTATGTCAAAAAACTATTAAATATATATAATATTTTTATTAACACGTCTTTAAAACTTTTAATAAAGTTTTAAACAAAATGTTTACAGCTCCTAACAGTCTACTTGAATATCTTGCCTTCTCGACTAGCCATCACCAATTAATCACACAACACACACTTATTAGGTAATGAATACATTTAATTATGTCTATTAAAAACTCTTTTCTTTAAAAAAGAAACTAAAAAGCTAGAAAACCACGTAGAAAACAAATGCACAAAGCGGTCACCTTCGGTCGAAATTAACGTAGCTAATTTTACCATCATTTTATTTTTATTCGCTCCAAAATACATAATAAACATTTTGTTTGACCTAATTTTTATTTGCATGATTTTTAACAATAAAATGTTATGAAAAGGCCATTTCCTTTAAATTATGTAAAAAACATAAAATAATGTTGTTTAGCTGCCATTATAAATAAACAGATCAAAAAAATTGCTTTAATGTTAGTTAAATACCAATGTTAATAATATGGTTTAAAAAGTATGAATATGCGTTGAAGGTTTGCCTTCAAAATCCAATATTTATTTGCCTGCAACAAAAACGCGTGCTTTATTTAATCAGGATTGGTATGCCGCCATTTTTGTATGCTTGCCGGCAATTCGCCTGCATGTAAAATTTATTGGCAATTAAGTGTTTATTTAGGGTTGACTTTTTAATGCGTATAAGATGTTGGCATAATATTGCCACCAATTGCCAATGCTTTACCATCAATGCCAATATGAAAATGTACATTGCCGGCAAATGCCAAAATATTAAGATATTTAGTCAAACATACCTAATGAGCATAAAAGTTTATAAAAACGAAGATACGGGGGTGTCATAGCAAAAGAAAAAGTATATTTATTTCTGAAATTGTTTCCTTTAAATATCTTAATAAACGATATCTCGGGGTTTTTAACATTAGCTTTTCAGATCGAATATTAATTTTGTGTGTAGACTAGAGGGCGATGGGTACACTATTTAAAATTCTCAAAACTACCCAATTTTTTGTTACTACTTTGTATGTATGTAAACTAGTGTTTCATGCTTTCTTACAATAAAAAAGGTATACTTAGTAAGAATCGACTTGACAACCGCTTTGTGTTCACGTTTTAGTTGTTCAGTGCACCCGAAAGTATGTACCTTCAATAACATCGTATTAGCTATAATTACAACTGCTCAGGATATAAATGGCTGATATGAAGCTAAAGACTCCTGAATACCGAGTTTTATTAAAATGTTTAAAACATATCAGAAATTATCGAAATGCATGAATAAAAATCTTTTATATCCCCTTAACACCCCGTTACTTCCTTATCATTAACTTTTGGATATAGGTATGTTTGTTTAAATCCTAAATGGGCATTTTCGCATAAGAAATCTGTGGTTTTTCTGTGTACCAACTAATTGGGGCGGACACCTCGTCTAGCATCATATGTATATGAAAACATTGAGAATGATCTGAAAACTACGCGACTAAACACTATCAAAATCTCTAAAATAAAACGAGTCCGAACTAATAATATGTGAAGTCTCTAAACTAACTAAAAACATTAACAACTGGAAATCCTTGCAAAAATATACAACCAAAATGAAAAATGGCAAATTTCCACAGTTTTTACCAAACAAAGCTTCGACAAAGGCAACGCACTTCTTGGTCATCAGCCGATCATGCTACCAACTTTGAACAGAGACTGCCAACCGAAATCGTAATTTCACACCCAATCACGTCCCTGGACAAAAAGTTATCATCCCCGGTTGCATGTATTACATACTATATTTTTTTACGACAGTATAAAAGTTTTCCCAAATCACGTCATGTTTTATTTATTTAAACTTATTAATTTAATTTTGGCAGCACAGTTATTATATTACAACAAAAAGTCAGGTAGCGTCCCTATTTTTTAAGAGACAATTATCCTCTTCATAACTATTCACTTATGATTTAATTTTAGAATAATGTATGTATTCCTTTTTAATTTCTTAGTCATCCAAATTTATTATTACCAATAATTTTTAATATTTCTAATAAATTTATTAAAAAACTGTTAAATTTTAAACCTAGTGACACATGAACTAAAAGAAATAATGACGAAATCAAAGGTAACTTGACCGTTTAATTCAGTTGATGTCGCGCTTACTGTTACATTGCATAAATTAATATTTAAGTATATTGTAGGTAGGCATTGAAACAAACACTAATACAAAGTGTGAAAAAAGCTTCGAAGTGTAAAAATAGTTACTTTTTTGTAACACTTTATATAGTGTACTGGAATGAAGTATTAAAAATAAGATTAATTACGTGAAAATTTAATTTTACGGTTCTGTGCCTGCGTATTTAAATAACTAAATAACCCTTTTTTAAAAGAAAAAGAAAAAAATTGTGAATATTGCAAAAAGTAATAAATCACTTTACTTTAATTAAATCACAAACGCCTATTTTTTTTATAAACAAAAATTCGAATAATTATATTTAAAAATAATTTTAAATGTAATTAATCATAAGTAAAAGAGAATCGGTTAAAATCCCCTTTTTATTTTACAACGGTTTTCATAAGCCGCTTTATTTTTCAATTTCCGAACCGACATTTTATGGTTTCCATGGAGGTAAAATAGCTTTGTTAAAAGTTAAAAGGAATTGTCATCCTTATTTTAGATTTTATATTATTTAACTGTAATTTTCGTCATGAACAATAAACCGCAAAAAAATGTGTTTAGGTTTAAATTTTTTTTAAATCTACCAATTCGGAAAAGACATAGTTATTAAAACATGAAAAAGAATTGGATGGTCTTCTTGTTGGGTACACGCCATTAAAAATACAAAATTTCATAAATCAAAAATCTGCCAACACGCATTTGATAACAATCATAGAATAAACTGGGATGCTTCAGTATTTTAGCAAAGGAAACTTGTTCTAAAAACGCAAAATCCAAGAAAGTGCGAATATATTATTAAATAAAGATAATTGTGTAGCATCAATTTCAGTTAATTTAAATAACACTTTGTTGTCTTCGCTCGATACTGAAGTTTCTTCAGGAAAACTAAAAATCAAACAACTTATTACCTTTTTTGTCTTACACATAATGAATACACAAATTGCCTTGTCATTCATGACAGAATATGTCAAACTATTTTCAGTTTGTGATACAAAAATAATCTAAATTTTAATCATTTTAATTTAAATATTAGTTAATATTTTATTTTTCTTTTTACTTAATTTTTAACTTGACAACGGTGGCAGACTTGCCACCGAGACGTCGTTTTTAATTAGAATTTTTGGGTGGTTTTTTAATTTTATTTCAGGCGACCGGCCAGTTCATAGGGGTCAATAGGGCTGAACAGGGTCAGCTCGTATACCCCAGGACCAGGACGAAGCGGTCCCATTCTTTTAGGCGTGTACCCAACAAGAAGACCATCAATAAATGAATCCGCCTACCAATATAGAGCATATCTCCAAATCAAAAAGGATATGTAAATAAAAAAAATATGAATTAATTTTTTCAACAAATTTTAAGAAAATTTAAAAATATGTTTAAAGAAATATTTTATTTAAAGTTAAAACAACTCCTTAATTTTATCACACCAAATCCCAAACATTTCCTAGTCCCTTCGCCGTGTTTTTGGTTTTCCTTAATTTTATTACACCAATTCCCAAACATTTTCTTGTTCCTTCGCTGTGTTTTTGGTTTTAGTAGATACCATGCTTCCAGGGGTAACGAACATCTTAGTGGAAATAATGTGTCATACCTCAATGTTGTGATGGAGCTCCTGAGGTGCTGTCTGCATAATTCCTATTTTCAAGTGAAAGATAGGTTTTATGCCCAGGACGATGGCCTACCGATGGAATGCCCACTCTCTCTAGTGATAGCGAACATTTTACATGGAGTGGTTTGAAACTCATGCTATTAACACCGCAACCGTCAAACCAAAAATCTGGCTTCGATACGTCGACGATACTTTTATAATCTGGAATGGAACAGACAGACAACTAGACTGTTTTTCAACCATCTTAACTCAATAAATAACTCCATTATATTTACTATAGAAAAAGAGAAAAATGGATTCTGCCTTTTCTGGATGTTCTCGTCAGTAGGTCTAATGGAACAATTAACACATCTGTATATAGGAAACCCACACACACGGGACAATATCTTAATTTTCAATCAAACCATTCTGAAGCAACCAAACTGGGAATAATAAAAACGCTATATAAACGCGCAACCACAATATGCAGCGACAAAGCAACCCTGGATACAGAACTAGGAAATATCAAAATGGATTTGCTTCAGAATGGTTATGCTGAGAGATCTATAAATAGAATTATAAATAGTTGTAATGTGGAACCACCAGTGCGACCACCTGAGCAAGATACTTTCTCTCTTTTAACAATTCCATATGTGAAAGGAACGTCCGAAAAGATTAGACGAATAGCAAAGAAATATGGAATTAAAACCGTCTTTAAGTCTGGATCTACGTTACGAAGTTTCTTGACAAAAACAAAACCCGATTTATCCACACAAGAGAAAGATTGTATCTACCAGGTACCATGCCAATGTGGGGGTCGTACATTGGAGAAACAAAACGCCCTTTAAATGTAAGACTGGCAGAGCACAAACAACACACACAGAGGGGGAAACATCGAAATCAGGGATCGCTGACCATGTTTGGTCTCAACAACACAATATCAAGTGGTCAGAAGCACGGGTTGTTCACAGGGAACCACATTGGAGAAAGCGCAAATTTAAGGAAGCCGTCTTTATTGAAAACAATAATAATGTTTTTAGCAATCCAAGTGTGGACATACCAAACATTTGGAAACCACTATTAAAGCGTACTAATGCCGGCGCCTTAGGTGAGCAACCCCACGCTTGACCGAACCCAACTCCATCACGGGTGAATGATCTTCCCCAGTGTATATAAACTCAGTAGCTTTAGGATTTAGGAAATTCTTCTTTTAAAAAGGAAAATAATTGGAAAGCGAGACAAAACTGATGACCGGGTGGCTTTTTAACTATTGATAGGATGAACTAGATAAATTTAATGTGTTTATTGTCTATTAAGAATTACTATTTTCAAATATTTTAATGCTTATGAGTACTATAAAATTTGTTATGTTTTATAAACTTAATGTCTTTTTTAAACTTTTACTTTTTACAACTTTTATAATGCTTTGTGTTTGTAAAATATAAAAGTTTATGAGTCTAAGTAAAAGTTTTAAATATGAAGCATAAAATATGAGTTGTACTTACCGAGATTCTTAATTTCGCAAGGCAAAACAACAGTGTCGCCTGTAACTACTTTGAAAGTATTTCCCCTTGATATAAAATGTGGAATTGGGTGGTTACTGAAGATTGAACCTGCAAAAAAATAAAACACCTGTTGAATATTTTTTTATATTTTGTATTCTGATCGTATATAAACAAAGGATTTTTAATTGTATTTCGTATGAATGTATGTATGCAACAAAATAGATAAAGATTTAATTAAAACTATAGACAATATTACAAGATCTTACCATTTCTTGTTGTTTGAATTTTTTTATCTCTAAGCTGAAGGCATGCGACTCTTATGTTAAAACGAGAGGAGGCAGGAATCCCTCGTCTTCCGCCGAGAGACTCGAGGGCTTTCGACAGTATAACAACTTACCTTTTGTTTGAATTTATTTTTTTTGTGTAGTATCCAATTTAACTTTCATGAAAGATCCTAACCAGAAGGCGAGTAGAATACATCCTCAGCTGTATAGAAAATCGTTCGCGGTAAATAAAAATTCGAACTATAATAAATAACTAGACATGCGCTTTAAAACAATTCTAAACCAGTTCGGTTCTGGTTCAGAATCAGTTCTATTACTAGACCCGCGAACAAAGCTTTTATTAGCTTGGGTTGTATGTATGTATGCAACGGAATCTTTAAGCTGAATTCTTTGCACCAACTTCCAGCGATTCGATTTCTCTTTTGAAACTTTTGCACACGTATCAAGGACCCATGACAATGCAATAATCTGCAAACAGTATCCCCGTTATCCTGATTAGGATCGCCAGGATAAATAAATCCTTTATAGATTTCCTGTAGAGAGTAACAGAGAAAGAGCTAGTGCGCGATCTGCGCATGCGTGCAGCTTCGACGTACTCGCAGCATAAGGCTGACAGAAACTTGTTCGTGGAAGGGTAGTTGCGTTCTGAAACCCCATGCAACAGTGAAGCCTTTAAATGAAATGATTAGATTACGAAATAGTTCGTAAACATTTCAATATCACATGTCCGCAGAAAACTAATTGATATATCGAACTAAAAATGAAAATAAATGATAGTTTAAAAAAACTTAAAAACACTGCTTTAATATGTAACTGAACTAAAAATTAGGAAAATAATTTTTCACATAAAAGAGTTTGTATTACAGTAATAAAATGTAGTTAGCATTCAAGTAAGTTTCCATGCTAACCTCACATTTTTGAGTTTTAAAGACACTAAAATAAAAGTTCCTTTTAAAATAGAGAGAAATGCATGCTTTATGGGAGCATTATTAATTAAAAATAATTATAATTTCTAAATCTTTAAACTGCTGACAGATCTCGCTTCAACTGAATAATTTCCCATAGTTTGTCTACAAGAAAAACATATTGGCTTAATTATAGCTAAATCAAGATTTCTTTTTGTAACGAAAGGGTTAAATGCAGTATTTTGGAAAAAAAACCGTAAAATTGATCACAGTCCTGTCTAAATCTACCTGACCAAGATGAGCAAACCTAGAGAAAAAACATATCTACCCATTAGCCCTTTAAAAATAAAAAAGATAGGCGCAACAGATAAAAAGTTATTATTAGTTAAAAAGTGTGCAAGTTTTATTTGGCCCACCCTGTATACTATACTAAACTATAAAAATTTAGGTTAAATGGTGCCATTTAAACCACTCTTTGACATAAAAATTTCAGGTACTTGCAGTGCCAAGGGGGCACTAGAAATTCTTTTTTTTAAGGAAAACGAGGCACAGGTAGCACCTCGTTTTAAAGGCGTTTCGTCGCTACTTATCACCGATTTATTTTCCAAGTACAAGGTGTTTCTTTTCGCACTTTAAATTGAGAACCAAAAACTAACAAGAAACTAACCAGAACCAGCCAGCATTAACAACTTGGTAATTATAGATATTTACCCAAGCTGCAAGCTGACGTCATTATGACGTCAATTTTTAGTAATTTTTGGTCATAAGACGTCATCAGACCAAAATTATGACGTCATTTTAATGATGTGTTTTTGACGTCGTTGAAGTGACGTCTTTTCGACGTCATGTTTTTATCATACTAGCTCATAAAAATCTAATGACGTCATGTTTATAAAACCCGCCAGAAAAAATTTTGTGACATAATATAATTCGTGTCAAAAATTTAACCAAAATATCATATGACAGAAAAATAATACCAATAATTTTTACAAAATTGAAATAGGCAAAAACCCTACCGATAGATGGCGTATTGGACAATAAAATACTACGTTTAATCAACATCTTCGCTTCTTATAGAATTTACACCGTACCGATGAGAACCAAAAATAGGGTTAGTAGAAAAAAAACCGGAACGGTGGATTATCTCAGCAACGGTTAAGTGTAAATGAACCAAATTTTGTGCGAGAGGAGTAACTGAACAATGAAGAATTTAAAAATTACATTTCCAAGGTTGCCAAGTTTACAGGTTTCTCTGTAAGGTTAGGTAATTAATTTAATTTTTTAATGGAACAGCCTATTTTTGATTGATTGCCAATCAATGGTGCCTGTATCAACTTTATTGCCGACCTTGGTGATCATTCGTTTTTTCACTCCGGCCATTTTCATTGATACGGCGTCAAGCTTTAATACTTAGAAACGTCGAACCAGGTATGGACTTATTGGTCGTCAAACATCGATCCGAAATTCGCTGCACATTAGCAGTACATTGAGGAGTAACTCAGGACATTTTAAATTCAGGAATTGCATTTGCGATGTGTTATATATAAATTTCCTGATTCCCTTTTCTTAACTTATTTTTTAAGAATCTTGGAAAGGTCGTCAACCATGCTACTCAGGAATTTAGAAGGTCTCAGTCTCACCCCTGAGTTTACTCCTTGACGAATATTGGTCAGATCGTTTTTGGATCGTAATAATTTTAACGATCATTTTTGACCACTCTGTATTTAATAATTGTGATAATATCAATACAGATATCGCTGAAGTAGTTCTTTCTACGAGAAATCCAACTCCAGCTCATATTACAAGCGCTTTTGTTTTAGAAGAAATTGAGGGTTATGTAATGTACGGTTGTAACGAAACGTCAAGTGACATGTAACCTAAATAATAGTCAAAACGGTTGACTTAGGTATATAACATTATACATACAATTATGTTTGGAATTCTAAGGCAGAACCTAAAAAATGAATAAGTATAGTAGGAAGATGTTCCATTTGCAAATATAGGAAAGCTGGAGAATACACTTCCGGTATAACCGAGTATGGTAGAGCTGAAATCAAAATATTCTAGTTGTATGTCCCCCACTGACTTTATATTGTTACCAAATTTTTCCAAATGTTACAAGGCGTACTTTTAAGAAATCTTGAAGTTTTCTTTGTGATAATATTTTTGTCCCATAATCGGTCATTATTTAAGTTACAAATCTGCGAATTTAAAATGCAGTGTCAAGATAAAACCGATGCTGCAATAGCCTGAATGCATTTCATGCTAACCCGCGATGTCAGACTATAAGGAGATTGATTAGCATGCCATTGCTGACGCCCTGCTCCATGTTAACTGGAAGTTGAGTTATACGTTCTCCCAGGAAGCAATATGTTCTACCGTGGCCAATTTATAATACTGCGGAACAATAACACAAGATCCCTTAGTAATAAGTGGCTTTGAATTTTGTAAATATTTTGTTAAAAGTAACCTATTAGACACAAAATTATAAAATATTAAAAATTTGCTTTAGCACTCTGAACTTAAGTTTTTTTTTTTGACAAGTGAAACCTTTACAATATAAAAAGTTGCGTTTAAGTAAATTCCAATATAGGAAGTGACTTTAAAATATTGGAAAAATGTTACCATAAATTTTAAAACTAAAATAAGACATTAGCCCTTAACCACAGAGGACTGATTATTTTGACCGGTTGTCTTTTTTACCAGCAAGAACATTTATTTTCTAATATTGTACATGAATTAAGGTCGGGCCACACATAACATACGGTAACAGGTATTAACTTCCAAGCATTTGTTTGCAAGGCCTACTTAAAAATAACTTTAAAAAAGTAGAAAAAATGCAATTTTTCTTAACTAAAAATTAAAATATGACATGTGATATATCGTTGAATTTGTAATAAAAATGAGATCAGATACAGGGTGTACTTTTTTCGAGCCATATAAAAAAATAAAGTTGATGATCGGGTATAAAATCTAAAAATACCATCATGTAGTAGCTAAAAAGTGCCAATGAAAAAGTGTTATTAGTTTTTATATCTCTTTAAATAAAGTCAGAAAAAAATAAAATCGATATATTCAAATTTTCGTTTTTGCCAAATATCTCAGCAGGGCATAAAAAGTTTTTTTAAGTTTTTAAACGGCATGTAAATAAGCTTTAAATAACCCAACTTTTTCCTAATTTAACCTAAGCTGTATCTCCAATAGATACTGAGATTCCCATGCTTAGGATCCTTATCTAGGACACACTGTATAACCCAATTTAGAATAAGGTAATATTACTTTATTATTACTTATCAGGGTCGTGCCTACCGGTTAGTGCAATTGGTGCAAGGCAAAATTTGTTGAAATAAACACAACAATGTATTTTAAAAGTGTTGATCTTTTCTTGTTTTTGTTTCTTTTTTTTTTTGGTTTTTAAAAATTTAAATACCCCAATTTATGAAAAGATTTTATGTTATAGGATCACTCATAATTTTTTTTCACCAGGGCGCAAATCACCTTAGGAACGGCCCTGTTAAAAATGGATAATAAAGATTTATTCTCCTTTTTGCATTAAATTCTTATAAAATACATATCTTTTGTTTAATGGTTTCCGTTTAGAAAGTCACTGCAGCTGACATAAAAATATCTGGAATAGCCAAACTACTATCCAGATGATCCCCTATGACATTAAAAAAATAATAAATATAAAATAGATATTAAGTCGACTTTTACAAATAAGCTTATTCCCCTCTTTTACAATATAATAAATCTTAAGTTTCGCTATTATCTCTACAACAAAGCTTGACATAATCCAAAAAGGGCAACTGCATCACGATACCATTACTAAAGCAGTTCACGGCACATTAACAGATATTTTGTAAGATTATTTTGTCCCCTATAAGATTACTTTTATTTCGACAAAGGGAAAATTGCGCTTGACAGATTACCTAATAGCGGACATCTCTGATAATAGTTTAACTGGATGGTAATTTTAATTTTAAAAGCGCAAATTCGGTACCCTTTGAAAATAATACAAAAACATAAAAAAGGCCGCCTGCAATCGGACTATTTTATACAAAGGCGCCGCTATCCTTTACAGCGACGCGCCGATACACTATGGGATAGAAATCCATTATTTTGGCCAAAAAGCAACTTTGAAATTTTAATGGCTCATGCTGTGTATTTCAAAGTAGATACTCCAAACTACATGTACGCAAAATTATAAAAGGATATGACGACTTCTATTGGGGTAATAAGAAACTTGAAAATGTATTTTAAGTAAACATAAATATACAACATTTAATCTACTTAGTTTATTATTAGCCTTGTTTACTAAAAAAAGTAAAAGAGTTTAAATAATAAGAGCTATTGTTGTGTTTCCGATGCAGTCTCGCGAAGTCTCGCTACTTTTGTCAAAGATTTTTTACCTTTTTCTTTATCAGTTTTTGTACTTACAATTGCCTTCCTACTTTTGCTACTTCTGAGTGTAAGGACAGATACAAGATTTTTTTATAATTTACAAGGTTTTCCATTTTAAAATTTAATATGTTTTGTCCTACACTGTATATCCTAAAAGATAAAAGCATTCTGATGAAAGATATGGATTCTACAGAATCTACCCAACAAAACAGTGTTTTTATTTATTTTATACGTTAAAAAATAAAAAGTTGGGAAGATGTATCTCTATTACGCTTCTAAGAATAATTTAAAATTATTTTTCAGATTTGGATGGTCATATTTCCGAAACTAATTGAGATAGACACATCAAATGTAGTATTTTTTTAAAGCATTTTAAAAGATTTTTTTGGTGGTGATATAATATTCAGGGTATTCCATTTAAAAAATCATACCTATTGTCGTACCCTGTATATCATATGAGATAATAATCATCGGATTACTGATTAGAATACTACCGAATTAACCAAACAAGCTGACATTTTAGTTTATTTTGTACAATAAAAATAATAATGTTAAGGGGGGTGTAAATTTATAATAACATATAATAAGTTTTAGGTTTCCAAAAAGCATTTGTAATAATTTATAATATTTTTCCAGTAAAAAGCACCTCATTTTAAGTTAGATTGGTAAGTTTCAGAATTTTGACCAAAAAATTAATTTCTATCCCATAGTGCGATGACCAGCTGCATCAACCGGCATATCATAAAAGAAATATAGCAAAGGCGGCCGCGAAGACAAGCATGCCGATTTATTTGCTTTAAACTTTTTGTGATTTTTTTTCTTATCAAAGAGCACCGAATTTACATTTTTAAACTAAATAAGTGTGAAAACATTTAAGGAGGTGCGTGATTCCTCATTGAAAAATATGAAAAAAAGTTCCTATAAACATGGGTCCGAAAATGCATACTTTCCAAGATACAGGGTGTTAAACTTTTTAAATAAAATAGGTTTTTGTAATTATCTTGAATACCCTGTAACCGATTTTCTTGAAATTTTTCATGTTATTTCTAGTAATTAAGGGCCAAAGAAAGGCATAATTAAATTAAATTATTAAGTCCAGTGGCGTCTCAATGGACATCTGATCGAAAATAATTGTAAAAATGTACGCCACTGACTTTTTGTAACTTTTTTATTTTTTTTAGAATGTGCTAACTGAAACATACAACTTTTATCTCCCTGAAATTTTTTGTATCCCTGCTTCGCTTTCGAGGAAAAATAAAACCACTTTATTGCATGTTTCTTGGGACGGAATTTTGAATTTTGACGATTTACTCAAAAACAGTTAAAGATAGAGCAAAATTAATTTTACTTTCCTATCTTAACTTTT